>VZTU01012931.1:141599-279879 GCA_013400835.1 Zapornia atra
CCCTGCCTGTGGCAGAGGGGTTGGAGCTCTATGATCCATGGGGTCCCTTCCAACCCAGACCATTCTATGATTCTATGTGACAACAGAACACCACAACAGCAGGTAAATCCTCTTTTATTATGAAATATTGCTGCTCTTCACAGAAATTTTATATGGATGGATAGAAAATAGGTTTTTGGGAGTTTTTTTAATTGCCCAAAGTCACCTCCTTCAGGTCAGCCAGGCTACTGATGCAGAATTCACTGAACATGCAAGAAATCCAGTATAAACCAGACCGTACCGGTCAAACAATCCAGGTAACTAGCACACATGCCACTAGGTCACACAATACATTTAAAGTAAAACAAACTTCACAAAGAAAGTCATTAGAGACTGAGAAGTCATTAGCCTTTGGCTTTTTCTGCTACATGATACTGTTTCTTCCTTCAAAGTATTACTTCAATGCCTGAACGTTGCTGGCAGCTGTTCTCAAAGTGTCAGGACCAGGGCACCTGCCTCTGCCAAAGAGTTTCCCAGACAGGGCTTTGATCCATTTATTAGATTTTCTGTTCTTGATTTCTTTTTTATTAACCTCATTATATTTTTATCTACCCATTTTCTTGCTCCACAATGTTTTTCATTAAACTATGTCACAATCATTGAATCTTCTCTGTCTGTGGAGAAAGACTTTACTATTCCTGCACTCCAAATTAAGCAGGACTGTATAATCAGAGTTGAGACTTTGGAACAGTCCAGCCTGTGGCTTCTCTGCTGCAACTGATAAAGATAAAATGCTTTTCCACCCTGTGTGTGAACTAGCTGCTACTTTCAACACAGATGAAATCTGACAGGAGTAATCAGGTTTTAAAAACATTTCTTCAACTCCAGCAGGCAAGAACATTCTTTTTAAGAGTCTTTTTTTTTTCCTTTTGGAGATTGAGGATCAAACATACCTTAGAAATAAGGAGCTGGAGGAGAAAATAACAGTGTGTATGTAGATGAAATCAGCTGAAAATGAATCCTTTTACATACCATCATCTTTTTATGATCTGGAAACTCAAGGCCAAAATAGTCGCCTTCAACAAGGTTCAGGTGGTTGCAAACAGCATCGTGCAGAACCTTTCCCGGAGCTCTTTGCTGTAAGAAGAAAAGAAAGCCCAGGGTTACAAAGATGCTTTTAATTAGCAGCAGAAAAATCACTATGCTAAGAAGTTGTCCAGCAAACAACACTGTCAAAACAGTTTACAAAATCAGTGGATATTCCAGCCATACCCACAGGGTGGTTAAAAATAATTACACTAGTTTTAAAGCTACAGACAATATCCATCCATCCCTGGATGGCAGCTCAGAACCCATCTTTAGTGCATTTCTATTTTGAAAGGAAAAATAGCATGAAATAGAAAAGGTAGGAGTGGGGGACTTGGGATATAGTTTTCTTATGTCTGCCAAGGCTAATTTCTACTGTGAATTTTGCAAGACAGCTATTTCATCTCCTTCAAGCCAGATCAGGCAGTGCTACCAACACATGTGCACAAAATACTGAACCCAAAACATTCTGTGACAGACCTACCACACAAAATACAAGGGTCTGGGGGTTTGTTGGACATCACTTGATGCTCAACAAGCTCAAGTCCTGGGTTCTGGCTTCAGAGGGGCTTATCCCAAGCCTCCTGCTGTGAGGCACTGAGATTGGTCAAGGCCCATCTGTGCTACGCTTACCGTTTGTCAAGTAATTCAGAGGAGTCAAGAGCCAACCACTTCCTTCCACACCCTGAGCTTTCCCCTCTATAAAGCCCAGATGTTCTAGCCCAGTATTAGCTCACAGAGCTGCAGCTTTGCTGATTGTAAGGATTCTCCTCATCAGCACGACAGTTAAACCCACACCTGCAGCAAATACTGTAAATTGCAGCTCACCAGTAAGTCTTCAGCAAAAGACACTGTTTCAATATAAAAAGGCCAATCACTGAAATCAAATATTTTTGTTCCTTAGACAAATGAACCTATTTTAATTCAAGAGGCCCTGAAACACAGATCTCCACTCACTTCAGGGCAAATAATAACCCATGGAACCACACAAAATCCACTGTTACAAGAGACTCATTACACCCTAGCAAGTGCCCTTGCACTCAACCTAGAGATTTGCCCTTTCCCTGTCTGCCTAGTAAATAATTACCAGAGCAAAATAAAACAGCAGTAACCAAGGGAAGAAAATTATTTGAGGCAGGAAGCCTGGCTGACCTGGCTCAAACTTGAGCTTGAGTCCAGGTCCTGGCATCTCCAGGCAGTGCCACTATGAACAAGCTACTGGCTGGTGGGCAGTTGCTCAAGCCCACCTCCCTCCTCCCAGACATCACAGAATAATAGAATCACAGACTGGTTTGGATTGGAAGGGACCGCAAAGCCCATCTAGTTCCAACCGCCCTGCCAGGGGCAGGGACACCCTCCACTAGACCAGACTGCCCAAAGCCCCATCCAACCTGGCCTTCAACACTGCCAGGGAGGGGCAGCCACAGATTCTCTGGGCAGCCTGTGCCAGGGCCTCACCACCCTCACAGTAACGAATTTCTTCCTAATACCTAATCTAAATCTCCCCTCCTTCAGCTTAAGGCCATTACCCTTTGTCCTGTCACTACATGTCTTGTAAACAGTCCCTCTCCAGCTTCCACTATGCAGTTTCGTCTGTTTCACTGGGCTACCAAAAAACAAATCTCCAGGTTTTTTCGTCCTAGAGCAATACCTGTTTGTAGCCACCACCCTAAGTACAAAGCATCTTTCCAAAGGCAATTTATCTAACATTATCTATTATGACTTGCATAAGTAAATACCCAGGAGCAAGGCCTACACTGGAGAAATTAAAAGGATGATGTATTTCTAGGGAACGCATGGGACAGATGTCACAGGATGGCACTGCCACCCTGGTGATGCAGGACACGACAACCTAACCCTTCAACACTGGCTGGTTTTGAAAGTGGGAAGGGGAAAGCCAAGCTTACCTCCCCAGGAGCTTGCTAAGCAGGTTTTTGCAGAGTGTGGTCCCACTGCCTATGCCACCAGGAAGTAATGTTCACTCCGATTATTTTATTAACTGTTTATGTTAGCAGTAGCAGACAATAGCCTCAGGAATGCTGCCAGAAACCCCATCAAGAACAATTGCAGATAGGAGTACTAATTTTTTTTAATCATTCATCATAACCAACCTTGCAGTAACCAAAATAATTCATACCAAAATGCCAAATAAGAGGATACAGAGAGGGCAAGGGAAAAAAAGACATCTGTTTTTCTAGACAGAGCTC
The DNA here is from genome assembly GCA_013400835.1 of Zapornia atra. Taxonomy (NCBI): domain Eukaryota; kingdom Metazoa; phylum Chordata; class Aves; order Gruiformes; family Rallidae; genus Zapornia; species Zapornia atra. The sequence continues at coordinate 144,872 of VZTU01012931.1, forward strand.
TTTTGATCTGCTGTAACGCCATCCAAAAGAACTCTGCAAGGTAATTAATCTGAATACACTCACTTCATGTTCTCCAGCTTCATTAAACTGAAAGCATTTGCAATGTCCACTGCCCAGCCCACACCGGTCGTTGGGCCTCAGGTATCAGTTCTACCAGAAAGCTTCCCACATTTTCCACTCTATCTGCAGCTGTATGTAGGCACATCCAAACACACATTGTCTCTTCATGAAAGAGCTTACCAGAATAATATTAAAAACTCATTACATCAAGTGTAGCAATTGTATTAGTTTACTGCTCCAAAACTACACCTATGAATGATGTAGCAACTTCAGGCAAACGCTCCAGAATCCTCACAGAACAGTCTCGGGCCTCCTCAGTTTAGCTGGGGCCTCCCAAGAGCAGAAGGATGTGTTCAACAGCCACCCACTGTCATCAGCAAGAGGCACAGGATATTTGCTTTCATCCAAGTGCACAACCAGAAACATGGAAAGGTGCTGGTGCCTACAGGTGTATGTCTTACTGAAGTACCGGATGGACTCCCGTCTGACCAAGACCAAACCTCAACATTCCTCCTGGGGAAAAAAAAGGTGTCTCTGGGAAGGTGGAGATTCTTGACCATCGGGAAAAGAAGATGGAGAGCCCATCATGCTGCCCGAGGCAAGCCTGGCTGATCTCAGACCATGAGGAAAAGCAGCTAATTAAAACCTGCTCAGCATTTTCTTCAAGTATGGTTTTTTTTTCTTATATGCATTTAGATGATGGGACATCATTCTTGTAGCATTTATGTCACTTGACATTTTTTCTGGAGTGTGTCTCTGTAACATGAAATGCTTCTTACTCAAGTATTTGTAAAGAAGATTATTATTTTAAATGCATCTTAGCTTTGATCAGCCTACCTCAAACTAAAATCTGACAGTTTATTCAAGGGAAACACTGTGCATATAATATCTGCTGAGATTTAGGGCCTGATGGCAATCTGGTCTTGCAGGACCATTAGAAGTACAACACCCAGAAAAGCAGGAACTCTCCGATCTCCCAGAGATGTTGATTCACTGCAGTTCCATGACATCCCTACTAAAAAATTTAAACACAATAAATTAAAATCTCAGTCTGCTGGGTATGGAAGCAAACCAGCAGTCACTCAGGTCACAGCAAACACGAGCTGACAGAGAAAGCATTCAGGAACGAGTGCACCACACCAGTGACATCATCCATAGCCAGCAGTCGCGTCTGACTTGAACGTGGTTACAAGGCCGGTGGGACAACACAAGATTTCCCTAGAACTTGGAAGATGTTTTCCAACCACCACATGTGGCCCTCCTGCCATGCCTCACACAGCAAGCAGCAGGCAAGCTTCATCAGCTCCCACCCCACAGCCTTGCAGCTGCACCCATGTCCTACAAGCCACAGTGTGGACACTCCCTGCTCCACACTGGCACGAGTCTGAACCATGGGGGCCCGTGAGTGGCCCAAAATACCTATGCATGTCCATAAGGTTGCAGGGTGGGGAAAGGCTGCGCTGCAGCCTACACTCCAGGAGGGTTTTTACCTGCCACAGGGAGAAAGCAGAGGCCTGGGTACATGACCATCATGAAAGCCTCATACACAGGGATGAGGGATGGTCATCAGTGCGACCAAACATGGAGGACGTAGGAAAGGAGACCCAGGATACCTATCTCCTGCTCCCTCTGAGCATCAGCAGATGAGAGCTCACACCAGGGAGGGAAAAAACTGACCCAAAGGTGAAGACTGAAAGAGGAGGACATAGCATGTAAGTGGGACACTGACATGGAAGCTGCCATGATGAATGCTGGAGGCAAGACTATACGTCTCCAGACCACTCTCTACCACAGGTGCCACAGCATAAGGTAGTGCAGGAGAGGCAACAGGAGTGTACGGTACACTGGTGGAATACACCTCTGGGAAGGTCACACACAACACCCAGGAGGTGGGAAGCAGATGCAGCGGGTGGCAGCCCCCTCCTCCTGTTTCTTTTGACTGACTGATTCTTGTATATCAATGAAGACATACTGCAGGTCCAAAGGGCAATTCTTCCTACCCCAAAACAGCCTCCTGAGCACATTGGGAATGAACTTTCCTTAGCAACACAGTTGTAGTGCTTCACTCTCAATGACAAGGAGCCCAGATCCCTGTGTTACAGGGTTCCTGTTAGGCAAGGTGAGTCCCAGCCACACCGACAGTGGGGAATTACTATTATTCTCTTGAGGTGGTATTTAGTTACACTGAAATAACATTACCAACTCACTGCAGCGAAAAGAAGCTCCCTGATTTCCAGCTACACATCCTTATTGCTTAATGCTTTTTGCACCAGCCTTTCATTCAGCTCTGTGAAATCACATTTTGAAAGTCACTGTCCATTTTCAGGGAACGTCAGGCCACTAACTTCTAAATTATGGATAATGTGCATCTCCACATTTAGCTGCAAGCCATGAAGGTACCCAGTCAAAGGAGCCTGCTTTACGCACCGTGCATTCAACATTTGCTGTCTGCTCATTATTTCAGCCCTACTCCATTCATCCTCTCATTCCTACCAAAATCCAAAGCAGTATGTTGCTTATGAACTTCCAGTGGTGAATATTTTAATAGTTTCAACACTTCTTTAATGTTTTAGCCATCACCAATCATTAAAAATGCTACTTTAAAAGAAGTGGGTTTGGACACATTCCTCTATCCCCCAGTTCATTTAGCAATTATTTTACTAACCATTGACGCAAAAAAAAGTGCCTGTTTAGGATCAAACAGTGATTTTACCATTTTTTATTTGTCTAGCCAACTAACCACACAGATCTTCAATTGAAAGGTTTTTGTTTATTTTTGCATTAGTGAGCAGTAACACCAGGTTAAAAAAAATAAAGACAAAAGGGACTTTCTTTGGAAGATCTGAAGAATATGATTCCCATCGGTGTTTTGGTCTAAGTACGAGGGCTTCGTGTGGAAGCACAGACTATTCTCTTTCCTTTTCTTCCTCAAAACCACTAGCAATGGATCAGGGGAATATAAAACCCATATTTTTTTTTTTCTTAAATTACATCTGCTTGTGCCTTAGTAACAGCTGATGAAAAGAGAAAGTAGCTTCTTTATGTTCATCTCAAAGAAAAACATACATTCACCATTCACCCCTGCAACAATATAAAGGTGGACATGCCTTCCACTAAATCACAGAATCACAAGGTTGGAAAAGACCTTTAAGATCATCGAGTCCAACCATTCCTGTCCTATGCTAAACCATATCCCTAAGTACCTCATCTACCTGTCTGTTAAACACACCCAGGGACGGTGACTCAACCCCCTCCCTGGGCAGCCTGTTCCAGGCCCCAAAAACTCTTTCAGTGAAAAACTTTTTCATAACATCTAATCTGAACCTGCCCTGGTGCAGCTTTGTGCCATTTCCCCTTGTCCTTTCTCCTGTCACCTGGAAATCCCATGATACTCTTACATTTTGAGTGCTCAAAAACGAATTTGGTCAAGCCAATTATAAATACTTAAATATTATATTGTATTTGTTCTTTTGTGGAAAATTACCTTGAAAACCCCCTGTACTTCAAATCAGTCTGATTCCCAAATTATTTTTATACTCCAGTTTAACAACTGCACTGAAATGATGGTGAAAACTTCACTCAGTATTTCCATTTTGATTTCTGAAGTCATACACAGTCATCATCAATACTGAAAAGAACCACCCCACATTCTTAACAGCACAAATTCTCTCAGTTATTCAAAGCTGTTAAAAATTACCTATCTACGGCTCTGAAGGGGGAAAAAACCAAACAACCCAACTGCCAACAAGTGTTCACGATAAGCAAATCATATAAAAATAACCTCAAAGATGATAGAGCAACAGGGTTTTTAAACAAATAGCCCTGCCAGAAATTTATACTTCAAAGGAGACTTGAAAACTACTCACAGGAGAACAATGCTGTCAGCATCTGAAGATATATTTCACATTTTAAACAGTTCTCCTTTCTGGTGTAAAATGAAACACGTAATTCACGTTTTGCCCAAGTCTACTGCTCGAAGGGTGGGATGAAAAGCAATAAGCCCTGGTCTGAGAGTTGTCGCTCTGGACTTAGCCCTGCCAAGACGCTTGGAGATCCTCTTGTCCTTTTCCTCCTCTCCTCCCTTTCAAAGTGTAGGTGTTAATCCTATAGGAAGGATTAGATGTCTATAAAAATAGCTTTAGACCGTAACGATAGCTCTTATACTTGGGCCTACCAGTTTTTACTCCGCTATTCAGCGTAAGCTGGGCAGTTAGGAAGCACTGGAAGAAGCGTGGTTCGTCACCCCTATGTACCAGGTCAAGGAAAAGAGAAGTGACACCTTCAAACAGAGCAGCCACAGACTCCCACCACTACTCCTAAGTATGCAGATCCCCAAGTCTGTGCCTACGGCCCCCAGCTATCCACCCCATTTGGAGGCAGGGTACAGGAGTGGCAAATTTTTATGGTAACTTGAAGGCACCTCATTGCTTTTGAGATATTTTCCATTTGAATGCAGTTGAAGGCTCTGCTCCTGGCACGTATCCCACAAGCTTTTGCACAGACTGTGCACATACCATCAAAGGCAGGATGGAGGCCAAATGCAGTAACAGAATAAGTCCTTTATACTGCCTTAAAACCAGGCGATTGATCATCTGCTGTGTGTGCACAATGAGACTATTTAGTGCTCCTTTCTTTCAAGATTTTCGTGGACTGCTTCCCCACTTTACGCTCACCACACAAGCTGCACTCCCTTTAATGCCAGGGCTTGCCTTCACAGGCTCTGATGCACGGTTTTACTCTTCGGTCAGATTTACTGGTGCTGGCATCTTTCTGAAACAGCATGATAGTACGGTGCTTTTTACTTGAGGTGTGTTTTACTCCAAATACCTGCCCTTAAAGATGCAGCAGCAAAGTTAAACTACCTCTCCCCATCCCCCCACACACCCCTCCCACCCCACCGCAACAGCTACAACAGACATGACAACAGCAAAAATGGCTATTTGAGGTATGGGATTGCTAACAAAAAATCAACACAGAAAACAATTATTAAAGGTGAAAATACAAAGAGAAGGTTTCTTTTTTTTAAATAACCATCTTGTTTACTCACATTTCTAGCACCTTTTCCAAAAGTCATTTGCAATTTTCTACATTTGAACATACACAGATTTGTTATTGTAACTGTGCTCTTGGATTTCTCATCATGACAAACTGGCTCATGTCAAAATGTTTTCCAAAATATAAACAGGCAAAAGCAGGAGGACTGCTCTGACTAAACTTTGAACTCTCTTCCAGTGCTTGAAATCAACTTCACTAGAAATAGCCAATAGTAAAATTTAGGTGAAAATTAAATACTTATCAGGAAAAGAAACACCTAAATTTTTTTTAACAGTCAAATAGCATGGAAGGAAAAAGATTATCTAGGAAAGCTAACATAAAGTATTATGATGAGGCTATGTTTGGTTGTGCTTCATTATACTTTTTCTTACAACAGAGTCAGACTAACACAAAATTCAGCTCCAGGAAATCCTCAGGTAACCGTATGTCTCCATAATTGCAGGAAAACTACTGGAATTGGTGGTGCAGCTTGGTCTCTTTTCACATGGCTCATAAAATCATAGCTGTGTAAGTTAATGGGCAAATACCACCCACACAGTATTATACATGCCATTTCCATCTGCGAGGGAAAGCATAAGGAAGGAGATGAGATGGGCTGGGCACCTTCAGAACTGAGCCTTTCCTACCTGAGACCAACCTGTCACCTTCAGGTGTAATGATCCAACCATCTGATTTCTTTGTGGTTCTTACAAACTGATATCAACACTGATTTCATTTCCTGCCTTTAAATTACTTTAATTTCTACTTGACGAGGAGCCAGCAGCAGCAAGACAAATCCTATAGACCAAACACCATGTACACATCTGCTTATTACAAAACATTATTTATTTATCATGGTGAAGAGCATTAACAAAACTTTTCATGATTAGTTTCCTGTTTCACTGGCTCCTTTATTTGCAGCATTTTAACTAGCTGAAATCCAACTCTCAGTTAGAAAGTACAACTGCCTTTGCCTTACATTTTCTGTACTGATTTTAAAAAACTACATTTGACCCATAGGCACCTGAAAATTACTTTATCCACTAAACAAGGATGCTCTGATCCCCTCTGCTAATGAATTCAGCTGAAAAACTTCATTGGTGTCTGCCTAAAATTCCTCTAAAGAAGTTGTCCTGATGAGGACAGTGCATGCCTTCACATGAAATGTGAGTGCACATCTCAGTAACTCCTCAAAAATCAACAAACTGCAACAACAGGCCTCTGCACAACCAAACCTTGTTTCTTGTAGCCCAACCATTACCATTGACTTCCTTCAGAAGGATGTAAAACATTTGTGGGAAATCAGTAGTGGCAGAGCGGGTCTTTTAAGGCTGCAGAATTTCACACGCCAACCACTCAGTTCTTGGAGACTTCCAGCAGGAGACTCTTGCCAGAGCCACTGTTACTAAAACAACATTACATTCCTTGACCATCGTTTCAAATGCACAGTGTGGGCAAGAAAAACGAGGCATTAAAAGAACAATGAAAAGACTTGCTACTAATATGTCATCTTACTCCCTAAATTAGCTCTTACACATGCTGAGTCATCTCTGCATAATTTTATTAGCAAAACTAAGACATGGCTTGTGGCTGTTCTTTATCCTGTTAGCAAGGCAAACATTCACCCCTGGAAGAGACTATTTTCCTTTCTGAAGAGTATCGTCAGCATGACGCAATCCAGCTTCGGAGCCTTGACACAGAACAGTGATGACTTGCAAGAACCAGAGCCAGCCCCTCATGAATTTCAGATCCTGGAGTGAGGTGCAGGGCAGACACATAAACCAGTGCTTTCCTCACGACCTGAAATAAGCTACTTTTTGCAAATCAGCACATAAGAAAGACAGGCAGCAACAAAAATTTTTATGCTACATGGGTCTTCCAAAACTCTGTGCACTCTAAAAGAGCTTCCTTGAAAAGCTACTTCTCACCGAGAGGTTCAAGAAGGGAGGGAGTCACCCCAAAGCCACCACAGCTATGACACCAAAACCCATAGCGGAGACCCAGGGATGCCAGCAAGCACCTCTCTGACAAAGATTACCTCTGTATTACCCATGTTTAATTGACAGCCTGAGGCTGTAAGTGGGCAGAGTTCCCTAGCTGGGATGCCCGCAGCACAAGCCTGGCGTGTGCACTGTGGGCACTGGCTTTGGAAAACACACAACACTCGTTTTCAGAAACCAGATCAGAGTTTGATGCAAAGCTGGTAGAACCTCATTTTTCAGAACATTTTCTTTAAGGAAAGCTGTTTTACTGAAGCAAGAATATACCTGTCAAATAAATGTTGATATTACCTTCCCTCCCTGAGAGCAAAGAACTGAATGAGTTTAACCCCCGGCCTCAGCGCTATTTAGCAGCACACTGTGCTCCTTGTTTCTTGGGAAGAGCTGCAACTGAGGCTCAGAACACTCATTAAAAATACCTCAGATTGAATTTCATAGCCCACAACTTTTTGAAAAGGAATATAATGGCTCCATTCAGCGCTTTCAGTGTAAGTCAGAAGCACAGCAGCCAGTGCGTAATTGGGGATGGAAACCCCGATCTCTGCGACAGCCCCCACCCCTCACCTCCCACCTCTTCACTCCTCTCTGTTTCAAGGCAAAAATTGTCAAACCACCTTCTCGGGTTTTCTTTTTCAACAGTAAGTAGTGCTTGAGAAGAAAATAAAATCATTCTATTATTCAGACCACTTTCTTCTCCGTTCTGTTTTCTTTGCCTGCTCATTTTTTCCTCATTTTGTTTAGCCATAAGCAAACACTTTACTAGAATGAACGAGCAGGCAATTCTAAAGTCATCAAATATGAAAACAGAGCCCTTATAGGCAGACTGGAACCATGAGAATATGGAGTGTTATGACTACATGGGAGTTATTAACTTCAAAACCAGATTGAGATGCAAAGCGGTTATTTACATTTTTATTTGGATCCATTTTAGTTTAGCTGTGATGCTAGTAAAACCCTTTGAAGAAATGCAAGAACTCTTAGACCAAAACCAAACCCCAAACAAAAAATCCCACAAAAAAAAAAAACAACCCCCAAAAAAAGAGATAAGTTCAAGCAAAATACTAAATCCTCAATCTAAAGCAAAATCAAATGTAACAGGAAAAAAGCTTCCGATAATCCCTGTTCAGTCTGCATTAGTCTCAACACGACTATTAAGCTGAGGAAGAGCTGACACCATGTGGGATCAGACCTATTTTACTTTTCACTTCACTAGGGGAAGTAAAGCACATTTTGGCAACAGGATGCAGAACTTTCATGACCGGATTGCTAACTTGAAAGGACTACTCTTAGATGAAGCCTTCAGGCTGTGGCTGCTGCTGACCTAGCATGTATTCACTCCCATTACACCCCAACTCTCGCCACTGCTCTAGCTGGATCTAGTGCTCCTACAGCCACAATGTGAGGCAAGGTAAGGAAAGCAGCCTTGCTTGAAATTTAAAGAATTAAGCACTTCTGTAGGATCCGCTTGGTACCCACCTGTCTTGCAAATCCGACAAGGAGTGGCTAAGGTAAAGCTTGGCTGTAGCACCCTCAATCACTCCAAATTGGATGTGGATTAATCCTGTATTTTATGTGTGAAACTGAACAAGAGATGGTCCTGAGTTCACTCCTAATGAGTAAAATTCATACCCATAAAAACATTTTTGAGGAAACAAAACCTCTAAGTGCAAAACATCATCAGCCTCAAAAGCTATGCCATCTTTAGGTACCCGAAAGGCAGAAGTTTTGGGTTGTATTTTGCCAACCAAGTTCCCAATACAGAAGAGTTTCTCATATGGACGTGCAAGATCCATCATCGACCTGATGGATCCAAACATGATGGTAACCTTTTATCACAGAAGTTTAAGAATTGTATCCAAGAATTGTATCCAATTGCTATAAGCAGCCTCAAAAGTCCTTAAGACTGAATACACTGGGTAAACACATAAAGAAGGACACAGGAGAAAAAGTGAGAACTGTCTACACACACGAGGGGTTTGCAAGGGATCTGTGTTCTGTGCCGCACTATAAAGCGCTACCTTTCATAGAATCATAGAATGGTCTGGTTTGGAAGGGACCCCAAGGATCATAGAGCTCCAACCCCCCTGCCACAGGCAGGGCCACCAATCTCCAAGCCTGGATCTACACAAGGTTGCCCAGGGCTCCATCCAACCTGGCCTTGAACACTTCCAGGGACGGGGCATCCACTACTTCTCTGGGCAGCCTGTTCCAGCACCTCACCACTCTTTCTGTAAAAAACTTCCCCCTAATATCTAATCTAAACCTTCCTTCCTTTACTTTTAATCCATTCCCCCTTGTCCTGCCATTATCTGCTCTTTTAAGAAGTTGATTCCCCTCCTGTTTGTATGCTCCCTTCAGGTACTGGAAGGCTGCAATGAGGTTTCCCCTGCAGCCTTCTCTTCTCCAGGCTGAACAAGCCCAGCTCCCTCAGCCTCTCTTTGTAGGGCAGGTGCTCCAGCCCTCTAATCATCCTTGTGGCCCTCCTCTGAACCCTCTCCAACAGTTCCACATATTTCTTGTATTGGAGGCCCCGTATCTGGACACAGTACTCCAGATGGGGCCTCACGAGGGCAGAGTAGAGAGGGACAATCACCTCCCTGTCCCTGCTGGCCACCCCTTTTCTAATGGAACCCAGGATACCATTGGCCTTGCGAGCTGCAAGAGCACACTGCTGGCTCATGGTAAGTTTCTCATCCACCACAATCCCCAAACCTTTGGTGGGACACAAACCAGAGTGGAAAGAAGAATAAGGGGAACTGGTGTAGTGTGTGCTACAATAACGGCTGCTTCTACCAAGAGATTTTAGAGCCACCTGTAAATGATGTAGTCAAGCTGCATTTTCAAGGAAAGATAAAAAATAACTACCTCCTTTTTAAATACAGCTCCAGAGTTTTTCAGAATGATCCTCAGGAGCTTTTCTGGCTGTGCTTTGCAAGCCTGCCTGCAACTTGCAGTATCTCCTAACATAGCAGATGCTCTGAAAAACCCACCCGTGAGTCATCCCAGGTTCTCTGAACGCTGAAACTGTCTCTGGATTGTAAAAATCTGACAAACGGTTATGTTAGCAAACAGCACACAACCTCAGCAATCACTGGGGAGCACAAACAGAGGAGGGATGCCTGCGGGCACTGGAGAAGCAATGACTTAGCCTCCAGTCACTTCAAAATCCAAAGCTGCTGGGACTGACCCATATGTTGAATCTAGCATTAAACAGCAAAGCAGTGCAGGCAGAGCAGAGAGCTGCTTATACATTTGTGGCAAACCAGGGGAAGAAGGGATTTGTGCTTGTATTTGTGGGGCCGGGGGAGGTGGAAGAGGATGAAAGGCCAGCAGGACTTGTAAGCTGCACGCAGTTTTAGCTCTTGACAGCATGAGGTAAGAGCTGGGCAAAAAGCCTCTCACCCATCTTCAGAGGGCTTCATCCTAACCATGAGCAAGGTTTTAGTCTTACCTATGTTAGACACAGAATGTTCAACTTTGGGCTGATTTCCCAGCCCTTCTGCCTCTGCTGCACATGCACACACACACACACACACACGAGTGCATATATGCATGTGTACCTTACAGGACTGCCTGTGTCCGCAGTTCATGTGCAATACTTGGGAGGAAAACAGCTTATACCCTTCTGCATCACTGCTCATTTAACCCTACAAAATGTTCAAGCTAAGGAGATTCCTAAGAGCTCTGCTTTCTATCACTCAGATAGAGGCCTCAAATATCAAAGGAAAGCCCCACCGTGTTATTATCACAAGTACATTAACACAGGCTCTGAAACACAACTTTTACAGCTTCTATTTTGTTTTAACCTGCAGTACCGTTTTTCTTTACGGTCTGTTTGAAAACATGTGTCCAACAGGCTTGGTTATTGTGATTTGGGCTTTGGACAGAACTGGTAAAATAAATCTTTAGGCACAGCAGATTTACAAAGGCAAATGAGCCACTCAAGTGTTTTATTCTTAAGGTCAGAGCACAGCAGTGCCGTATTCGATACCACTCTGATACAGACGAGTTTTATCAGCAACAACAGGCTTCGTGGGAAACAAGCGTTCTCTGTTCAGGAGACGTCAAAGAGAAGTCTTTGGGGATGTGCTATCAGAAGTCAAACGTCAGGCTGACACAATGCGACTTTTTTGACCACATTTTCAGTCTTAGGTTGAATTCCTCCAGAAAGAGAGTTTTTCATTCATTTAACCTTGAGGATAATGTGTGTAAGTGCAAAAGGATTTGATTTTATCTCATTTGTGGGGTTTCTTTCTTGGTGCTGAAAACCAAGTCCTTACGTGCTTAAACATGGCATGCATCTCATTTCAAATCTGCATTTACAAATAGGCTTTATTCAGTGTTAGTATTCAAGTAATTTCCAGATTCTCAGGGTATGCAAGAGCGGGGCTTTTATTTACGACATAACAACATAATTGGATGCTGTAAGTGATTATTACTGAGATGTCACTTGAGTGTATCAATAAAGATTGCCACAGAATTATTACCTGTCAGGTTTTGAGCAACTTGTCAGAAACAAACTTCTCCACCTTCTGCTTTTTATTTTAAGGGTAAGGTTAATCCCATCGAACTCTGAGCACTTAATTGAGGTGCCTACGGCAGAAGAGCAATTTTCCCAGATTCCTGTCTAATCAACAGAGGGGAAATAAGCACTTTCAGACTACCAGTCAGTCAACCTAAAATCTGAATCATGTGGGTGGCCCCTCTTCCTTCACTGTTTTGTAAACCAGAGTAACTACAACAGGCATAAAAGTCTCACTGAAAGACAATTTTTCATGGAAATATATTCTTTACAGCATTTTAGTTTAAAAAAAAAAAAAGAAAAAAAAAAACTTAGGACCCTTTAAAATATAAAAACGTTCAGGTTTATTTAAAACAGAGTTCTGGCTACTACAAAAAGACATTTCATGAGGCAACCAAAACAAAAGCAGTGTTCCCACTCCTTCCTTAGATGGGCTTCAAAACTCCCCAGCAGAAAGCAAAGGGAGATAAAACTAAGCGAATCAATGCACAAAGAGAGCACCCTGCTTGCTGAAGCTGCCTCCAGACAGATGGTGAGCCAGTGGAAGGATGGCTGCACCTGTAACAGCCAGAATTCAATACCATCAGGTACTCCTTACCTGAGAGCAGATGACCTCTCCTGGCCAGGGACCCAGAGAAAGGTTCTACAAAGCAGCGAGGGCCTGACTGATGAGATTTGCCACAGCACTGACTTAGTATTTTCCTACAAACAGTTTTAATAGGATATAGAAACCTTATGATAAACTTCAGGTATTAACAGCCATTAAGTGTTAATTGTTTAAAAGACTATGAATACCTGGAGATAAAACCCAGTAGCATGTTGCTCAGAATTTCCACTATCACCTGTTACATTAATTTGCTCATCAGAAAGATGCTCCAGATTTGTTTTTTTTCAAAACTGAAAAAGAGTTCTGTACCTATTGTAAGTCTCTTTAAACATCCTTCATCCTTGCTTATTTATAAAACGTTTATGTTGTCTATGTTCTCACCAACCCTCAAGTGAAGCTCTTGGCCAGCAAATACACATTCTTCTGTCACCTCCACTGAAACACTGCCTTGCTACCAGCTTTAGAAATGATCTTTCTTCACCATAATTTACTTAGAAAAGTCAGACTTCCCTTTCAGACTGACAATGAATCTCCACAGGAGAAGAACTTCTGCGCAGAGAAGACCACAATGGTACTGAGCTGTGATTACTGCTTGCACGCTTCTTGTCATGGCCTTCCACTCATTTTTAATGTTTGACAAAGAACACCATGTAACAAAACCAGGGAGAGTCACAACTCTGATTTGGTACTAAGGACCCACCTAGCTCTTGCTTTTTCAGAACGTAAATATTTAGTAAATTGGGGGCTAAAATTACTTGGTACCCTACAGCTTGAGACATCCTGTCTGCTCCCCGGCATCAAACAAGGTCTTGGCCAGGAGAATGGCATAAGTTTTTCGGGATGACAACAATTAACAATTCATGGAGCCACATCACTGGCATCCTGCTGGCTTTTTAATTCTTACCAGCCCATCAGCAGTCCTTGGCAGGTTTGTACAAACTGAGGGAAGACAGTGGCCACTGAATCCCAGCAGGAGACTCCTGCAGAGCACACCCTGGGAGAGCTGAGGATGTTGGCCATTGTGCCCCAGGTAGGCCTAAGACCTGGTGTCCAAACAAGGTGCTACAGTTCTGCTTCTAGTCATCCAGAGATCACACCAAGAAAAAAGTCCTCATGTTTGTAGTTAAAGGGCAGGTCTAAAACCAGGCTGAGACTAGCAAATACAGAGGTCTCTCATCACTGGAATTTACAACTCATCACCTTGCTGGTACCAAAAATCTACAAAAAGTCATCAATATGTATTATGGGTACTTAGAGCAAAGACAATTTGCCCCAAGAACAAAGTGAGGTTTGCTCAGTGACAATATAGATTAGAGATTAGTCCGTCGATGAGCCTACTGTGTGGCTCTCACCTGTGGGATCACCATACCCAGGCACAATCTTTGCCTTGGAGAGGACTAGTGTGGTTAAGAAAGCAGCAAATGCCAGCAGCCAACACCTCCTGCTGCTCCCATGTGTTGGCACAAGGCTACAACCAGACACTGCCTCTGCCTTTTCTCTGTAGCCTACAGAGAAAGGGGCTGAAAACCAGGATACATCCCAAAACAGGAACTCAGTCCCCTCCAGGTAATTCCATCCATGCAACCTATCACAACTGAATGCAGACAGTGAACAGTTAAGGCGAGGAAAAGGTGAATATACGATGCTTGCGGTCAGGAACCATTCGTTCAGAGGGCACACACTTCCTTCTTGAGTATATAGTAACAGGATTCCCAGGCACTGAAACAGGGTGCTCTCCACCTCTAGCTATGTGCTACCCGGGAGATGTGTTTTCATGTTATTTACAAGGATGCGTATTTTCCCCCATGACCCTTAGCACCTTTCTTGGGTTGAGATTCACCCCTTTTTAATGGCCATGAAGCATCCAGTTGCCCTGGACTTCCTTCACAGCAAAAGGAAAGAAAGGCTACTTACAGAGAAACACCCAGGCCTGTCAAAACTGACTAGGCCAACCTGGCCCTCATCTCACTGCTGCTTTGCTTCTCCCTTCAGATTATGCAATTTAACATGGTGGTATGCTTATTTCTTGTTATCATTAACATTCAAGAAGTATTTTGTCTACTGTGCTGTTAGGAAACAGATAAGTGCTTACACAAAAGATACTACGCACGTTAGCTGACATCATCAGCATATTTTAAACAGTCTCCTGAAACTAAATTCAAATGACCAAACTGCTAAAGACAAACATTTCCCTATAAAAACTGTAATTCGTACCCATTAAGCCGCTCTCACCACCAGCTATTTCAGGATATCCTGACATTAAATCAAATATTTAAGCAAGGGCTTACATTTCTTTTCGAGTGAAGCTGAATCTATCTGGATATGTGCCCTTGCTGGAGATTTATAATTAGGGCTAGCATTACACTGAGTAATTTTAAAAGCTGGAGAAATCACAAGATCCATTGAGGTCATTTCTCTGACATCACATGTGGATCCAATACTGAACACAAAAATTCCACAGACCACATGTTTGCCGCTGTGCAAAAAGCCATTCATCTTGAAAGCGCCGGAGACGCGAGCTTGCCCCGTCAACTGCACTTCAACAAAAGCATGTCTGACTCTTCCAGTCCCGATAACGATGATCAAGAGAGGACACTGTTAAAATCCATTTCACTCCTCGTAACTGCTGGTGACAGCGTTCCCAGATGCTCCTAAATATGCTTTTAACTAAGGCAAGGAGTGCAGTAAAAGCAACAAGATTTCTGTCAGGGCTGAACTACGGGGTGAGTGGTGGGCTCGTACAGAACACTCCCACAGCTGCACCAGTGGCCATGATGGAATTCAACTCACCCAAAGTTGGCTGTCTAGAAGTTATGTGTTTAGTCTAAACTCATCGTCTGGGTTGTCTCTGCAGTTGCACAAGAGAGAAGTATGGTGAGAGAAGATTCATTTCATCTGGAGAAGGATGCTTATCCCACACCTGGGGTGAACTGCCCACTGGAGGTACCTCTCATTCCACCAACAACTGCGGGAGCTTTTCAGCTCCCTGTGAATCTGATGTTCAAGCAACTAAAATCAAGTAAGATCAGTCTTACTCCAAAACTTTAGCACAGGCAAGATTTTATGCTCTGGTACACTTTTTCCTTGCAATTTTTTCACATGTCTGAGGTAAGACACACAGGGCATTTTCTTTCAGCGGAAGAAGGACTTGATGATCTTAAAGGCCTTTTCCAACCTTGTGCTTCTGTGAAGGGCAAATAGAAGAAACACACATTTTTATTAAGCTGTGTATTTGTTTTAAGCAAGATAATGGTCTTCAAGAAGACGACTTAAGAAGACAACTGTAGACCACAGAAGAGTAAAGAATGTAGCACTGAGAACGTATAATAAGGAGGACAGTTCCCCAAAGCAGAGCTACAGCACAGGCTGAGCAAATCCCTCTGTTTCCCAAATGTGTTGCCTAACACATGCAAATCAGAATCACAAGCAAAATGTAAGTTCCATGTTTTCTCTGTAGTAAATACAAACAATTCCATTCAACATCATATTATGGTCTATACTGAAAAGGCATGCCAGCAAATTTGTTGCCTAAACACAAACACTGAGCAGTTTTCTACATCTAGAGAATTGATAAAAGAAACTCAAGACTCAGCAACACAACACATAGTAGCACTACCCTGACCAAAAGAAGGACTTCCCTCTTCTTTTCAAATTCAAGTGAAGACTTTAAGGACACTCAGTGTCTGACAGTAGTCTGCTGAATAAGCATTGAATCTTGATGTAGCAGACCCATCCCATAAGGTGCTGAGCGAGCCTCGGCCTTGCAGGCCTGTGGCACCGCTCTTCAGGAACCAAGCAGCTTGCAAAGCCAGCCAGCTGGAATGACCCACGGTATTTCCCGGAGCACCCGTGGCCCCACAGGCAATAATTTGCTAGCAGAAAACTGCTCAGTGATGGTCTTCAAGAATAATGAATAAAGTCAAACAGGGAAAACGAAAAGAAAGCACTTCATGTGTAGGCTACTGCTTAAGGCCTTAAAATAGATGCCAAATAATGGAACAGCGTGTCTGTGTAATGGCCATACTTTCCTAGGTATGAAGAACTGGCATTTCCAATTAAAAGAAACACTTCAATAACTGATATATGCAGTCTCTGATTCCAGTATCTCTACACTGACAGATCAATAAGATATTTGGAAAAATACACCTCCTAAAAGCCATCAGATAGCTACATATTTATACAGTTTTCTTGAAAAATATGTACACATGGTTCATTTTCTTCACCACTTAAGAGTAACAGACTGGAAAATACCCATGGCACATACAATGCATGCAGTTATACAAGGGGCGATTTATAGCCCTCTTTTAATGACTGCATTCGCCAAAGGCAAAAATCTGCTTACTGTTATTTCTAGCAACAGTATACTTTACTGAACAGCCAGTCTTGTGTACAAAAAAACCCACAGAAAAAGCAAACAAAAAAGGCAAACCAGCCTAAAAGATACACTAACCTTTTACACTGCTGCTAAGTGGTTTGTGAAATCTGGTTTTGTAATCACATTTAAGATGCTCTGTGCAGTAACTATTAGCCAAGTATCCTGTGTAGGGGCAAGAGAGACTTCTGAAGTATTCACAACAGGCTTGAAATGCTACACTGAAAACCACAGCTCCAAGCATCACAGAAACCCATACTTCATAAATAAACAGACAAATAAAATCAAGAAAATAAGCAAGCCCAAAGCTTACAAGAAAAATTCAGATCCTGACAGCAATACTTCTTTCACAAAACTGCATCTTTAATGTCTAAATACTCATAGAACCTCTAAATATTCACAGAAATAACAGTCTAATAATGTAATAACACAGTTGTGTGCTAGGATACCAAGAACCGTGGTTTGGAAAGAAAAATATCATTCACCAAGTTTTCAGCAAGTGTCAAACTAGAGACTCGATCCTGCAGTTACAGCAATCAACATAATAGCCTGCCTACATGGTATAGTACTACTTCCAATGACTTTTACGTGAAAACAATGGGCACTATTCATAAAGGATCACAAGTCGCTGCTACAACACCAAGTATTACATTGGTGTAATACAAAATTGATGGAAAACTTGAAGCAAAATGTTGTGCTCAACCCCACCTTTCAATACTGATTCTTCTGCTTTACTTTTCTGAAGAGTTTCACTTCTCGTGTTAAAGAACCTCAGAACCACAGACACTGATCCCCTTATAACCATGCACCTTGTATGGCTCCTACCTCAAGAGCATCACTCTGTTTGAATTACTTTGTGAGTACTGTTGTCACCAAACAGTGGGTTTCTCACACTCAACAACAGCCTCTTCTCTCGATCTCTGTCATGCTGGTCACTACATGGCTGTTTTTTAAATGCATTGTTTCTGCTCACAAAGGCAAGAGGTCCCTTTGCCCATAACTGGAAGACTAATCCATGGTAGCTGTTGCAACCCCAGCTACTGCTCTTCAGACACATGGGTGCCCAGGAAGTAGCACATGCTTGTGCTCAACAGTCAAGCTGGGCAAAGCTGGCGCCTGTGGCATCAACTGTGTTAAGGATACCAGCCTTCACATCAAAACTCTGCCCAGAAGTCAATGCAAAACTAGTTTGGGTCTTTAAACCAAGAATGAGCACAGGGAGGGCAAGAGGGTGAAGCTCCTAAAATCCACCTGGTCTTGGTGGCGATGCTCTCTTTGGGAGTTCCTCCTGCTCTCTCACAAGGCCAGGGAAAGGGCCGGAGTCGCATTTGGAAATGGTTCTCCTACTTCATTTCTGCTGTGCATACACAGATGTTTTACCTGCAGCCAGTGTCACTACAGAAAGGCATGTGCTGTTACAGCCAAGCACAGTTCAAAATCATACAGAAATAAAGCGAAGCTACATCTTCTCCCAGTCTATGACCCTTTATTCACAGTTAAAAGTTCATGGCCAGTAAAATACAAATTAAGTCTCTGATGATGTGGGGACTGAAACGATAAATATTACATTTGCTAAGCTTTGGAAGCATGTCTTGCTTTCTTGACATTTGGTTAAAACAAACAAAAAACCCCTCAACCTTTTAGCGTAGCGAAGAGGGAGAAAAGCGAAAGCAACAGCTGTGCTCAGCTGAATCCCAGTCGGCCTAGCCTTTTTACCTCACAAGTCTGAAAGTCCACAACAACACAAATAAAGTGGCTTCCAGTAGGTCCTCCAAAAAGGTGCATAGGAGTCCAATGCAGAGCTCCAATGAGGAACACTAGCTGACTTAGAGTGACGAGTTTCCGAGCTACCGTATTTTTTTTCCTCTCACAAAGAAAGCAAAGCCTAAAAGCAAACCCTACCGCAAGAGGTGGTAACTTTTTTGAGGTGCCACTGGGTTGCAAGCGGATGTCACCTTGCCATCCTTTCCCACTAAAGCTGGCAAGCCTCACCAGCAGAAGCACCCCCACAAAGTCTAGTGAATCATGCGTGCAGCAGCAGTGCGAGAGTAGTGGCAGTCCTTCCCCGAAGGTGGAAGGGAGAGAAGAAGGTCTCAATGCGAGTGGGTTTCAGAGAAGACCTCTGCTGAACAAGAGAAGAAAACTCTTCAACACTGAACAAACTGTGTCTGGGGTGGGAGGCAAGCAAAACAGAATTAAACCAAGAATGCATGGGCATGTTTTAATACTCCTTGATTTGTCACCTCATCTTCAAAGTAGTAAGTCTGTTCTCAAAGAAACTGATGCCTAAAAATCTTCATTTAAAATTATGCCTTTTTGAACAAGATTTCCAGACTGCTATAATCATCCTCTATGTGCAAATCAAACCAGAAGAAATTCCCCTCAAAGTAAAACAAATTCTTAGAAAAATAATTCAAAATACGGAGCCAGTGAGACCAAGATATCCCAAATGAATAGATTTTTGACAAAGGCAGAGGTCATCTTCCACCAATGCAGGTGAAATCCAACATGTCTGACCACATACTGCTGTTCCTACAGATAGTGAGGTGCAGGGCTTCAGCTCAATCTGCATTTCAAATCATCACCGAGATCCCCAAAAATGTCAACTTAATTTTCTCCATTTTTAGTATTCAATTTTGAAAAGCGTTTTCTCAAAGTAAGATTGAAATCTGAGGTAATACAATCTACACCAATTAGCTGGGACAATCTCCACAGAGCATCCTTTCTGCCTCCATGCTTACATCATTTCCACCACAACTTCCCATGCCACACCAGTTAAACTAGTTACATACGAGGCTGGACTATACCACTTGGGAGGTAAGCAGCATACTTCCCCCACTTCATTCTCATCACCACATACTAACGTCTGCTTAAACTTTAGGATGAACTGTTAATCTAAAGCATATGCATACTTTTGACTATACTACCTCCTAGGGGCAGCGTAACCTTACCTTGTTCTACACTACACCACTTTAAATTTAACGAGCGAGATGACATTTGAACATTATATTTAAATGCATAAAACCCCTAAAATTTGCTCACATCCAAGATGTGAAAGATAGGTCACTGTGTATTGGAGATGGTTTACAAGCTTAAGATAGCTGAGGGTATACTGATTTAGTGCAATTTTTCTCATAGTTCACAATGATGAAGGCGACGTTCACCACACCTGGAAAAAGCTAGAAAAGCTGGGTCTCGGGAAAGAAGACAGAAGGAAACCCCAAGGAACATCATGTGCTCACATCAGCTGAACAAATGGGTATTAACCTGGCTATGAATATGTTTAGACTAGAAATTAGAAGGAATTTTATAACTGGTTAATTAGTGAGGTTCTGGAAGAGTCCTGATGAGTAAATGTAAGTACAGTTAAGATGGGGTCAAACTAAATTTCAGATGGGATTACATAACATGGCTGCTTGCAATAAGAGAGGACTGTGCTCAGTAACCCAGAAAAGCAAGTCCCATCCTATATTCCCAAAGACAACCCAAAGGAACCAAGCAATGCCAACTCATGACTTTGTCATGAGGGTGGACTTTTTCTTTATGCTCCCATTACTGATGCTGATGGGAGAATCTGTTTCTAATTTAAAGAGTGAATAAATAAAGTGTTAGCCTGGAGTCCGAGGAGAAACACGTTTAAAATATGAACTCTGCAAGCTCACAAACCAGAAGGCAAATAAAAAGAACAAAACATCTGTTACTTCTTAAAATCTCGTGGTTTCTAAGCCACTGGGGGCAGAGGGAGGCTGATTCATGATTTCTGAATGCTTAGGTTGACAATTCGGAGAAGGAAAGTGTGAAGGAGTCCAAAACTTAGCACACAAAAGCACAAGGATGCCTAAAAAAGGAAGAGCATAGATGCCTAATTTAAACATTCAACTTTCAAATGAGACTTCTTGAACTTCTTTGCTGCTGCTGCTTTTGAGCAGCAAGGAGCTGTGAGTTTGACCACCGGTTGCTCAAGAACTCACTCTCAGCCTGTTGTCCTGGTCACAGTGTTTTTTGTTTTTCAGCCGCTTTGAGGTCTTCTCCCTTGGTTATGTCCGGATTCATTGCCAGCCACAGTTCGTCTTCCTCTAAAAGCTGGTTGTTTCTGAGCAAAAGCCCATGGATCTATTAAGAAGAATGCTGTAAAACCATGCTGATATGTAAGGCAAACCATGGACTCGGTCCTGTTACTAATGGACTCAGAAAACAACAGCTAGTTTTAAAAATTCCATCACTTTCCAGGCTTAGGACAGCTTCATCTCGGTATTTAAAAGACAACTTACCTCTTAAACTTTTACTTGCATTCTTTCCACGTACCTGCACTCAAATGAAACCATTGTACTGCAGAAATATTAGAAATAATTATGCTACAATTTAAAAATTAGTTTCTTTTATTCCCAGAAGACTCATGAGAGCTAGCTATTCAACTTGCAAGGCAGCACCAAATACAAGTGTTTGGTAGAAGTAATGAGAATGCAGTTATAAGGGGGGGAAAAATCCCCAACCCAATGAAACCCAGCCAAGCCCGCTGCCACACTAACAGCAGCAAGCCCTGCATTACTTACAGACCAAAACTGGTTTAACAGTTGATTACATTCCTGATGGGAAGCTCAAACCTGCAAACCTCACGCTCTGTCTCCTGACAAACAATTGCATTTTGGTTTGAATTTCATGCAACACAGATGCCGCGCTCTAGGCTTTGCACTCAAATTATGTTTGATGAATCTGAAGGCACTTTGGACTCCTGTTACAGTGGGTCAGCAAGCATCCCATTCCCAGCCAAAGAGAATGTTTGTCTAAATAAAAAGAATCCACCGAGTACTGAAACCAAGCATGGGAACACATTCTTATATATTCCAAAAGAAAGCTATTTCAGGCAGCTTTGGTAAACAGGGGGCATTAGAAAATTCCTATAAAAAGGGGCTACAATAAAAGTTGGCACTTCAGTGTGTCAGTAGTAAAACAATAAACTCTTCTTTTACACAGGTTTTCTTTTTTAAAGCTGCCAAGTCATACTCAAAACTCCACCTTTCCCCCAACTTATGTTATAATGGGCAACGTGAGTCAGGAGGTAACGAATATCAATCTCCAAACCCCTTCACAAATACCTTCCTGCTGGGCTTTGATCCTCTCCATCCCAACACCAAGCACTCTTCATATCAAAAAGAAGTTTGGTGAGGAAATACATCCGCGACCTCTGGAGCAGGGAGGTGAGCTCATGACTGCAACTGAAGCATTTTGATCAGGAAGATCCAAAGCCAGGCCCCCCAGCCTGCTCTGCAAACCACAGATGAGCATCTAAAACGCTCTCGGCAATTTCTGCTGGCTGGGTTTGGGGTCCCCACTCAGCACAAGGAATGACACTTATCTAAAGCACTCTGCTCTTGCTGGTCAACATTTCACAGAATCAGAGGATCGTAGGGTTTGGAAGGGACCTTGAGAGATCATCGGGTCCAACCCCCCTGCCAAAGCAGGCTCCCTAGTTCATATTACATAGATAGGCATCCAGACGAGACTTGAATATCTCCAGTGAAGGAGACTCCACCACCCCCCTGGGCAGCCTATTTCAGTGCTCTATCAATGGACATGAGCTCAGTTCTGTTGAAGACACTTCACATGGCTCACTCTGTTTATCCCTCTCCAGGTGTCCAAAACCCAGCAGAGCAAAGCTAATGAATCCGTAACACCAAGTAGTTACCTAAAGGACCAGTAACGAACAGCGTCACATCTGTGAATGGAAAGATTTACAGATTTATTTTCACCTTTCATCTCTCCTCTGTATTTTAGAAGACAATTTTTTGGTTTTAAAAGCTTTTTTTTAAAAATTCTTGTTAGTTGGTTATTTGCAGCTTACTGCCTGTACGTTAGCGAAAGGTGGCCATCCATTCCCTCAAGCGCTGCGGCTGCCTTGCAGAATCGCCGCTTTGTCCCTTGGAAGCAGCTGCTGACCTTGAATTTGCATGAAGAGGTTAAATATTTTAGTGATAACAAAACAACCATTCTATGAGTAATAGTTTTATGTTATCCCAAGGGCTGTGATTTTGTTTGTCAGAAATAACTTTTTCATAACATAAACTCTCTGACTTGAGCACATCTCTACAGCTGCATTAGCCCGTCATGCCTGCACTCCAGAAGATGAGAATTCAAATCCCTTCCCACATTTTTTTTTCAGCATTGTTTCTGGATGCACAGTTGGAAGGAAATTACACAAGCATAACCCTGTCTGTCCTCCTTCCAACCCGAAAAAGCAACCTACAATATAGCTAGCAGAAGAAAAATCTGCTAATATCTTCAAGAAGTCCTTAATTTATAATTAATGTCAACAACCTTTAAAGTCTGTAATTCTTACATCTCACATTCATATTTTAAAGGTACAGTAGTTCTGAGTTACGCTGGGTATGGAGACAGTTTAAAAATTAATGAAATAGCATTACATTTAAGAGATAGAAATATAAATAGCATTGTTTTCCATAAGGTAGGAACTAATTTTTTTTTGTTAAAATTAAGAAAATGTGTTAAGCACTACTTGTTAAAAGTTACAATCTGTGAGCTTGTCATTTTACTTTGTCTGCTTATCTATGATGATAAAAGTTTGCACACCAGCGTTCCTCAACCCACCACAGGCACTGGCTGATGCTGTGCATTATTTTTTCTCCATCAAACCCAATATCCATCAACGCACTGATGTGCTCTGAATTTTTAAACACATATAATGACTTTCTGAGTCACGCCCGCTCCCTTAAGAAAAGATTTAGTCACAGTTAAAAAGCAACCAGAGAAATACTCAACTCACCATTGGCCACTCTTCCTGCAGCTAGTGTCTATGGCTCATGAGGCTTTTGCTTTGGTAATGAAACCATCCCTCTTTCTCTGCCTCAATGTCTTTCTCCTGAACTCCGTTTTCTTGGAATTATATTCTATATGCAAAATCTCTGCAAGAAGCCCATCACTTAAGAGAAGGAATACACTGCAGCTCTGCTATGGAGAGGGACACCAAAATCCCAGTCCCTCTCTACTCTGCCCTCGTGAGGCCCCATCTGGAGTACTGTGTCCAGATCTGGGGCCCCCAATACAAGAAAGATGTGGAACTGTTGGAGAGGGTTCAGAGGAGGGCCACAAAGATGATTAGAGGGCTGGAGCACCTGCCCTACAAAGAGAGGCTGAGGGAGCTGGGCTTGTTCAGCCGGGTTAAGAGAAGGCTGCGGGGGAACCTCATTGCAGCCTTCCAGTACCTGAAGGGAGCTTATAAGCAGGAGGGGATTCAACTTTTTAAAAGAGCAGATAATAGCAGGACAAGGGGGAATGGATTAAAACTAAAGGAAGGAAGGTTTAGATTAGATATTAGGGGNAAAATACAGACTCCTCACTGGATTAAGTTGCATAAAAGGAAAACACGATATTCCAATAAGAGAAGAGGTGTCAACATGGTTGTAGCATTTGTTGTTGAACTATATCAGTACTGGGAAAATCAACTGGATCTGGTCAGCAGCAGGGAGATTTTTTTAGTCTTTATAATACTCTATCAACAAAAAATTGAAGATGGCAACTCTACATTGCTACTGCCACTGAAGGAGACTGGTGATAGATGAAAAGAGTCATAGAATCATAGAATGGTTCGGGTTGGAAGGGACTTTAACGATCATCAAGTTCCAACCTCCCTCACCATGTGTAGATACATCTCTCACTAGACCAGGCTGCTCAAGGCCTTAAACACTGCCAGGAAGGGGGCATCCACCACCTCCCTGGGCAACCTGTGCCAGTGTCTCACCACCCTCAGTGAAGAATTTCTTCCTACTATCCAATGTAAATGTACCCCCTTCCAATATAAAACCATTCTCCCTTGTCCTATCTCTACATGCCCTTGTAAACAGTACCTCCTCAGCTTCCTTGTAGGCCCCTTCAGGTACTGGAAGGCTGCTATAAGGTCTGCCCCTGAGCATTCTCTTCTCCAGGGTGAACAACCTCCACTCTCTCAGCCTGCCTCCACAGAAGAGGTGCTCCAGCCCTCCAGTCATCTTTGTGGGCCTCCTTTGCACCCGTTCCAACAGTCCTGTGTTCTTCTTATGTTGGGGACTCCAGAACTGGACACAGGACTCCAGGTGGGGTCTCACAAGAGCATAACAGAGGGGCAGAATCACCTCCCTTGACCTGTTGGCCATGCTCCTTTTGATACAGCCCAGGATATGCTTGGCCTTCTGCGCTGCAAGTGTGCATTGTCAAGCTTCTCATCCAACAGCACCGAGTCCTTCTCTGCAGGGCTGCTCTCTATCACTTCATGTTCCAGCCTGTATTGATGATGAGGACTAATGTATTTGTGATGGGTAAAGTGTTAGCATTTCAGTTTGGACTTGGTTTGGATGCAATGATGCTTGCAAGCAATCACAGTTGGCAGGTATACATGTCGCAAAGCCTCCAAAGGCTCCTACATTTATTTGGATAACTTATTTTAAGTAGACAGCACATGAAAAACATGCTACATGCCATGAAAGTAGGTAGTGTTATCCACAGATGGGCTTTTCAGGCACTTTCCATCATTAAACCCTGCTTGCAGTTACTTCAAAAATGTTGCTAGGGCATGTGCCACCCTAAGTGGATTTTATTAGCAATGCTTGAACCATGGCAGTTTAGGCAAACTACTAAAAATGAGAAAAGGGGAACATCCACCGTACCCTCATCTGAGCCAGTCTTGCAGGTATTTGTTTGCAAAGGTTCAGTTGGTATCATGCTTCCAAGACAGGGCTTAAAATCTGGACAAGGAATAGCCTAAGGTCAGAACCATTCCAGGAAGAAGTAAATGGTTGTCAGAAAGTAATTTATGGCATAATACATCCATATCAGAACCTGGGATAAGGCTGCAGCCTTAATCCTACAATGTGCTTATATCTGAAGGCTCAACTTAACAACAGGAACTTTTTTTAAAGGATATTTTTATTCAGCTGTCTCAGATTCTGTTTTTTAAAAAAATCACTTTTGTGAAGGCTCCATCCCAGTGAACCAAAATGCTTCACAATAAAATAATCAACACAAACATACATCTACCCCCTCCCACCAGAAAACATCATCCAGAAGACTGATTGCGAGCCGAAGACAGTGAACAGAGTGAAAATGATTATCATATGATCATTTTTCCTTTGACTCCACCATTGCCTTCTGGAAGGACTTAATGATTTCAGCTTCTTATAGTCTGAAACTAATGTAGGATTTGGCTTTATGACCGTGGAATCTACTGCAGCATCAGATATTTTGGCAGTAGAAAGGAGCACACATTGAAATTATTTTGAAGCTGTCATTTGCATATACCCAGACAAGCATGCAAAATCAAACTGAGATATTGTTCAAAATCCCCTAAGAAGGCTCCACATTTCAAGCTCTTTCTCTCCCTGCTGTATCCTGTTAAAAGTCATCTCAATCACAGAGAAGCTTGCATTAGTAATTCCCAACAGGGATTGCAGTTTGTTGGTCTATCATCTCCGAAACGCTCAGGAGAACTGTAATGAGATTCTGGACACCTGAACATCACTGAGCTTGTGGCAACTGCAGGGTTTCTTGTGCAACAGTCACGCTGAAATCGCCCCTAACACCAGAAAAGGGTGAGATTTAAAAACTCCCTTACACAATCTGAACACACAGAGTGTGTAATGACAATAATTTGGAATCATAGAATCACAGAGTGCTTTGTGTTGGAAAGGACCTCAAAGACCGTCTAGTTCCAACCCCTCTGCCATGGGCAGGGACACCCTCCACTAGACCAGAGTGCCCAAAGCCTCATCCAATTCGGCCTTGAACCCTGCCAGGGATGGGGCAGCCACAGCTGCTCTGGGCAGCCTGTACCAAGGTCTCACCTTTTCTTTGGCAATATGCAAACAGGAGACCAAAATTAACTTTAGCTGTACTACAGGTCAGAGCCAGGAGGTTTTCCCTTTGTCTGGATCCCCCAGCTCTGAAGGCACAAGCCCTGCCAGCTCATAGGTGAGCCTGAAGTCTTGAGGTTTGCCTACCCCGGGGGAAAAGCACATTAAAAGTAAGCCTTCCTGGGGGCTCACATTCACCCATATCCCCCCAAACCATCTGCTCCTCTGAAAAACAGCAAGAATATTAATTAAAATGTTATTTTCCTGATAGATTACATCCCACCCTCAATGAACTTGTGGAAATGTTAATGCTCTTTGTGTAGGATTAAACTGTCTAGTCTCTTGTTCAGAGGTAAACTGAACGAGATAGTGTCTGCCTGCTGCTTAACCAAGAAGAAACAATCTGTCAGGAGGAAAGCACTTCTTTCCCCCAGGCAGGATGGTGTTCAAATCTGAAGGTGAAGCTTCTTCCTGTGCTGAAATAGATCTCAAACATTGGCACTGGACAAGTTTATCAAAGTAAATGAAGAGCATTACTGCATGCAGATCATTGCTAGCTCTTCTTTGAGAGCGAGTAATGACCATAACCTTGCAATGAAAAGAAGAGTCAGAAACCACGATCCCCAGCGCTAGCCTCTGGGGAGGATCATGGCACATACAACTTGGCAGAAACAAAGTCAGGCAAGAAAGGAAGAACTGCTGAAATGGGTCTTGAGCTTTGCTCTGTTCCTCTGAGTAGCAGTTGGATTTGGGGCCACCATCAGCCCCAACCTACTGCTCTTGGCCACCTGCATGTACAGTGATCATCCCTGGTCTCGTGGGTACAGGTGCTGCTTGTAACGAGCAAGCTTTCCTGAAGTGAGTTGACCCTTTTAAACACGTTACACCTATTTCATTCTGTGGAACCTTCTGCCTTGTGGTGGGGTGACTCCAGCTGGGAGGTAAAGCCCAGGCACTCACACCTGAAGACAAGAAGAGATTTCTTCTTTTCCTTCTTAGACTGGTACTTGGAGATAAAGATGCATAGTCGTGACACACGCAGTTATGCAACTGGTTTGTGTGTAAAAGTCTGCCCTGCCTTTTGGAGTACAGAACAATCTCCAGAAATCTGTAGCATCTTTTACTTGTTGAAAACACACATCCATATTTCTCTTAAGTCAAAACTTTGAAGCATAAGCAAGATACAGGCCTGTTAAGTCTCACACTCACAGCACGGAACTTGCGGTTGGCCTCCTGCAGCTCTCCCAGCCTTGTTTACACACTGGCAAAACTATAGTTTCCCTTCTGCTCCGTATGGCTGTCAGTTGGGTTGTGACTTCTGGGTAAGGCCTTCACTGGAAGAGATACTTTCTGAGCAGCATACTCTCTGTTGCCATGCGGAGCTTCTTCCATGACCCTAGTGTGTCAGCTACCCTCCCTGCCTTACTATATGACTCTTTGACCCGGTTTCTTTTAAACTGGATTTTAGGTGAGTCCATCAGTCTGAAGAGACATTTCTGTGAAGCCTGGAAATGTAATTTTCCTCATACAAAAACAATTGCATATTCCATCATGAAAATGTATACAGTTTCTGCAGTATTACATGGCACTTTGCAAAAATACAGATTATTTTCTTAAATAAAAAAGACCCTACTCTTAACTAGATTCACAAATTATCTTGCCTACTCTCAAAAAAGCCCCAAAGCAACAACAACAAACCCTAAACCACCTGCAAAGTGTGAATCCATACAAACTCTACTGATAGGGACTGTAAACTGCTAATCAGTCTGAGGACTGCACCTTCTTTTCTTATTTTACAGCAACCACAAGCAGCGTAGAATCTGCTTGCACTTGTATTAATCCACCAAGAAAGCTACCACACACACAAGAAACAAAATTACTGCATTGAACAGCTTTGTCATCCCCATTCTACAACTACAAAAGAAGGGAAACTAGCACAGAGCCACATTTTTTTGGTTCTTTGGGCTCTGAGCCCTGAAGTGTACCCTTAGCAAGGGTCATAGTGTTCAGCACTGCCACGGAGGAAGCAAGTTGGTTTCTCCCTTTTCCTTTTTAAGCATTCACAGGGTCCCACCGTACCAAGGACAGAATCAGGCACAAGAAGAAATACATCTTTATAAATATCACATGAATCTTTTATAAAAACTTCATGCAATGAATGAGATAAACATCATGTTCTTCACTAAGTTGTTGAGAGAAAAAAACTTACCATTACTGTTAAATACCTTCCTAAGACATCACTTGGGTAGGGTGCAAAGAAACTAATATGCTACGTTATGGATGTCAGAAATGAAGAGGAGTAATCTGGAACATTTCTAAGTCTGCAGCTTGCTTGACTTCTCTTCCCACTAAAAGTACTCAGTATTCTGAATGGCAAACTAAAACATGCACAAATATTTATGATAAATTTTGTTAATGGCACACTAGGATCACTGAAATCTCACCTTCTTTTTTTCCTATTGAAAAAGGAAAGAAGCAGTGTGCTCTGGAAAGTCACCTGAGCTTACTTCCTTGTAGTCTACCCTTTAAAAATAAAAGAATTATGATACATCAAATACATCAAAATTCAGAGCTCAGAAATACCCAGATTAACCACTTTTTTCTGCACGCTATTTGAAAAAAAATCCCCACATCAAAATGTATGATTTCTTCATCTTAGGAGTGTGTTGCCAAACACTCCTGCTGCTGGTACCTCTGTTCTCCCCTTCCTGTCTTGCCACCTGGTCTCACCACAGCTCTTTAGAGAACCTTACGCCAGGCTCCCTAGTGGGGGCTGGAAAAGAGACACAAGCACAAGGAAATTATCCTTTATTAAAGCTTAAACACACCTAAGTTTATTTAAGGGCTCATTATTAAACCTACACAATAAAAATCAGATTACAGGAAGAATAAAGGTGTAATTTGAAGAGACTATTTTTAGCAGATGTAGATGTATACTTTCCACAATCTAAAGCAGACGAGGCTTTCTTGGGAAAGCTCCAGGGACAAAGAGGAAAGGAAATGTCTTACACCTGTGGAAGACTTTCCCTCTCCGTGCTTTGATCAGTCTGTTGTCCTCCCTTGCCATCTACAGCTATCACTTTTTTCCCCTTAATCAAGCCAAGCCTGGTTCCACCTCCCTAGTCAAGGGCAGGCACTGCCATTCTCCTGATCACATTTCTCTGGGCACATCTGCTCTTTGAAGGGGCAAAACAACATACACATACGTCGGCTTTTCACCCTTTCTTTTTTTTCCCCTGCTGAGTTCTGTACTATTTTTCAAATCAGCAAAAGCTCCCCTCAACACCTCCAGCTCTTCTGAAGTAGCAGAGACGAAGCACCACATCTTCTGCCCCAGCCAAAACCTTTGCATCCCCTTTGATAAAGTATATCCTAAGAATTTCCCTTTCCCCTCCAGCTGGCTGGAGCAAAGGCAATGCAGTCCCAGTTAAACAAACACTGTGCTTACGTGCAGCGACTGGAGCACAGCAGCTCCAACCCAAGGACAAGCTACACTTCTCACAACTGCAAGTTAGCAGAGATCAAAGGGGATGATAAAGAACTTAACTTTGCCACGCTAGCGCTTGCTCACTAGAGCTCATAAGAAGTTACTGAATTATTTATTTGAGAGCACAAAAAACCCTTTACATTTGAGAGTGGCAAATGGCCTCATTTCCAATGCTGTTAATTCAACAGCCATAAATCAGCATCTCAGAGAAATGTATTTATTAACCATAAAAATGAGGTTTCACAGATTTTCCTTTCTCAGCTCAGTATTATACCTACTATGGGGAATTAAACGTATGTAGCACAATTACCCTTTTCCCACCCCAAATGCTGTTGCAATTCATTAAATTCCTTGTAATATCTTTTTGAAGTGTAGCATCTCTTAATTTTGTTGCAACTTTTCCCCTTCCTGCTTTTACTACACCTTCTTTCCTCAGCTTCTGTACCATATTTCTGAATGGCTTTGTATTTTGCATTACTCCTTTCCTCTCCCGCTGCCACCTGTTTTTCCACAGGCTATGTATTCCTACCTACACCATATTTTCTGTCCTTTTCTGTGTGTTCCCTGTAAAAGGGTTCCCCATAAGAGAGCTCCCCCCATGCAGATCCACCAGGCAGAGACCCCCTTTCTTCCCCCCGCCATCTTGGCAGGTACAAGCCTGATCCGTTCACACAGGCCGAGAAGCAAAAGGCAGGCAACCTAATGGCTATTCCTTCGAAGCAGGCAGCTGCCAGGCAGGATGTTTACCTCTCTGAAAAGCAGCTCCTTGCACATTCCCAGATGGCGTGGGCGTCGGGAGGAGGAAGGGGAAGGTAGCAAAGTGCAGCATTGATAAGCACGAGCTGAAGCTTTTGGAAAAACCTGGGCCGAAGGATGAGGCAGTGCCAGGCCAGCCAGCAGCTGCAGCTTCTCAGCAAAGACATAACGTGGCAACAGAAAGATGTGGTACAAGCAAGCCACGAGACTACGAGACGCTCAGCTGGGGCACTCACAGCCCCCTTCGTGCGAAACCCTTCAGGTTCACAAATGCTTCACTCGCTCAGCCATCACCTACTACACTCACCTAACCCTCCAGATGCCTTCTCTAGCTGAATGAATGGGTGCTAAAACCATGGGCCTAATGGCAGCCTAGGCCAGAAGGGCTCTGAGGAAAGACAGCATAACCTCTGCAAGGGTACCACACCGTTCCTGGAAGCTGCCTCCTTTAACTTTTCTCCCCCTTGCTTCTCCCGATACACTCGCCGCCCAGGCAAATGGGAACACATACAGACTCGTTCATGCTTTACTCACACTATAAGTAAAGTACTCACACTATACTCACATATATAAAAGATACCAGGACATGTATGGTAACAGGAGAGCAAGTTTATATTTATCCACCAACTAAGGGACTAACAGAGGAAATAAGTCTTTCCTTTCTTCCTCGCTTAAAGGAATCCCTATGGGAATCCCCTCTGGTGAGTCCAATCCCATTCTGCCAAGCCTCATCCTTTTAAATATGCTTCCCGGTGATTTTCCCAAGACTCCAGAATCTGGAATCACGTATCCAATATATTGACATTTCATTCAGAAAAAGAACAGAGTTGGGCTTTCAGAGTTTTATGTGAAAGCTTAAAAGCCCAATCTGTACACAGGTAAAAAGGGAATGATTTTCCCCACTTTTTACAATTTTAAAGCTTTTTTTTTTTTTTGATGTTTGAATATAGCAATAGCATGTCCTTGAACAGACCATGGGGTCTGTATCTCGCATGGCCTATGACTTGCACAAACCTACTCAGAAGCTTGTCTGCACCAGTGCTCAATCACCCCATGTTCCCCATAGGCTTCCTGAAGAAAGGTCACTCTTTCCACGTTTGCTCTAACTCACTCTGTATTTCCCTTCTGAACGGGTAAGAGTAATAAAGCATGAGGTAAAAGGCTCTTTCCTCCCTCCCCTTTTGCCACCCACCCCCTCCCCCCAGCCTTCATGTTCTTCGTTCCTTAACAGATGCCTCTCTTTCCTACTTTGGGTAGGATATTACATTTTGGTAAGAGGGAACAGCAAGCTGTCACATGGTGAAGCAGAAGAGAATTTCTTTCCTAGCCTTCCTCAAACCCCGTTTGAATCTAAATGTTTTTAAACTTCCCCTGTCCCTTGTACAATGCAAGTCAGGTGCAGGTCAGCAGACTGGGAAAAGTCACGCAGGAAGGGAGGTTACTGGTTATCCGACAGTAACTGCACCAGCCCTGAAACTTTCCAACACAATTTCATCTGAATTGAATCTCTAGGTTAAAAAAAGTTACCTTGTTCCCTCCAGTATGTGAGTGAGATTAACACACAGGCAGAGCAGGATGACACCTTTTAGAGTGATACTTTACTAGATTCAAACATTGATGAACTCTGTCCACGTGAGCTGGGTTCAAGCAGCTGAGACACAACAGCAGTACTATGTATCACAGCTCCTCAGCTCCTGCCCACGTTCTATGTAAGATATTTTATAAAGGATTTTAATTGTTTCATTTCCAAAAAGGAATTTAAGAATATAAGTTCTGAGCATGCACAGTCCTTTATGACATATCACCTACATCACTCCACAAAATATACTGCACGATACATCATTGTGCATCTCCATTATCTGTAATGGCAAAGTTCCTGCACTAACTCACTGAGTATATGTTGATTTTGATCCAACAAGGAAAGGAGTTAAATAACCATGCCAAAGAAAAACTGGAAATCCTAAACAACACATCATAAAATAAACAGTTACCAAGTCAAACAGCCACTGCCAAGAGAAGGCTGGGAGGGGAGGGTGGCAGAGCTCTTTCTTTCCTTTCCTTTTCTTTTCTTTTTTTTTTTTTTAAACAAGGAAAACTGCTGAGAAAACTGACACCTACATGCGAACGCTGCTTCAAAGCTTTCAGCACAATCTCCCAGGGCAGAACAATAGCAGCTCTGTGCTCATAACCAGCTCAGGCTGTTCCAGGCAGGAAGAGGGTGCCCTTCTTGCCTTTTACAGCAAATCTCTTTCTCTCTGATGCTCGAGCCTATGAAATCTGGTTCAACCTCTTGAAAATTCACAGTCTCCAAAGCAGGATGGTAGGCAGCAAGTAGGTAGGTACTCTAGTTACAGGGGCTGCCGTCAGATGCTTTTAGCAACATTTGCATCAGTCTTGCTCAGTTTCTGCTGTACTCAGGCTGGAAAAGAGGCAGAACCACATTTAGAGATCAAGCTGCATTTCAAAGCACCCCTTGTTCCTCCAATGGGCCTGCAAGTAAGAAAAGGGATGACTGTGTGCAACAGGTATTCTTTATCTTGCTGAATAAGAGGAAAGCACAGATTGAGCATAAGGGCCATCTACCTGTTATAAAAAACATTAAGAATGAGCTGTCTGCTGCCAGGTCTATTAAAGAAAATCTTAAAGTAGGCCAGTTACAGAGGGTTGGCTTTTTCTGTTCAGGGGCCTGCACGGTGTTAGAGCTGCCACAGGATCTAACATACTGCTCTCTGCAGGTTGCCCCAAGGAGGCCTGACCTAAATAAGAATTTATCAGATGCCCCAAGATCAGCACTGATCCATTCAGGGCTTTAAACATCACTCTGGGCTCTTCTCAGCAATAGAAGTTAAAAATACCAAACGTTCTTCTATGAAAACCAGTCTCTCTCAACCAAGAAAATAACGAGCACAGGGACAACAGCCATGGCAAAGAACTGAAAGCATTTCTTGCGAAGAGCCAGGGGAGCTGCTGTGCCTCTTGCCTGTTTTTATGGTGTGATTGGAGAGGTGCTTGTTGCCTGACCTGCATGTGGCCATCCCTATCACATGTCATCAGACCCATGCAGGCATCCCTGCTGTGCACCTTGGCAGGTATGATCCCATCCCAGGCCTTCTGGTGGAAAAAGTCCAGGGAGAAGATGACAGGAATACACAGTGCCACAGCTCCAGCCCTGCACAGGTCTGAACAGTTTTGAGAAGAGGGCAGAGGAAAGCAGGCCACAGGCTGGATGAACTCTCATAGACTCAAAGAATGGTTTGGGTTGGAAGGGACCGACACCCTCCACTAGGATGCCTCCACTTCGGATGCCCAAAGCCCCATCCAACCTGGCCTGCAACACTGCCAGGGAGGGGGCAGCCACAGTTTCTCTGGGCAACCTGTTCCAGGGCCTCACTACCCTCACAGGGAAGAATTTCTTCCTGATATCTAATCCAAACCCACCCTCCTTCATCTTCAGACCATTACCCCTTGTCCTATCACTCCATGCCCCTGCAAACAGTCCCTCTCCAGCTTTCCTGTAGGCCCCTTCAGGTACAGAAGGCTGCAATAAGGTCTCCCCAGAGCCTTCTCTTCTTCAGGCTGAACAAGCTCAACTCTCTCAGTCTGTCTTCATAGGACAGGTGCTCCAGCCCTCTGATGATCATTGCCCTCCGCCGGACTGGCTCCAATAGGCTGATCTCCTTCTTGTACTGATTACCCTAGAGCTGGACACAAGAGTAGAGGGGCAGAATCACCTCCCTGGACCTGCTGGTCACACTTCTTTTGATGCAGACCAGGATACAGTTGGTTTTCTGTGCTGCAGGTGCAAATTGCTGGGTCCTGTTGAGCTTCTCGTCCACCAACACATCCAGGTCCTTCTCAAAGCTGTTCTTCATCTATTCTCTGCCTAGCCTGTAGTTGTGCTTGGGATTGCCCTGACCCATGTGCAGGACCTTGCACTCTCCTAGCAGAAAGGCACTTTGGCACCTCTGTTGTAGTCTGGCATGCCATGTAACATATATAAAAGTTCACCACATGATTATTCCAATCAAAAGAACAGTTTCTGTTGTTATCCAGAGAAATGTTGTATTTCTGTACATTCCCTCCACACCCAGAATGATTAACAGCCACAATAAAGCACACAGGGTTTAATTCTGACATTGTCATGGTGTCGGGTGGGTTTTTTTTCATTTGAAGAAACCTGGTGACCTCCTGTAGTCTTACAGAGCACAGTAATCTTTCAATTTCTTAAAGAGGATGTTGGGAAAACAAAACAATGCAACAAAGCTGTTTATATCAGTTGTAGCAGTCGCATACAACAATCTTGTTTGCTAGGCACTTCAGATCCCAGAGCACTGTGGCTGAAGTACCCCATCACATTTGAAATGCAGCCTTCTCCAAATAAACTCACGCCAGTTTTTTTCCCCAGAGTAGTAGATCATTTTAGTGCCCTAAAAGACTTCCAGGATTGTTTCTCTGCTGCAGTATAAAGAGAACTGATGAGAGAAATGCACAGTGAGAAGATTTTAATGCAAGGTATTGCCCTACTGTTCAAGTAAAAGAACTCTTAACAGTTAATCCGGAAGGGTCCACGACTTGCATGTTAAGATAGAAAAACTTGCAGACAGGACAAAAGCATAATCAAAATCCTTCCTCCCAAATCTAAAGCCCTCAGGGGAAGGAAAGATATATGTCAATTAAATTATTCTGGACACACACATCTACACCTTGCAATGTAAGTGGAGATTGCAGTATGATACTATCTGCGGTAAGTGGTCCACAAGGGATACGAGGTTTGCCCATCATTTGCAGAAAGTGCAAATGATACAAACAAAACAAACCCAAGAAAACCAACAAGCCCTCCCTCCCTTCAAAAATCTACAAAAAATCCACCAACCAAAACACACAAACAAACAAAAACCCCAAAAAAAAAAGACAAACCAGAAATAATGGCTCACCAGAAGCATCTTGAAGTTACCTCTTCCAAAAATCTTACAATTTTATTCTAGTGTAAAGGTAATAAAATCTACTGAATTTAAAATATTTGTTTACTCCTGACTCACACTTATGGTGGCTACTCTCCATCGGAATGTTCCTTGCCTCTATATTTGAAAAACAGTGGCTGGCACAAAGGGAAGCAAGACTCAGTTAAAACCCTATTGGGAAAAAAACCCAACCCAAAAAACCCCACAGGTTGGGCCTTCTGCCAAACGCCCGTGGCTTCTCAGGACAGCTAAGCAAACAGCCTTATTTCTGTTAGGACACTTGCAACAGCAGAAATGTCATCAAATCCATGAAGAGTTACTGACCTGCCAGAACAAATGTCATAAAATGAAATTAAGGCCCATCATCCAGTTAAAAGGATTTCAGAGAGCGATTTACAACGGCAATCTATACACGCTTACCTGGGGCGGTACGTGATTAGCAGCGCTCTGTCACAGCTGATCTGGCATCTTATAGCCACCGCTGTGCCTACAGGGTTTCACGGGGTGGGGAGTACATCTGTGGGGTGAACAATCTCCACTCCTATTAATAAATTCCGACTCCCATGCCAAACTCCAACTTCAAAGCTCCGCTTACATCTCCTGGGAAGGAAAAGCTGAGCAACTTCGCTTTAACTCTACTCATCTGTGGAGAATTCCACTATCAGTAAGTCAACTTGTCATTATAATCATCCATCCATAAAATCTGGGGGATGGAAAAAGGGACGTGTCCTTATTCCTCGGGCATTAAGAAAAGAAACAGGGATTTTTCCAAGAATCCAGAAATCAGATAACGAGAGTGACTGAAAACTTCTGGCCATTGTTTCTTCTGACAAGTATCCGGATCCTCACATACATATACATGTGCACGGTACACCACCGCTTTGAACGGTGACAGGGAATTACCAGATCAAGATGACCTTCACTTCTGAACACAATGGTGCTCGCACCACCAGAGGCATCTCAAGTGATGCCGTCTGGACTCGGCTCCATTTCTTGGGCTATTCACCCAGGCAAGATCAGCTACTGGATAAACATTGCAGAGACACTTATCACAGGGAGTCAACTACCTCACTGCTTCAAGGGAGAACCAGTTGCCTGAAAATACTGTCTGATTAGGGAGCAAAATTCCCCTCTTCCTCTGGATTTAGGAAAACCTTATTGTTGGCAAACAGCAGCCCCCTGCCAAAAGCTGGTACCTCTTATTAGCCAGCCCAGAAGCCTGTAAAGAAAACCACAAGGAGCTAGTAATTAGTTTAGCAGTGTCAAAAATCCCCAAAGGCTACAACCCAGAGAAGATTTCAGGAGGAAGCTTAAGGTTGAAGTGAAGGAAATGAAAATAAATGAAAATAGTTTAAGAAGTGCTATAAAAATGTGAGAGAGAAGTTGGCCAAGCATTAATATTTTTAAGACCACAAAGACAGTTGCAAATTTATCAACAGAGAATAAAACTGTGGTACTGCAAAAAGTCTTTGCTCTTGGCATAAAAAAAAATTTACATGGCCCATCAAACAAACACTGAGTCATACAGACTTCTCCAGACTGGCTGGAAAAGTGTCTGTTTGAGAATAATCTGTACAAAACCTGAAATTCAAGTGTATTGTTTAGATCCCCTGCAGATTTAGACAAAAAGGAGGGAAAAGCCAAAACAGGCAGCTACAAACACTTGTATCTTGAAGTAATTCAAACCAAGCACCATGCCAAAACCAAATAAATAAATTTACCAATATAGAGAGTTTTGGTGTGTAACAGCGACAACAAATGCAAACAAACTCTGTAGAAGCAGAACAGATTATTTCAACCGTTCAGCACATAGAAACTTCCCTCGCGCCAAGGGCGAAGGAAGGAGAACATGCGCATCCATTAAATTCCCCCTCACACTGTCGTCCAACAGCTCCAGGTTTCTCTTTTCACCCAAATCAGAATTTTCCTAGGAGAGGATGTAAAGGTGTAGTTAAAGCAGAAAGGTCAGGCAGAAGGAAAAGACCATCTTGGAAGCAGAGAAGAAGCAATGACTGTAAGCAGGGGGCATTCCCACTGCCTTCTCATCTCAAATGCCTGATTGTCCACAACTCAGTAATACCCAAACAGAATCACAGAATCACAAGGCTGGAAAAAACCTTTAAGATCATCTAGTCCAACCGTTCCTGTCCTATGCTAAACCATATCCCTAAGTACCTCATCTACCCCGTCTTTTTAACACACCCAGGGATGGTGACTCAACCCCCTCCCTGGGCAACCTGGTCCAGGCCCTGACAACTCTTTCAGTGAAGAACTTTTTCCTGACATCTAATCTGACCCTGCCCTGGCACAGCTTTGTGCCATTTCCCCTTGTCCTGTCTCCTGTCACCTGGCTGAAGAGACCATCGCCCACCTCTCTACAACCTCCCTTCAGGTAATTGTAGGTGGTGATAAGGTCTCCCCTCAGCCTCCTCTTCTCCAGGCTCAACATCCCCAGCTCCCTCAGCCACCCCTTTACGAGCCTGGTTGCCCTTCTAAACCCTCACAGAGGTGGGCTGGGGCCCCGTCCATACACACTGCTTCCTTGACACTTGTACATCCCATCGGCCCTGTGTATAAATTAAGATGTTTTGGCTGCTGATCGGGGAAAGACAGCATAGGCTTTCGACTGGGGTTCTTTTTCCCCCGTGCAGCATGGCCAGTAATAACAATTAGGTTGGGTTTTTTTTTTTAATGGGGTTTATGTGGACTCTGAAAAGCACTTAGCTCTTTGAAGGAGAAAGTTCACTCACCAAGCCATACTAAGGAAAACCAGGAAGCAACTTAAGATAACGTGAACCTGAAATTTTCAGTGACGCTTGCTGAAGCTGTCACAGGACAGGCCTTGCTGCACTGCAGTTGGGTTTTACAGACTCAAAGCTACACAATTCCAAAGGGAGCCAAAACTCCAGGTGTCAAATAGCATCCTATCTCAACTCCTCAACTTTGCTGCCCAGAAAGGACCAAGGAGAGAACATCCTTGAAAAAGAATACAGAAATTTAGTCCTTAGCTAGGAGTTGAGGTATCTGAGAGAGCAAAAGGGAATCTCTCAGAGTAAAACATGACTTGCAAACCATGGCACCAAGGTATGTTTAAGTAATTACTTCTTCTGTGCAGTTTGAATACACAGAACCTCTCATAAAAAATATTCCTGTAGTAGCCACACACACAAACTCCTTTACAAACCACAAGCTGGAAGATGAGCCAGGGAGGGGGAAAGGGAACAACTTCAAATCAAGGTGGAAGAGGTGGCAAGATTTTTCCCTCCAAAAGAAACAAAAGTAGCTGTAGTGAAGGGGTGGGGGGAATATTAAAAGGTGCAGGGAAAAGGTGAAATAAACCCCACCGGCTAATTAAAGCCAGGCACTTTGCAAAGGGCATGCGGCTCTTTTCTTCTACCACAACCATCTAAAGCAGCTACGCTATGAGGAGAATGTTTCTCTCATCCCATTCTTGTTCTCACAAGCTCTGGACAGCTCAGCAAACACTTACCTGCTCCAGGTAAACATAACATAAAACTGATAAGGAGATGGTTTGCTTTTTGGTCTGACCAGCAGCATCAATTACCAGTGAAGTACTAAAATAGTCAGGCCACCTCAATTTTCTTTTCCATATTAATTAGCAGTAGGGGTCACAGAATCATAGGCTCATCTGGGTTGGAAGAGACACTTAAGATCATCTAGTCCAACCACAGCCTAGCCCCGCCTAGTCCACCTCTAGATCACGTCCTTAAGCACTTCATCTACACACCTTTTAAATACGTCCAGGGATGGTGACTCCACCACCTCCATGAGAAGCCTACTCCAATGCTTGACAACCCCTTTAGTAAAGAAATTCCTCCCGATATCTCATCTAAATATCCCCTGGTGCAATTTTAAGCCATTTCTTCTTGTCCTATCACTTGTCACCCGAGAGAAGACACCAACACCAACATCTCTGCAACCGCCTCGCAGGTAGTTGTAGAGAGCAATAAGTCTCCTCTCAGCCTCCTTTTCTAAAGACTAAAAAGCTCCAGTTCCCTCAGCCTGTCCTCACAGGACTTGTGCTCAAGACCTTTCACCAGCTTCGTTGTCCTCCTCTGGATGCGCTCCAGCATCTCAACATCCTTCCAGTAGTGAGGTGCCCAAAACTGACCACAGTACAATAAATCTTTCATTAAGGATATAAACCCATGTGATC
Organism: Zapornia atra; assembly: GCA_013400835.1. NCBI lineage: Eukaryota > Metazoa > Chordata > Aves > Gruiformes > Rallidae > Zapornia > Zapornia atra. The sequence continues at coordinate 184,687 of VZTU01012931.1, forward strand.
CAATCCACTCTGGATGTAGTTACCCATATGCTTTCACTGCTGACAAAAATCAATCTTTCCCTTCACGTGCTTCCATGGCCTATCACTATCCTCCCAAGGCCGAATCTCACAGAGAGCGCAGACCAAAGCCCACTCTGATGTCCTGCAGAAAAGAGGGGGATCATCCCAGCTCCCCTCTGCCACCAGCACCTGTACCCACAGCATCATTCAGTGGTGCCAAGGCAGGGTGTGAGCTGATCTGAAAGGGACCTCAGGGGCAGGAAGAGCGGGGAGGAATTACATTTTAGCCAGATCAATTCTCTGATCAATAGGAACAGCGACCTCTTTACAGGATGAGCCCACTGGTAATTGGCCTGTGTAAATGAAGGGGAAAGAGGGGGAAAAAAAGCCAGAGGGGAAGAAGAGGAGCTCAAACAGGCTGCAACACCAAATGGTGCATCAGTGGTTTGAATTTATATGGCATGCATCTGTCCAGAGGCCTGATCTGTAGGAAAAAGAGGATGAAGTTGTTTGTGGGTTGTTTTGGGCTTTTTTAAATTAGACCAAGGGATACAGTTGGGGAGGGTGAGGGCAGAGCAAGCCACGGCTCCCTGACTCAGCACGGTGGCTGCGACAGCAGGTGTCACTGGGGCTGCAAGGGGCAGAAACCCCGCACGGTTCTCCCAGGCACAGCAAAGCCAATGCTTGCTCTAGTCAAGGCCTCAGTCCTCAAAGAAGAAAAGCCCTTCTGACACGGTCTTTTTGCAGGCCACCAGAAGCACACAACTGTAACCTGACAGTTCAGCCCATGTGGAACAGGGTGATGTACCAGGGCCCAGCAGAACTGTGCCTGGAACTACACACCCATCAACTTTAGGAAACTCAAGGCTGGAAGGCTGTTAAGAATGCCAGCTATTCTAAGGCATGAGTCACCCGCCAGACACGCAAGGAGCTGGGCTCATTTGTGCTCCTGATCTCCTGGGGAACAGGATCCTGGCACATCCTAGCAACCTTTCCTCTCTGCTCACAAGGTCAGAGCTGGCACAGAACCAAGGTGTGCACCTGAAACCACGGAGTCCCTGGGGCCTGTTTTTCCAGTCCCAGGACAGCAGTTGCTTTCACCTCTTCACTCAAAACCCCACATGGCCTGCAGCAGAGGAAGCACGTGGACTTCTCCACCTCCTGCCTGGGCAGGAACCTGGGTTCACAAGCTACCCTGGGTGCCTGTTTTCTCAGGCACACCACACTGTGAGGCTGAAAAAACGTTCAAACATAATCATCCAGCCTACCAGCAGCAAGGGAGATGCTCTCAAACTTAAAAAGCTTATCAGCTGCGCTTACTACTCCAACTGCTGGGACAAAGTCAGAACTGTGCAGCTGTGATGCTGTGCATCAGCAAAGTCATTTTGGAAAGCTTTAAAGCAAGTACAGAACAGAGGTGGCCTTCCTAAACCCCAGTGAGATGTCAATAGGAGAAAGTGCTGATTTTTTCATGCTGCACTGCCACTAATCCAGAGGGACCAAACACGTTAACAGCAAGTTAAACATGAGCCAGCAGTGTGCTCAGGCAGCCAGGAGGGACAGTTGTACCCTGGGGTGCATCAAGCATGGCATGGCCAGCCAGTCCAGGGTGGTGATTGTCCCACTCTACACTGTGCTGGTGCGGCCTCACCTCGAGTACTGTGTGCAGTTTCGGGCACCACAGTACAAGAGGGACATAAGACTATTGGAGGGTGTCCAGAGAAGGGCAATGAGCATGGTGAAAGGTCTGGAGGGGAAGTCTTAAAAGAAGAGGCTGAAGTCCCCTGGTTTGTTCAGCCTGGAGGAGGCTGAGGGTAGACCTCATTGTGATCTATGGCTTCCTGATGAGGGGGAGCGAAGGGGCAGGCATCGATCTCCTCTCTTTGGTGACCAGTGAACAGCATGAAGCTGAGACAGGGGAGGTTTAGGTTGGACGTTAGGAAGAGGTTCTTTACTGAGAGGGTGGTCAGGCACTGGAACAGGCTCCCCAGGGAAGTGGTCACAGCACTCAGCTTGGCTGAGTTTAAGAAGCATCTGGACGATGCCGTCAGCCCCATGCTCTGACTTCGCTGGCCCCATGTGGAGCCAGGAGCTGGACTCAATGATCCTTATGGGTCCCTTCCAACCCAGGAGATTCTATGATTTTATGATTCTATGTGACATGGACAGAGAAGATTCAGACAGTGCTTACAATACATACACATCCATACTACGTCTCCAATCTTCCAGCCAGACTGAAAATCTAAAGAATAACTTGGTTGAAGAGAAGGGCAAGGAGGCTGGTGAGGGGACTGGAGAATAAATGTTATGAGGAGCGGTTGAGGGAACTGGGGCTGTTTAGTCTGGAGAAGAGGAGGTTGAGGGGAGATCTAATTGCTCTCTACAACTACCTGAAAGGAGATTGTGGAGAGGTGGCAGCTGACCTTTTCTCCCTAGTGACAAGTGATAGGACAAGAGGAAATCACAGCAAGTTACGCCAGGGGAGGTTTAGATCAGGTATTAGGAAAAACTTCCTTACAGAAGGGTGGTCAGGCATTGGAACAGGCTGCCCAGGGAAGTGGTGGTGTCTCCATCCCTGGAGGCATTTAAAAGATGGTTAGATGTGGTGCTGAGGGACATGGGTTAGTAGTGGATGGCAGGTTAGGGTGATGGTTGGACTTCATGTTCTAAAGTTCCCTTCCAACCAAGACAATTGTATGATTCTATTTTATGATACTTTTTAAAATTACCAGACAACTACTGCACTTGCTGATGGTAACAATAGCAATCATGTTCCACCTAACAACCATGTCACAAACGGACTCACATGTTATTAATAAGTGGAACCTTCATTAGGTCTTTGGAAATTTTTTAGCAGCAGAGGAATCCAGAAACTGATAAATTTTGATCCACATGCCAGCTTACTGCTCTGTTACTTTCTTAGTGGTACTAAGGTGTAGATTACTGTTGGAAATTCAGAGTTACATATTATTCTTCAATTGAGTAATCCTTAGACTTATTCTAAGCACATCGTATTTGTGACTGGAACAAAAGTAAGCAGCTGAGAAAATAAATCAGACCAACTCTATGAACTGATACAGTGGCTGAGCTCAAATGAAAGTTCTGCCTTTCACTTAAAACAACATAAGAGACAGTAAAAATCGCTTGTAAATGTGCAGCAGAGCAGAAATGATCTAAATGCCAACTGGTACCTACCACAGGTACTATCTGCTGAGCAGTGTTTACATGATCAGTTTTTACAGTTGCAGATCACACTGGCATTCCTCTGACAAAACCCACTCAAGATGCATGGAACTTCAACTCAGCAGGAACATCTGAGAGGCTCCGTATATGCCATGCACGTGGACCCACAACCCTCATTCCTACAGGACCAAGGGTTTCTCCTGTCTTCCTGTGACTGAAAAGATGCCTTTAGAAATACTCCATAGAATCATAGAATCATAGAATGGTCTGGGTTGGAAGGGACCCCAAGGATCATAGAGCTCCAACCCCCCTGCCACAGGCAGGGCCACCAACCTCCAGGCCTGGAGATACACAAGGTTGCCCAGGGCCCCATCCAACCTGGCCTTGAACACTTCCAGGGACGGGGCATCCACTACTTCTCTGGGCAGCCTGTTCCAGCACCTCACCACTCTTTCTGTAAAAAACTTCCCCCTAATATCTCATCTAAACCTTCCTTCCTTTAGTTTTAATCCATTCCCCCTTGTCCTGCCATTATCTGCTCTTTTAAAAAGTTGAATCCCCTCCTGCTTATAAGCTCCCTTCAGGTACTGGAAGGCTGCAATGAGGTCCCCCCGCAGCCTTCTCTTCTCCAGGCTGAACAAGCCCAGCTCCCTCAGCCTTTCTTTGTAGGGCAGGTGCTCCAGCCCTCCAATCATCCTCCACCAAGCATATACCAATGCAACAGCACATTCCAGAGCTAAGTTGAATGCTCCTCAGTTTAGGTTTTTCAAGGAGCTACAGTACGGAATTACCAAAATGCCAAGGAGCGTAGCTGCTGCTGCTGTGCTGACAGGTCACTTGGTCAAAGCCAAACCAGTTGGGAGTTGTGGCCACCTAACACAGGTAGCTGTGTGACTGAAGCAAGGACAGCCACAGTAGGTGGCAAGACATCGCTGTAAGGGGGAGGACCTGGCATGCAAGTGAGAGGAAGACTAGAATTCCTGTCAGCCCCCTCTATAATAAGGAAACAGGAAAAAACCAGCAGCTAGAGGGGAGTAGAGCTTCAAATTTATCAGAAACCTACAAGAGGAGAAGGAAGGTGGCATTTCATCATCATCATCATCTTCCAAATCTATCAATGTCTAGCAAATCCACTCTATGAAATTTCATAAACCCAAACTTCTGTTTTACAGTATATTTACTGAGGCATTACAGCTATTTGGCCAAATACAATTTATAGAAGGGTGTGGAACCTTTTTGAAACCATGAGGTCATGAGGTGGTGATACATAAGTTGGGTGGAAACATAAGCAGCTGTGTGACATCAGGTACTGTGCTTTCAGGAAGCTCAGCAATATGTCTGAGGTGGCAGAACAACTTGCAATGCTTGGAGCCTGGCACTGGACTGCTAGGTTTGGATTCATGCCTTGGAGGCCCAGGACTGGCACAAATGAACCTTCAGGCTTATATTTAGCTGTACACTGAAATTCAGTTGCAAACTTGGAACGTGAAATGACCTACGCAGAGTCTCCACATCTCTCATTCCTTATATTCTTCACCTTTACACCACCTATTAGTGTTTGCATGGAGAAAGGTAATAATAATAAAAATATTATAAAACAAGCCAGTGACATCAATAATTTCTGTTATTGATAGAGTATTTGTCCCCTCTCCTCCACCCCAGTTTTGAAGCCAATCTAACTTGGGATCTCGCACATCAGGTTGCCTGACAGAGCTAATGGAAAAAAGCCCTGTTGTGCAAACCTCAGTGATCCCCCCTCTGCTTCTCATAAAAGCATCTGGAAAACAACAACCATCTGAGTGGATCGCTTGAGGGTAGGAGGGCATGAGAAGGGAAAAATCCTTCTGAATATCTGCGCTATATTTAAACTCCAGACCAAAGCTTACACTTGGAGTGAATGTCTCTCTGCTGTAGGAATGCAAAATTCCAAGCTCTGAACCAGGATGTGCTAAGCTTTTCATAACATGCCCCTAAGCAATGGCATTACTGCCTGCTTGTAAAAATGGAAGGTACGGTGCCTCTATCTCCCAATGCAACTGTTGCAGGGACAGAAAACGGGGAGAAAAAGGAAATTTCAACAGTGCACTGGGGAAATAAAAAACATCTCAATTTTCAGCACAGAAAGTTAATATGTTTTGCAGAAATACCTCCTACAAAAAGGTGCAAGCGGAGCAGAGAGGATGCAGTAAAATCAGAGCAACCCAGGTAAAATTTCAGAAGGTGTCTTAGTTTCGGATTGAAGATTCACATAAAATTGGAGCCGTATCAGAATCAATTGTCGGTGAAGTTAATGAGAGCTACAGGTACTTAATTAAGTTGGGGAGAGAACACCCAGGACATGCAGTTATTTTCATTTTACTGTTTAGACCCAGAAATCTAGACAACCATCTTTTGACAAACAAACTGGCTTCGTTTTCTGAGTCCCAGCTGACCTCAGTGTGTTATTGTGCAAGGTGCTGTTTCCCCACCCCAGCCAAGCAGGAGCAAAGGTGTTGTTCACACTCTGTACAAAGAGGCACGTAGGAAAAGATCAAAAGAGATATGGGAAGTCTGCACAGTAAGCTAGCTTTTCAGGGACAGATACTCACAAGATGAGTATTTCATGTAGTCAGAATCCTCGTGGAGACTAGTCTACCACATCTAAATTGATTAACATAAAAACCAAGTCATTAAGGAAAGAGCAAAGAGCTGCTCAGTCTGAAGTGCTGGTATGACACATGCATTTGAGTCTAACAGCAGCCTGTTCAGATAAAAGATACAAACTGATGCAACTGATGATGTGAACTAAATAGGTGGGAGCTACGCTGACTCTCAGGGTTAGGGACCCTGTAGGAGTCAAACCAGTAAACTGATTGCTGGGGTTTAATTGCCTCTTTAGTTTCCTGCATGGCTGGGAGACAGTGACTTTAGGCAACTGAAGATAAAGATATGTCAATGTGACACCTACGCGATACCCCAGCTAACTGGGATCCCAGCAGAGATGCACCACTGTGAACAGAGGTGTGGGCTCACGTACTCTACTGAGGAGGATGAAGCCTGTTACTCAGTTTTCAGCTTCCCTAGTCATAGTGCTCCTGCTATTTTCCCATCAAACTAGCCTACACCACACTGTCAGATGCAGCCCAGGCATGCTCTTGTTCATATCAAGATGACTATCCTTAGAGCAAGTATTAAACAATGACAGACATCCTACATGCACCACAACTCACACTGCAGTGTGAGAAGAGGATTCTTTTGTTTTCTTCCAGTGTCTCAAGCAGTGGCTAATCTGCAGCACTGAGGTCAGAGGGCTTAATGTCTAACTTCTAAGGCAATGTTTCTATAATGTAAAACAGATAAAGGGGGAATTCCAGGAGAAAGCTGCGTGGTTTAAAATGCTCGAATTTCCTCTTCCCTTCTATATAAGCAAACCACCATTACAAAACTATGGTTACATCTTATACTCACTGTATGCTAATTATAACCCATTATTAATTTTAAAATTAAGGCTTTTCCTAATATACAGGACCTTACTCTTACCCAAACTGATAAACATCTGATTACCTTCCAAATCAAAAGCCTGGTTGCCATAATGTGCTTAGTGGTGTCTACAGAGTCACCCACACACCTCACCCCTCTCTACTGGACTTAAACTTGTCTGTTTTAATGAAAATAGAAAAGGGAGAGAGTACAAAGGTCAATTTTGCCAGTATTCTCACCAAGGTGGAAAAGGTTTCACTGGATAGAAAGGTTCAGCCTCATGCTCAATTTGGGGGGGTTTGAATAGTGTTTAAGAGTTTGTTTTCAAAGGAACTCCACAAGTTTGCTCAACTTAAAACACAGCTACCTGTTAAGATACATCCTTGCTGGCTCCATTCACTTCTAGAGCTGGTTGTGTAAGTTCTGCCTGTGGTAGTAAGCTAGCACTTTCCCAGTATACACAAAGCAGGCTACAAGGTGGGGTTTTTCCCAGTCATGAGGTGCACTGCACATGCAAATAATATTTTTCACCTCACATCCAGTTATGCTGGAACAGAAATAAATGTTCATTGATGTCGATTACGCTGTGCAGAGCTTTGTACAATGGTACTGGGTGTTTCTGGTGATCTGTGTCTCTCAGAGCATTCCTAGGTGAGACAGCGTGGCTTTCTCCTGCATGTGTCCTAGGGAACCTGCTTTGGCAGGGAGGTTGGACCAAAAGATCACTCGAGGTCCCTTCCAACCCCCACAATTGTGTGAATCTGTGATTTCTTTTCACATGAAGTCTCGTCTGGGCCAGGTGTAAGTAACTCACACTATTAGTGTAAGTTTTCCTGCTGCAGCAAGGAGAGTTTGTTTAAAACCTGCCTTTCTACACCTTACTCCATTAGTGTATATGCTGTTGTACTGCAAAATCTAGTAATGCCAAAACCTTCCATGTGCTTTCCACATATAACAGAGAGAAACTGTGATTGCTATTTATGAGTGCAATGACAGGATGGATGCAAGGAAGTAGGTTGATGGTATTTTTTAAAAGACACACCATTGACCAACTTATCACAGAGATAAATGAATTACGATAATTACTTCCACATTTAGTAATGTAAGTAGTGGAATATATATCGTGTCATTCATAGCTGGATTTCACACTGTTCAGAAGTTTAAGGAAAGGACTCACCTATGTGTGGAAGGTTGGTTTGCATTAAGGTTGGCCTGAGTTTCAAACACATTAGTTAATGAGTAATGAGTCAAAAAAAGTAAGAGGATTCCTAAAATGTTGCCAGATTAACAGGAGCCAAAAAGACCCCAATGCAAGATAGAGATAACTGTTATTTTATTCAAGTAGAACTTTTCCTTTAAAGTTAACTTCTCCATATGCAGAGAACTTTACAAATGATGAAGTTGAAACATGCCCTTGAAATCCTCCTTGACCACAGCTTTAAAAACAGTGTACCAGAGTAGCGGCATCCCACTCTGCTTCACAAGTGGTTTTAACTTGGACCTTTGCATGGATAGCCTAATGCATTTACATCACAGGCACTGGAATAAAATGATGTCTAACTCAGAAAATGCTTCTGTCACAGGGGAGGCATCAGTAAAACACAACCTTCTCCCTACCTCACCTGGCAATGCTGAAGTAGTTAAAACAATGCAAAAATGTTCAGCAATTCAGCGTCAAATGATTTGGAAACCACCTGAATCAGAGAGAAAGAAATTTGGAATGGTTGCACCAAAACATATGCTCCCCTTCACCTTTAGACTTAAGTGCCCTTATTACTTTACACAATTTTTCCTGCACAGGCCTTAACAGACTACCATGATGCCAAAAGATCCGCAGTAAGGTGCGATGTGACAGCATGCTGACACGCACAATTGTATTGTGAATAGGAGGTCCCAGTTTACCAAATTGGTTTTTGTTGGAAAAGAAAAAAAAAGTGTTGGCCACCAAGAAAAGTCTCCAAAACCATCAGCCAGAAGCAGATATCAGAGGGACAATCACCATCTGCTTCCAGCCAATGCGGCCAACGATAATTTATATCGTTCCACAAGCTGTGTGAATTCAGCTACTTTTACAGCATTCTGAGTGATAGATTTTGACTTACTTTGCTCCTCCAGTTTCTCTCCTGTAAAATGTCTGACAAAAAAGGGCTGGTAAAAGGACCTACATACATGGAAGAAGGGACATGAGAATAAATACCACCAAGGAGGCTTCAGCTGCCAATACTCTTCAGCTGCGAAGCTTTTACCTTAGTACTTTATTGCTCCTCTGCATGGTGAGCAGATGGCTTCACACTTCAGTATCTGATGGTATCACAAATGAGTGAGTCTCAGCTGATGGAAGTCTTGGAAGCAAGAAACCAATTAATTATTTTAAGCTTGCAGAAGCAGACAACCCAGAGGACTTCTGCCAAGCAAAGATGGAAGAGGATTTATGGATGTGATTGTGAACTCCAGATAGACCGACACTGGTTAGAAAAGGTCTGGGTTGTTTCAGATGGGAAGAGGTTTCCAACAAGTATAATGAAAAATAACATCCAATTGCAGCATTTTTCTACAGGTGTCTCAATTCCTCACTTTCACCTCTGATTTTGCTGTTGAGTAAACATTTAGGATGGGTCCATGTGCTGCTTGTACTTGAGCTGCACACCAGCGCATTCTCTCCTTCACCCCAGTACAATGCTTCACACTGCATTGTTTCCTCTATTACCACAACAAAAGCACCACTTCAAGCTTTGTTTCCTAGATGACTCCCTATTTTCCTCAGTGAATGTTTTTTATCTCTTCCCTTGACTCTTGCAATTCTTTTCTGAAAAGTCTTCAAATGAATCGGTTATCCGCTTCAATACTGTGCACCAAAACCAGCCACCACTTTCCAGTGGTATTTCTCTAATGCCAGTTGCAGATGTAAGACAGCCTTGCAAGACCTGCCTGGCATTTCCACGGAGCACACATTAGGTGTCATGATGGAAGAGCCACACTTGCCGCTTCTGCTCATCTGACAATCAACCGTGATTCTGCATCATGTCATGTTGGCTTTCTGTCTCTACAGCCTGCAATGGTGAGGGTAACTTAGCACAGAAGCAAGGCAGCAGTAACAAGTCAGCGTGAAGCCTGCAAGCAGTCCTTTTCCCCCCAGTACTTGTCTGAAGTGTACTAATACTGGGATTGACGAAGTAAACAGATTTGCCCATTGAGCAATGAACTGTCATCGCTTTCCCTCCTCCCACTACACAGATACACACACAGTATCATACTGCACCCATTTAAAAAGACATTTACCACCCTCCCTGTGCAGGCACTGTATTCCCTGTGGAACGAGATAGCTGGTTGCTGCGAAACATTGGGCCAACCACTCCATGTTTTGTGTGTGACAGCAGGGATGGCTGACCAACTGGTAGACGAAGCTGAAGATAAAACCGGTTTGATTATTTACAGATTCCCAAATCCAAACCTGATAAGAGCCCGTAATGATTTACAGCCAGCTGCTGAGCAGAAGCACAGTGGTCTGTAGTTTGTAAGGACAGAAAACACAGTGCTGCTTCAGCGGCCAGCACATGCTCTGCTTCCAGCAATTTGTGCGGAGGCAGAAATCCCAAGCCCTCCATCAACGGAGATGGCTAACTCCAGCTCAGCTCTGTTTCTGTGTTTGTGTGGTCCTTGCCCCTACCCTGTCAGGGAGATGAATCTGCTAACATCGAGGGCCCAAAACGCCCTATTCCATCTTTCCCATCATACTGTTTCATTCTGCTGTCTATTAGCTTTCCCCTTTATCAAAGTCCAGAAACACAAAGGAGTTTTGCAAACAAACCTGAGCAGACATTTCTTTATGACATTCTAGCATCACTAAACAAAAAGCCCCCTTGAACTCCTGCTTATGTATTTCAAACCTTTTCTGTGGGAAAGACTCTTCCTGAGATTGCTTCTGCACCTTCCCAGCAGGTGACTGACTGAACCAATACCTACAGGAAGTATGCTATTGAGTAAAATTCGCGTGCCAACAAGACGCCCCCCAACACTACTGAGTCTTATCTGGAGCAGCTTAATGATACTGCTTCTCACAGGGAAGACATCAAAGGAGAGAGTTCGTCTTTTGCAAGTGCAAATTTCGTACCTGTCATCAAAGCAGCTGTTTTGAAAACCTACTCTTACAAGCTACAAACTTCTTGTAAGTTTGTGCAGCTTACATGGAGACAAAAGACATGAAATGCTGTGCATTAATGGAATGAAAAAAGCAGATTCAAAACAGTCATGTAGGGCCTAACAGATAATATTCACTTAAAAAATAAGAACGTTAATAATACACAGGTTTGGTTTCCCTCCTGTACATTAACAGTATGCATCAGTGGTTTGCCCCAACATTTAAGGCCCCACTGCCAAATTCTTTCTCTGCCTAACACTTCAAGAAGAAACCCTAAAAAATCTTTGCTTACTATTTGCAGAAGTAAAAAGATTACCCTGTAAGCTACTTGTAGTATCGACGTGTGCCTACAGACAAATGCCTATAACTCTGGACCACAACATACCACAGCTCTGGATGGCTAATCGTGGTGCTGGTTTGCTCTACAAACTGTTGCCCTGCCAAGATGAGCGTCCAGTCTAAACAGCGGTGGCATAGCTCCTGAAGAATGCTGGAACGGATGCCCTCTTTATATGGAGAAGTTAATGGGAAGAGGTATTGAAAAATAAACTACATTGGAATAGCTCCGCTCTCCCCGCAGACACACTGATCTGAAAGAAAAGTCACTTTATTCTGAAAATAATTATTTCCCTCACAAAGCTCAGCGGTAAATCTGGCCTTGAAAGAAGTGAGTCTCTTTTCAGCTCATAACACAAAGAACCACAGAATATGAACTCCATGCAAATAACCTGCTTGAAGTGAAACTAGAAAAGTTGCTTGCCTTGGTGGATGTGCAAAAAAAAGAATTTTAAAAATCTGGCTTTTATCAAAATTTTAACCCAGACTGTAGTACATCTTTTCACATCTAATGTGAAACTCAATCCTTTCAAGGCTGATTTTGATATGGTGGGCTTCTGAACCAGAGCTGTCAGTAGCCTCTTTCTGCTCCTTGCTGGAACGCAAATGTAGGGGGGACCAGAGGACAGGGCTCCGTTTGCTTCTCCTAGGACAGGTAGCTGGAGAACAGCTCTGGTTTAGAATTGAGCAAGTACTGTAAAATGCTAAGTAGAAGCATTTTACTGGCAACAATTTGCTAAAAACCTTGGAGAAGAAAATACAAAAGGCAAGAAAGGAAGGGGGAAAAAGAAGTAAATTGCAGCTCCCTAAGCACAGTTCATTCCTTGGGACTCCTGTGAGGTTGCTCAGCAACATGCCACAATTACTGTGGGTCAAGTCCTTGGGACATAATCTAGCCTATTGACTTTAATTCAGCTACCTCTGGCATAAGGTACTGCCAAGAAGAAAACAGAAGCAACGCAGATTGAAAGGCTCTCAGATGTTGGGCGAAAATTTCAGTTTCCAAGTATGCTTTACCTTGCTTTATCCATATTGTTCTGATCTGCTGAATCCAAAAATCTGTGTTCTGTAGTTACTCTTTGAAAGAAATAATTGAGAAACAAGGTTTTTTATTTCAATTCCATAGGAAATGAAGAACTAAAATCCACTGATGCAGCAAGAGTTTTTCAGTTCAATCCATTTTCGGTACTCGGACTCCTGCTACAGACACTCACTCAACAAACCCAATGCCCAATCTTGGTGAAGAATTTTTAATAAAAATACTTTCCAGTCTATCGAGCACAGTTATTTATGAGAAGCTTGACCAGAAAGTCACCCTTTGCTCTTGTGGATAACTCGACCCTTCTGAAACCCATTCAACTAAGACATTATTGGGAAACTTCACTGCAAGTCACAGTCTGAATATATCACATGTGGCACTCCAACCTTTCAGGAGGACAGGACTGCTTTGAGACGTATACATACACTTTTTTAAGGGAAGGACAGCTATAAATGGGAGACGAGACCTTGGGACAGAATGAAGTTCCACTGAGTTTCTGGCTTTCATATGTAAAACACATAGACCGGTTTTCCGACCCAAGCAGCATGCACGGCCCAAGCAGCAGAGGTCAACAATCCTTCTGCAAGGGCATTCCTGACAGAGTCCTGAAAATATTAGCTCTACTATAGAAGAGGGAGGATTGAAGGAAATTTCTTCAGAAAACATTTTCCCTTTCACAGAAATTGCAGTAAGACTCTTAAGTCCAGCCTTATAAGGAATGTTAGTCCACCCACCGATTATCCAAGTATTGTTGAGGGGTGTGGGATGTTCCCCCTCAGAGAAATCCTCAGGAGTCAATTTTAAACCTATTATGTTTATTAAAAATTCACTTTGAATTACTTATGCAAATTTTGCTAAAATATCTTCCTTTGGGATGAAATCTGGGTTTGAAGTGCTCTATTTAAACCACTGAGAATAACAACGATCAGAGGGAAAACAAACCCACCACCTTACTGCAGTGAACAAAATGTCTTGTTGTGAAACCAGGGTTTTTGACGGACAGGGGTTTAAAACTGATGGCCTAAAAGCTTGAGTAATCCCAGACCCTGGTATTCTGCACAAGCTTAGGCAATAAAGAAGCCCAACAGAGTCCCCTGGACCTGGCAGTCGATGGCTACGGCACCCCAGCCTGTTACTGACAGCAGCACACTGCCATATGTCTGCTCCCTACCAAACCTCATCTAATTATCAAATCACATTCACGTTCCTTAACAAAATGTTTTTTAGAAGAAACCAGCAGAAGCTGTAGACAAAACTCTGAGTATCAACTCACAGCAGGATGCACAGACACACAACTCTTAAGTGCAAACAGGTACAATTGTAAACTTAGCACACCGATTTCAGCCTTAGCCCTCGGGGAGGAACCACAAACATGTAAAATGAGACCTCTGAAGCACAAATCAAGGGAAGAAAGCAGAATTTTGTCTGTATCATTACTAATGCAGACATCTAAATACCTAAACTAGTGTCTCTGAGGGGCTAGCTTGTGGTTTGAAGAACATTCCTTTCAAGATGTATCCATGGTCTTTCTGTGAAGGCTAATGATAATTTTATCTCTTCTGAGCCTTGCAGTAATAAATGTTGACAGCCCCAGATGCCAGGTCCCTGGTGAGAGCATCTGTTTGTTTATTCAGGATTAAGTTAAACTACTTAGCCGCCATTACGGTAAATCCACCTCTCCTACAGACCTTCTTAAGAGTACTGAAAAAATAATGAAAAACCATATACTGTCGTGGGATCAATCGAATTCAGAAGGGTGAGGAATCTTTTCCAATTTATTGTTGGGGTGGAGGTGTGACAGACTGCACCAAATACCCAGTGCTGCTTAAGCAACACAGAATTCCCCCAAAAGGAAAGAAAGAGGCAGCGTGAGCTGCTCTTTGTCTTGATTTCATCACGTTGCACCTGTATACTGCATCAGACTTTCAAACCAGGGTTTGTAAAGCCTGATCCTGCAGTCTTTGTCCAACAAGGAGTGAGTTTGGGTATCTACATAATTATGCTTGGGTATAGAAAAGGAGGACTGGATGCCTTTTTTCCTTTTTATTTCCTGAAGCAATTCACAGTAGACCTTTACCATCCCCCAATATTTGAAATATAAAGAGTTTTAGTTTTAATTTCCTCTTTGTTAAGGGCATGAAGGAATACTGTGCTTTTGCTGACAGGAATGCAATTTGAGTCTCCAGATTACCCAACCCGTAACACGGATGCCACTGCTTTGCACTGGCAAAATAGTCTCATGCATCGTATAAAGATCTAAAGCCGTCAGTGAATCAACATGTAGAAAGATTATGGGATACATATTAAGCAGTTAAACTGCAAAGAACATGTTTGAAAAGGGGTTTTTCAAGGGATGCAATCTATTTCATTTAATTTTTTTTAAAAAGTCTGAAGGTAGGGCTAGCTTCCATTTTGCCATTTAAGGCAGCTGTAAGATTGGCCTCTAATTGCTAGAAGATGGTGCAAAAGCCTAAGACAACTCCCGCTCACCAGTTGTTTCTGCAGCACAAGCACAGTCTCTGGCTACACCTCAGAGTATCGGGGGCGGGGGTTAGGCAAGAGCAGCTGCATGCTACTGGGTCAGAATTGTTCTAATCATATAGATAGGATCTTGGATGCTTTTACTGTCATGGATAGGCAATGGATGTTTTATAGATGCTCTACCATGGGCTGCAGGATTAAGAGAACTGGAGCTTGATGAGCCTGCAGCCTAGGACCTGGTTGAGGTATCCAGGGACCCCTGACCACACCAGTACCTCTCTGAATTACCATCCTTGCTCTTCCCTGCCTCATGCCACCAGTGTTTCTCAGCCCTGAGCTGGAACTGATGTGGGAGGGGTGGCCTGCTGGCTCACAGCAGCTTGTCATAATGCCAAACACCCAGCTAGAGGTGGGCGGCAAGACTGCCAGAGGCTGCATCTCTGTGGCTGGGACTCATCCTTCAGCTCTCCGCATCAAAGGAGAGAAGCCGTGACGCTGATGCTACTTAGTAAACAGCTTCTAAAAACCACCCAGGCTTCCCAGATGCTGAGCAGAGTTTGTGCATCCTGAGGCAGAAGTCCCATCAAGCCCAGGGTGATCAGTCCCCAGAGGAAGGGCTCTGCAATGGGAAAAGCTTTCGGAAGCGGGCTGAGGATGGAGACGCTCCGAGGTCAGGGTGGCGAATGAGCAGCTTCCTCCCTGCAAGCTGCTGCGCAGCGCTTCCCCCACACGCTCACAGAGCACAAAAATGATAGGCAGGAAAAACATATGACATTTAGTAACATAAATTGACAAGTTCTCAATGGGAATGTAACTATTTTTTCCACTTTATTTCTATATTTATATAAACAGAATTTGATTTTTAGCATGCAAAAGACTGAGAGTGCACAAAGCATAAAACAGATAGCGATCTCCGTAAGCCAGGATGGCTGTTATCAGATTGGCAACATAAGAGGCCATTGTTTGAGCTAAAATTACTTTTTGGTCTCCCTATATGCTCCACCACAGGACACAGTGTCCCACTGCAAAGATGACATGCTGCCTACACAGGCATCCACTACCAGGCCCAGGAGACAAAGGTCTGTGAGAAGCACAGACTGGACCACTTACCAGGTTTACAGAGCCAGGCTGGCTCATTCTCAAGAGGCTGCATATTTGCACTCCAAACGGGCAGCAAACGTTCAGAGAAAGAGAAAGAAATACTGATTACTTCTGGATTTGATTATGCTCACAGAGCACAGGTTGCTGACACCTTCTGATGTAAAAAAAACCAAAAGAGACTGATTCTTTTTATGAACACCATGTATGGCCTTTATGGCCTTGAAAGTTTGAAGTACCTGCAGACCTTATTCCACCAGGTAAATAAATACCAGTGAGGATGCTACCCACTACACCTCTCAAATTCACATCCATTTTTCTGCTCAGTTAAAAACCTGAAGGACAAGGAAGCTGGTTAGCACTTTCTGCTTTCAAAGGTCAATCATTTCTACAGTACCTTTTTCTTTTTCTGCAGCACCATTCATTACTTTTCCTGTAGGCTCCAGAAAACTGGTTCTTTACCACTTAATTTCAGGAAAAAAATCCAAAATTTTGTTTTGCTGAGTTTGTATTTGAAGGTAAACCACTGGAAATTATTTAGGACCTTCTGTTTTGAAATTACACTTTAAAAAGCATATAACATCTTTGAAAGACATCTACACTGACCTGAAAGCAACTTGCTAAAACCTTACGAGTCCCCAGGGATAACCTGAAAAAGAATTGCTGCTTATCCCACATGCATCAGTAACTGGGACCTGGAAGCAACAGAAAATATGCCAAGGAAAACAATTTCCACTATGGTTTGCAGTGTAGTACTAGCAAACTGCATTGTATCACCTGTGTCTAGGCTGAGAGCCAACAGTGGGCAGTGGACAGGGCAGAGCACCGATTGCAGACAGGAGGGGAAAGCAAAGATGGGATGGAAAGAACAGGACAAGCTGAAGAAACCTTGAAACCTGAGCTTGCTGCTAAAGGGATGACATTGCTGCGGGGATGTGAAGATGGGGGTGAAGGACTGCTGCCCGTGGGAACGGCAGCTATGGCTCATGCCCCCTATTCGTCATAATCATTAGTAACAGAAGGATTCCAGGCACAGATAAAATTTACTGCATAAATCTTGCACAGAACTAAATGTGTGTTCCTTATGTAGGCATCTTACGCCTTACAGGGAGGTGTAAGGCACACAGAAACATACAGGAGGTCTTTTCTGATGGCAATTTAATGGGTAAGCACATTATTTACAGCCAAAATGGGCATCATTCCTATTCCCATAGACTGAACAATGAGGAAGCCGAAGACAGAAAGGTTTGCACTGAGGTGGTCACTCATGGCACCTCTTGTTCATTACTTGGTTTGGGTTATTTCACACCACAATGTTTAAATATACTGTATTTTGGCTCGTTGTATTTTTTTGTTACACATAATCATGGAGTTTTGGCAATAAAAAAACTGAGTAAGGAATATGAATAAGTGGTTTATTGAAGACATGAGTGTCTTGCCATGTAGGAAGCAACTTCTTTAATGAGCACAATCAGAGTTTTTTTCTAAAATAACAGCTCTGATTAGCAGCAGACAGTAGTGCTCATGGAAGTCACTGATTTGTTTTAATTGGCTTTATTTGAGATCCACGCAGCATTAATTTTTCTACACAAAATGCAAGGTTTTTTTTACTCACCAACGTTTAATTCTGTTATCAATGACCTCTGTATTTACTGCAGCACATCTTCAGTAATTAAGTCTCTTAAACTTCTCCTTGTTCTGCTAGGAATGTAAAGCCAGTGAATGAGTTTTCATTTAAAGGGTGCGGGGGAGGTGTGTAGTGGAGGAGAAAGACAACTTTTTCCTGAAGGTCAGAGGGGAGGATTAAACAGAAATGGCTCAGGAGAAAGTCAGACATTGACTCAGAGTAATTAAAGGGAGAGGGAGCTGGGTTGCTGGCACTGAAAGAATGACGTGACAACAGAAAACAACCTCAATCCCTCTTACTCCCACTGCGCATTAAAAAAAGGTTACAGCTATTCCATCAGCACTTGAGAGACCTAGCAGTGAGAAACGCTTGGAAGAAGGCAGTGACGTGGCTGCACAGGACACACCAAGGGGCAGCCAGCTCTGCTTCCCCGCAAGCTGTGTCCAAGAGCCATGGCAGGGGCATTGAGCAGAAGAATAGGGTGTAATCCTAGGCTGTGTGCTGCACTTTGTTTACAAAACCCTTCTTGCTCTACTGGCTGCAATAAACTTCAGCAGCCTGGTGTGAAGACAACTCAAAGTCTCACAGTGTCAAGGAGCAGCACTGCCTGGTGACCCTCTGTGCGCTGGGACAGCAGGAGCAGTGGGGGCTCCCCGTGGCGCGGCAGGACAGGGCCTGGCAGCCAGGGCCTGTCCCTCCACCCCAGCAAGGAGCCAGGCAGCCCCAGCCAAGGTCACACCAGGACGTGGGACAGGAGGTCTGTGGCCAGGCCAGGCTGTGGGGAGTGGGAGACCACCCTGCTGGGGCAGAAGCTGACATGGGGCCCTGGGCATGGGCAAGAGCAATGCTCTTGGCACCCTGACATGCAGGCAAAAGGCAAGCACCCCTCCACTCCAGGCCAGCTGGGGCTGCCAGGGTAAAGGACACAGGGACTGGGCCCAGAAGGGGAGGATTAGCCGCAAGATGCTTCCCAATATGGAGAATATGGATGAGGTTCCAGGTGCCCCCTTGGGTCACAGAGGCCAGACACAGCTGCCCTATGGCCCATAGCAAACCGAACCAAACGCTCCTCCAATTTGCACTGAAAGACAATGGTGACAAGGTTGTTTTTTCTTTCAATTAAAACAATTTGTATATATTTCAGAGCTAACAGACAATCTGTCCCCCCCCAAGGCCCTGATCTGGCAATGCCTGTCCCCAACATCAGGGGCTGCTGCATTTTATGGAAGCGACTGATGGGGCTGCGTTCATGCACACATATGCACCTCACCAGCATTTACGAAAGTCTGTGATATCAATATTGTACTACATGATTATTTAAGTATGTAGCAAAATAGGTCTTGCCTGTGTAAGGAAACACTGTAGATAAAATACGCTTCCTTCCTGTCAAAGGTAACAATTTTTGATGACTTATTTAAGGTGATGCATTCAAAAGATGCTGTTTGTTGCATAAAAGGAACATACCCACGGACAGCTCAATTTTTAACCGTCCAACATCTTTTCTCAGTTAACAGCAAGTCGAATGACAAACTTTCTTGACTGTTAATGATGAGAAAAACTAACAACCGCTGTCCCGCCTCAAGCCATCCACTCCTCCAGCTGGCCAGGAACCAAGCGGAAATTCCAGATCAGGAGGCAATTATTTATATATCTGTCTCCTTCCAACCCCACCCCCCAAACTTTAAATTTACTTCTAAGTGGGAATTAATCCTGCATGGAGCACTTTAAACACTGCTGGATCTTTACACTAAGGTCAACTCCAGTTTGTGCTTCAGCCAGACTTGGGAGATCTTTGTCCATATTACTAGCAAATTTCATTTTACCATGGCTTGAGAGAAAACAAGTCTACAGTTTGGGGGTATGGTTTTTTTAAACACATTATCCCAGTTAAACCAGAAGTCACATTCCTACCTACTACAACCTGCTCTTGCAAGTTTAATTAATATTCTTTTCTGTCTAAAAACCACATTTTTTGTTGCAAGCCACTGAAAAAAACAAATTCACAAGTACAGGAAAATGCCATTTTTACTACAGCAAAAGTTCTGTAAGAGAAAAGGATCTAATGAACAAGCATTCACTATCACATTTCCCCCCTGAAGTCTTTTCTTGGGTAAACAACAAAACTCATAATCTACTGACTAGATCTTATGCTCTTGGACTGAAACAAAGGCTTCTTCTTGTGTAATGGATTAAGAGAGTGAGACTAAAAAAAAAAAAATTTCTGCTGTTAATTCGTTTCCCTTGTTGATGCAGAACAATTCTTCATTTCATACAGAAAACCTTTCTCCAAGACATCCAACTTCAGACCAGAACAAAGTATCATCTTTTCATAAAGCCCTTAAGAAAGGCTTCAGTATGCGCAGCAACATCTGAAACAAGTGATACTTACCCAACAGCGGGTATGTTCCAACACAGGTTTTAAAAAAAACCTAATTGGGGCTTTAATATGAAAATACCTCTTTTAGCCTGGTGGTTTTGCAAAAGAGGAACCTCTCTTAAGCCTGTAAACATAAGGCATTCAAAAGCAATTAAGCGATCTATACATAACATCAGGACGCTGTAAGTCACTGCCTAATACTTAGCTATTGCAGTTGAATCCCTGCAGAGCTATTATACACAACGTGCAGATACAAGACAGGCCTCTTATAAAGCCTGCAGTATATCTTACTTGCATTGAGCAGAGCTCCCAGAGAAATCCTCAAGTGGAGAGAGGAAGCCACAGCTCAGTCAGGCAGCCATTAAGCAAATATAAATAACCAAGAGCTGTGATCTGAGCAGGAGATAACAGGTGAGCAGTGCCAGACTACTCTGAATTAGCTTTTTTCAAAGGATGGGCTACAGAGGATGAAAGATGCCCTGTGCCCAGCCCAGAAAAGCAGTGTGAATGTTTACATGGCACACAGATGTGGTGAATGATATCCTGAGGCTGTAAGATCGAGTTGGACAAGACGTGGTCCATCAAGAAGAGAGTTTGCCCAAACAAGAAGGGTCTGACCTGGCAGCAACTGCTGGGATCTGAGAGATGATGGACCTGAGGCAGGAGCTAAGAGAGACACAAACATTAAAATACTACCCTCATATGAAGAGGAAGCTCTCAGAGATGCTAGGGACAGAGCATGCTTCACAGCTACCTGGCAACATCAGTCAGGTCAAATAACAAATTATTGCTATAAAAAATGTAGTGGGTTTGGTTGGTTTGTTTTTTTAAAAAATTATCTGAGGCAAATGCATATGTGGAGTCGTATGTTTGGGACAATTCAGAGACCGTGACAAGTGTAATTTTCCTGTGTTTCCATATGCTTTTACCACAGGGCAAGATCTGTGAGCAGATGCCTCCACTTCTTTTGCAGACCAGAGCTTTGCTGTAACACATACAGAAGTGTCAGTGCAATTTCCATCCTCCTCCCTGAAACTATCCAACCTAGTGGGCATGATCTGTGCCTCATCTGCTGTGCCTGCAGCTGGTAAATCTATTCAGCCAACTCGGCACGCTAGAAGAATTATCATGGGAGCCCAAACAGCTTTGTCTTGGAGCACCACCACCATTCTTTTTCCTTCAGTGGGCAACAACTCAGTCGTGCTCCCCTTTGCCTCAGCAGTGCTCCAGTATTCAGCTGTCAGTTTATATAGTCTAACAACACATGTGAAGGTCTTTCTAACTTTTCATGATGGGATCTACATCTTAGATTAAGCCAAAACCTAAAGCCTAGACAAAGAAGTGTAAAGAATTTAAGAGCAATGGAACAAACTGGCAATATATATGTATGTATCATGTGAAGATTCACTTTCAATGAACTGAGTCGAGAGAGATTTAAATATAGACAGAAAAAGGGCCCTGCAGAGAGACTGCATTATGCATATGAGATCTGAATGGAAGAAAAGCTAATAAATAGATAGCAATAAGCAAAAAAAACCCCAGTGAGAATGAGACTAAAGAAAGTCTGCAAGGAGATTTGGGGGGCAAAAAGGGTGGTAAACAGGAGGTAACAGAACCTGCAATTTGTATTGTTATTTTTTGTCTGAAATCACTGAAAATTAAATGCTCTGTAAGATAAGGCAGCAGATGCAGAAAGGCAGCAGAGAGACAAAGGCAGCAGATGCAGAAAGGAGTTACTGATGACTTGCACTCTCTCATATACACTGCTAACATTTGGATCTCCTAAAAACAAACAAACAATAAAACCCTCACACTATCACATGCATTTAGGACAAGAAATGTCTTTTTCCTTGTCAGGAATGAGTTGTGATGCTCTTAGATATCTGGCCTTTAAACATCCCCCGACTGAGAGCCATTTGCTCAGTTCTGTCACCCCGTCCTCTGGCAAAACAAGTCACATGAAAAGAAGAACATAATGCTGAGTAATGAAAGCATTAAGGGTTGTTGTGTGTGACCCTTTCCTTTCCATGTTAACCTATGCCTTTTGATTTTATCTCTATATTCTGTTTATTTCTTTATCACTTCCTGATAGGCCATGGGCTACCTCTGCCTCTTTTCGTGACTAGGTACGACAAAAGCAACTACTGGAAGCCTATTATCTAATTATCTTGTTAGATCCTGCAAGGCCCGTGGTGCTCATATAAGCAGATCACACACGTTTTGGCCTCCCAGGTTGCTATTTCTTACCTAGCACACAAAACACATTGTGGTATGTTCTGTAAATGCGCTGGGTGTTGGGAGTTGTCAGAAAAGCCTTTTCTTTGCCATCGCCATCACTCGGGTTGTTTTCAGCCAGCAGCATCTCCTGGTTTAGCAAGAGCTGGAGGGTTAGAGCACCTCACCAGATCGGGGTCAGGATCCTGCCTTGTATCTCAGCAGCTCTTCCAGGTGTCAGTGGCCACTAATGGATGAAATCACAAGTTTCCAGTGCTGGAGCTGACAGGGCAGATCAACCTCTACTGGTGGTCACTTGCTCCTGGTGTCTTTCACTCAGGTTCTTGCTCTGAGCCTCAAGAGTCTGAATATATCTGGTTCACCATCAAATTACTTCAGATTACTGACTATATCTGAATTTGGTCACTGAACGTCTGTCAGAAGAGGAAAAAATTCAGAAGACAGAGAAACACTCCATGGGGAAAAGCTGCCACTTATGAAGAACATCTTATAATCATCCCAGGGAGCTCTGCCCCTGGAATGCTGACAACATAGGCAGCACAACATAACCCTCCAGTTCAAAACCTCAGGGTTGTTACCAGATCAACCTGCTCTCCCACAGCTCTGCTAAGTCTATCTCTCTCTGCCAATGTTCTTTGAATTACCGAACTAGATAAAGCTGCCCAACAATATATGTTAGTTGAAAGAAATAAAGTCTGTCATCTCTAAACTCTATGGAAAGTGCCAGGTCCTGGATTCTTTTTTTTTTGAAAGCAAATCCAAAAACTCTGAACGTGGTCTGTCAGCTTTTAAAGCTCTAACCAGCAATTCATCTTCTCTCCAGGAGGAAGAACTAAGGAACAGTAAGGCTTGTTGGGTTTTTTAAGAAAACAAATGCAATGTGCTATTATTTTCTCCCTCCTGTGTACCTCACCTACTCTCCAATGCAGAAGAGAAATCTTCAAACAATTAAAATGTATCTATTGAAGCTTCACATTTGCGTTGATTCTACCCTTAATTTTCAGAAATACTTGAAAAATACTTGTTAAACTTCCCAATACAAAATCTGAACTGAATGGATCCTTGTTGCAGATAACAATAAAACTGACACTTTCTGACTGTATTTCTCATGAAATAGAGGCTATTCTTAACTATTGTGCTATATATAACCTAACCTATATTTCAATACAGCCTTTGTGTCCAGTGTGCCTGCTTGTAATAGGCTAGAAGAGAAGCACACCGTTGAAAGCATGATCCAGTATGGCAAATCCTATCAACAGTCAATCCATTTCAGTGCTCTGCCTCTGATGTGACCCTGCAGAGGAGAGCAAAGTCTTTAGTCACCTCCCAGCTAGTTATGATCTACCAAGCTTGGGGCTCGAGAGAACACACTACTTTATGCCCTGGTTTATTTTGAATAAATTTTGATTTCTATTACAATTACCTTAGGATATTACAATTACCTTAGGATTATCTTGATAGGATGAAAAAATTACCTAGCTCTTAAAATATGTGAAAAAATATTTGATTCCTTATCTTCCTGTAGCAAGTGGTTAATGGAAAAATACAACTAATTTTGCCTGCTAAGAGTTTGATTATCTGAAGGATTTTTTTTAAGCTTAGAAGGCACGGTGAAGATTTTAATAATGACATTAAATGTAAGTAGTTGCTACTGACAGCTTCAAATTTCTTGCTTACATTTCACTGCTCTGCTAACTGCCTCTTCAGCTTCAGAGCAGCAGAAACCAGTATGAAAGAAATGGAAAGATGTACAATATATAAGGTATATTTGATAAACAAATGCAATTCAATTCTGGATTCACTTTATTTTTTCAGTTTTGAGATTAGCTGTGGCCTTCAACTATGAATTCTGGGACAGATTTAGGTAAATGCATCAACTGAAATTTAGTGCAACAGATTTGATGCCTATCAAATATTAGAAATACACAAGGCTCCTTGGTCAAGTAAAGTAAGGCCAGTATGCTCAGGCACTTTATCAGCAAGGAAATGTCAAGATAAGACCATTAAACTTTCATCCTTGTTTCTGTTCATTTTTGTGTTAAGCGCTAATTTGTACAGCCTATATACACTGCTATCGTGACATCGAGCTGCGCCAAATGCACTGCTCCTATCACTAGGTACTTGGTTCTCAGCACGTCTTAGAGGAGGGCTACGAAGATGAGAAACTTACCATGAGCCAGCAGTGTGCTCTTGCAGCTCGCAAGGCCAATGGGATCCTGGGCTCCATCAGAAGAGGGGAGGCCAGCAGGGACAGGGAGGGGATTGTCCCTCTCTACTCTGCCCTCGGGAGGCCCCATCTGGAGTCCTGTGCCCAGATCTGGGGCCCCAATACAAGAAAGATGTGGAACTGTTGGAGAGGGTTAGAGGATGAAGATGATTAGAGGGCTGGAGCACCTGCCCTACAAAGAGAGGCTGAGGGAGCTGGGCTTGTTCAGCCTGGAGGAGAGAAGGCTGCGGGGAGACCTCATTGCAGCCTTCCAGTCCCTGAAGGGAGCATACAAACAGGAGGGGAATCAACTTTTTAAAAGGGTAGATAATGGCAGGACAAGGGGGAATGGATTGAAGCTAAAGGAAGGAAGGTTTAGATTAGATATTAAGGGGATGTTTCTTACAGAAAGAGTGGTGAAGTGCTGGAACAGGCTGCCCAGAGAGGTGGTGGATGCCCCATCCCTGGCGGTGTTCAGGGACAGGTTGGATGGGGCCCTGGGCAACCTTGTGTAAATCCAGGCCTGGAGGTTGGTGGCCCTGCCTGTGGCAGGGGGGTTGGAGCTCTATGATCCTTGGGGTCCCTTCCAACCCATGCCATTCTATGATTCTATGATTCTATGATTAAGGGCCTGGAGCACCTCCTCTATGAAGAAAGGCTGAGTGAGCTGGGACTGTTCAGCCTTGAGAAAAGAAGACTGAGAGGGGATCCGATCAATGTTTATAAATATCTCAAGTGTGGGACAAAGAAGGAAACGGCCAGCCTCTTTTCAGTGGTCTGTGGGGACAGGACAAGGGGCAATGGCCTCAAGTTGGGGCACAGAAAGTTCCACACCAATATGTGGAAGAACTTTTTCACAGTGAGGGTGGCAGAGCCCTGGCACAGACTTCCCAGGGGGGTTGTGGAGTCTCCATCTCTAGAGATATTCAAGACCCATCAGGACGCCTGTCTGTGCAATATGAGCTAGGGAGCCTCCTCTGGCAGGGGGGTTGGACCTGATGATCTCTCGAGGTCCCTTCCAACCCCCTATGATTCTGTGAATATCACCTCCAGCCCATGCACCTCCAAGTCAGTACACACTTCTGTTACCATATGGAACTTTTGCACATAACTCTGTTTATCCTCTTGTAGTAATATTTATCTCACAAATATGTTTTTGAGAGCTCTATATGTCATCAAGCTTCCCAACATACTCAATTTCCTTTAAAAACCAAAGTTGGTAGGCTGATAATCAGTGAACTCTGAAATAGGCATTTAAATGTAAGTTTCAATTAACAGAGTTTTCACAAGTAAATGGTGGGAGAAAATCTGTTTTTAATACAAGATAGATTTTTTTTAATACCTGTTGGTGAGGAAAGTGTTTTGAAAGTGGCACAAGGCAAAAGCAAACAGCCCAACCTCGCCCCTTGAAGCTAAGCTATCTTCTGCATTGAAAAAGCCTTTTTCGTGGAGCAGAAGTACATCTGACAGGTGTGCACAAACCAACAGTTTTCACATGGGATGTTCTGATTTAATGCTTTATCTGACCTTCCCCTGCCTTGTCCATCCTGCACAATAATCCTCCTCCTTTCCTGTCTGGTCCCCATTCCTTTTGCTACATTCAGTATCCTCAAGATTTGCAGTGTGGCTGGACCTGGAACTACCTGTTGGGAACAAGCTTCGTGGTAAAGCTTAAAGTCATGACGTGGGTAGAACTGAAAGCACACTGTATGGTATTGTCAACATCAGAGAAAGAAGGAACAAAACCAGTAAGAAATCAATTAATAAACATTTTCTACACCTCTCCTTACTCTGTTTCACAGCTGAGCTCTTCAGCTACATGAGGAAGGAGGATCTCTGACTCTTCCATCACCTTGCAGCCTTCTGCCCTTCCCCTCTGCTGGTTCCTGCCAGCTTACTGACTACCGCAGACCAGGAGACCACAGCACAAGGAGGCAGAAGTGCTGCTCTATCCAAAACACAGTATCTCCACCACTGCTTGACACTGTAACACCCCATGCATGACCCCACTCTGCACTATGCTGTTCAGCTCATCTCTCCTTTCCTTTCCTCTGGAAAAGCAGACTGTCACTCCACTTCCAGGGTAGACAGCTGCAAATGCTTTCTGGGTAAGGGCAGTGCCACCCAAAACTCTTCTAGCTGAATCATGCACCTCTCTCCTTCCAGCTCATGATGTTCTCCCAGGCATGACAGGTAACAACGCCCACACCCAGCAGGACAGATGTTCTGCCTTACAAAGGAGAAGTTAAAAAGGAGGAGACACCTTCCAAGCAGAGCTATCTTCCAGCAGTAGTTCATTCAACAAGTTGGGCTCTACGATGGCAGAACAAACTCCCAGCACCGAGAGGAGAGGTGGTCAAACCTGCATCTCCCAGGCTTCTGGAGCCCACTTTCACTAATTCTCAGGTTTCAACACTGCAGATTAGCCTCACCAACTTCACATACATTGCAGAAATTCTGAGGTTGGCAAAGCAATTCAGGGAACTGATTCAGCCTGAATTATTATCAGGCTGGATTAAATCCTGATCTTCATTGCCGAAACCGCTTTGCTGGCATAACAGAATTGGTAGCAGCTCTAGGAATTAGCACATCCAAAACATATCTCCTAAATTACTATCATGACCAAAAATAAGCTTTTCAATAAGACAAGGTCTCAAATGACAGATCTTTACTGTAGACAGATCTGTGCAGCAAATTGTTTTGTTAGTATTGTATAGAATCTGTTTATATTAGGTACATGTAAAGGTCAATTAGGAAAAAACATCCTAAATATGACTGCAGAAATAAGTAGTAAAAGAACGATAAAACCTCCAATACTTGAAACTCCACATGCTTTGAATTTTACTTATGCATCTCAGTGATACATCAGGGCAACGAGGAATCAACTGTAGGTCAAACAGCATGACCTCATTTTCTGCATTCCAGCTGACTACTGCATGATCTCTAAGTTTCCGTTACAAATTACCCAGCCTGCCTTCGAGCCGAGTGGATGCACAAGCAGACTTAGGGCTTATAAGCAGGGGGGTTTGATTTGGATTCTGAAAATTGAAGAAGTAATCAGCTTTAAAGAAGAGAAAGCAAAACCTAGTTGTTTCTTGCTTTTCTTGTTGCAACCAAAAATCTATCTATGGGTTTTTTCCCTTGAGAAATTAATTCTGTAAAGTAAAACAAAATTTTCCAAACCAGATTGTTGTGGAAGTTTCTCTACAAGCTTATCAGTAATTAAGACAGCTAAATGCATGCATGCTTCATACAGAAGGAGGCAGAAAAATGCAATGTAAGATTCCAGCCCCGTGTTGTGCTTTTTGTTTATAAGCCCTGATATGACTGTAAGACAGTGCTGCAAAGCCCAAGAAAGTCTTCTGGAGATTTAAAGCTGAACAGATTTTGCTGGTAACACAGCTTATGAAACAGTATCACAGCTGACAGGCATTTCAACAAAACTCAAGTCTCCTATCTTAACTAGGAGCACAATCACAGAGGTCACGTGATGATTCTCAGTGATAATCCACCCTTTGGAGGAGTGTGTGGAACAAAGTTGTTTTTCCATAAACAGGAAATGTTCTTCCTTTAACAACTATCCCTGCCATTGATTATTGAGATGCTGAGCTTCTCAAGTATTAAGTACCAAAGAAAAGAAGGTAAAGCAAACCCCTTTTGAAAAATTAAAGTGTCTGGTTAATTTCAGAATATGAAATGCTTAAAGTTCAGTCACTGGAACCAAAGAAAGTCCTTCTGGCAGCAAACTCTACTGGCACAACCTTTGCCGGGAAACTTCTTTTACATCCCCACTAGGCATGGTGGCTTTAAGAGCTGACTTTAGGAGCTCAGCTCAATGCGTTTCTCCATAATCACATTACCATTCATAACCCAAATTCTGGGTCTCATTTCTTCCTTTGTTTCCAGTATTCCAAAGTGACATAAATCCTAACTTCATTTATATGGGGGGCTAAGGAGAAACAAAGCCCAGCTTGTTTCTAAAGGACTTCCAAGATAATTTGTTTTGAAGGTACAAATTCTACCATGTAAAAGCCTATGGGCCACATCCTAGAACCCTCTCCCAACATGAAGAATAAGAGATGTATCTTTTGCAGGCTGCCAGGAACATGAATAGCATCTGTACAAGAGCTTCCCTTGTAAAAGGCAAGCAGTTTTCAGAGCTGTAAACCTACAGACGTCTTGCTACATCCTTGCATTCTCCTCACCACAGTAACGTGGGGTCCTTGTCCATAATCTCTGTGCATCACCCCAGCTGTGATAATCTGCAGCCCACGTTTCACAACCTATATACTTCTAATTACCTCCCAGCCATACCATCTCACACAACACAGTGAGCAAGAGGCAGCACCCAGACGTGGCTCATTTGGTTTCCTACCAAGCCATAGACACTACAACTGCTGAGTTTGTCTTACACTTTTCTCCTTAGGTGGGGCAGCCATTTGTGTGCCTCTACCAAACCAAGGCCATTAGTGAAACTCGCCAGAGCTCACAGCATTGAGACCTCATTCTCTCTGCCAAACTGGGATAGCAGATCACTGGCTTCAAAAAGCTCAGTGGAAGACAGATGGATAGATACAACCATCCTATAAACTTCAGTTCCTCAGGAAACCAGGCTAAAAATAGCTGATCTCAAAAACTCATGGAACAAAATGAACTCAAATTAACATAAATACCAACTGGAATGTTAAAATGTGTTGGCTCTTAAAGATTATCTTTAAAAAGTGTTGTCTTAAAGGGTCAAAAGTAAAACAGTATTTATATATAGCAACAGAAGAGCATTAATTGACTTTAAAAGGTCCACAACCAGAACAGGTTTCAGTCTGGGGTGACATCAGTGCAAATGAATGTAGGATGCCATAAATGAGGTGACTGAGAAGGGACGTTTCGCATGACTCCTGCTCATTCCACAGATCATTAGCTTGTCAGAGTGGGTACAGAAAATATCCAGACTTCAACTCACTTTAAACAAAAATGGCTACTTTCTTGGGTTTTATCTCTGGCTTCCTAGGCTTCTGAAAGGTTTTAAAATGTCTTTCAGTCCAAAATTTTGGCCCAGATCCTTCAAAGAGTTATGCACAAGGCTGAGTTTATATTGAAACCAAAGCGTTTCACAGGCAAAGGTAATCGCTGAGTCAATATTTGCTAAACCTGGGGCTTGGTTTTCTTATTGACAGTGGATGACTCCAAACAACCCTTGAAATTCACAGTGTGAGGAATACCAAACATGTCCTATGCAAACTGATGTTTCCCCACAGTGATGCTTCATGGCAAAATTAGTATCTACTGCTTTCCAAACATCCTCGTTTCATCTTTTCTAGGATAACTTCAGAGAAAGTAATTCTAGAATCCACATGCCAAAATTTTCTTTCCTCTTCTTATCTCAAGAATAAAATAAAGCAAGCCTATGCAAAGTCCTTACAAATCCCTTCCTCCAGGCACTCAGGAATTTTGATGTTATTTCCCATCAAAATAAAATAGCGGGTCTAAGTCACAGAATCACAAGGTTGGAAAAGACCTTTAAGATCATCAAGCGCAGCCATTCCCACCCTAAGCTAAACCATATCCCTAAGTACCTCACCTACCTGTCCTTTAAACACATCCAGGGATGGTGACTCAACCCCCTCCCTGGGCAGCCTGTTCCAGGCCCTGACAACTCTTTCAGTGAAGAACTTTTTCCTGACATCTAATCTGACCCTGCCCTGGCACAGCTTTGTGCCATTTCCCCTTGTCCTGTCTCCTGTCACCTGGCTGAAGAGACCATCGCCCACCTCTCTACAACCTCCTTTCAGGTAGCTGTAGGTGGTGATAAGGTCTCCCCTCAGCCTCCTCTTCTCCAGGCTCAACATCCCCAGCTCCCTCAGCCGCTCCTCATATGATTTTCCCTCCAGCCCCTTCACCAGCCTGGCTGCCCTTCTCTGGACTCGCTCCAGGAACTCAATGTCCTTCTTATGGTGAGGAGCCCAGAACTGGACACAACACTCGAGGTGCAGCCTCACCAGTGCCGAGTACAGGGGCACAATCACCTCCCTAGACCTACTGGCCACACTATTTTTGATACGAGCCAGGATGCCATTGGCCTTCCTGGCCAACGAAACACTAATAATCCTTTCTACCAAGATCAATAGAAAATGAGGACCTTAAATACCATCTCCATCATTTACATCCAGCTCTCAGACAAACCAACACAAATTCAAGGCATTGGTAGTTATCCTGATCTAGACTGGCCAGAAGTTTGTCAGACCCAGGATGCTCTGGATGAAAACAAACAACTCAAGCTTGGTATTGACTCAACAAATGTAGTGTTTCCAATTTTTTTTCTTTGCAAAACTTCCAATCTACTCAAATATCTAGACAACCAAGAGTGAGAACAGCACATAAGTAAAAAAATCTAATATTTACTGCCTAAGGCTTCATGGATTCAGAGAACAACAACATCATTAGGGACAGAGAAGAATTCTATTTTGTATTATAAGTAGGTTCCCCTGAGAATAAGTACACCTATAAGTACACCTTTCCTTATCTTTTTCAGACTCAAGTCAGCTGAATGCCAGCTCATTATCTAGAATTAATTTTCACAGGTTAGATGGTGAAAGCAGGATCAACCCAACTTCACCAAGGGAAGGGGAAAAAGTGGTGAAGAAGAAATTTTGTAATTCTGCTATACACCCCCATTAAAGTTAAGTCACAATGAAAACTGAGGTGAGCTTGCTTTGCAATGTCTTCTGCAAAGGAAGAGCTGTAGTGCCTTTGTACCTGAGAAGGTACTGCAAGAGCAACTCCAGGGGTTGAGCCATTGAGAACCATAGCACTGAATTCTTCCAAAGAGAAAAATTTGCAGAGGAAAAGAAATTAAAAAAAAACCCAAAACAAAAAACCACACTGTCCATGAGAAAGAGAAACGAGCGACTTGGAAATGCATTTGGCACAGTTTAAACAATAGAAAGCAGCAAAGAAACTGTATAACATTGAAGATGACACTGGAGTAAACTGTACTGTTTTTAGTCTAAATACATTCAACACGTGGGAAAATCGTTATTAAACTATAGGCCCCAGAAACATGTGTTTTGATTTAGTTTGTTAGAGCACACGAACATGAAAGACTGTTGCCTGTATTTTCTCCTGGGATTTTTTTTTTTTTGAGGAAAAGATTGCTGTTTATAACATTTGTGCTACAATCAGAGAATTACAAACTAACTTAGGTTGGATGCAAGCTCTGAAGGTCATCTGGTTCAGCCTCCCCTCCACCCCATCAAAGAGCAAGGACAACTTCAAAGTTAGATCCAATTTCAAAGTTTGGTTAGGTTCCTCAGAGCTCTGTTCAATTAATGCTTTTAGTATCTCCTCCAAGGATGGAGACATCAAATCCTCTCTCAGGAACTGGTTCTAGCATTTGACCACCTTCATGGGGAAAAAGCTTTCACTCTGTTGCAGTGATGTATTGCTGGCTCGCCTTCAACCTGTTCACTGGGACCAGTTTCTTCAAAACTGCTTGCCAGTCAGTCCATCCCCAGCTTGTACTTGTGCAGGGTTATTCATCCCAGGGGCAGAATTTTGCCTCAGCTGAATTTCATGAGGCTCCCGTTGACCCATCTCTTTAGCCTGTCAAGTCCCCCTTAAATGGCTGTACAAGCAACTGGTCTATTAACTATTACTCCTCACAATTTTGTATTAGCTGCAGGTTCTTAAGGTTACATCATGCCACATCATCCAGGTCATTAAAAGGGATGTTCACCAGTATTGGTCTCATTGTTGAGTAGTGACTTGCCCCTAGCTAACTTTGTGCTCCTGACCTTTGAGCCCTTTGGAGCACCAGCAGGTCAGACAAGTTTCAGTCCTTTCAATCCCTGGTACCATCTACTCCCCCATTATGTGAGACAACAGCAAAAGCTTTGCTAAGAGTTGAGACAAAAAACGTGCACAGCTCTACCCTCATCCACCACACCAGTCAGCTCACTACCGAAGGCAGTCAGGTTGGTTGAGCCTAATTTCTCCTTTATAAAGCCATGCTGACTGCTCCGAATCACATTCTTGTCCATCACCTGTTCAGAACAGTTTCCAGAATTATTTGCTCCTTCATCAACCCAGGGATCGAGATGAGGCTGATCAGCCTGTAGTACCCCAGATCTTCCTTCTTACCTGTATTAAAGATAGGAGATACACTTGCTTTCTTCCAGTCCTCAGGAGGAGATCCCCTGATCACCACAACCTCTGAAGAGTGGCCTTGCAAAGATAACAGCCAGCTCCTTCAGCATCCACGTATGTGTTTCATCAGGTCCCATGGACTTCTGTACATTCAGCTTGTTTAGATGTTCTCTAACTTGATTCTCTCCCAGTGAGGTGAAATTTTCCCTGTCTCATGTTTTTTCACTGCCCTGGAGGCCTCCTGGACTTTCCAAAGGCAAGTTTTACACCAGTGAAGACCAAAGCTGTCCCTGACTACTTCACCTTTCCCAATGGCTACTGCAATCAAGCCCCCATTCCCATTTAGCAGCAGGCCCATATTTTCCCTATTCTCCCTATTGCTGATGGTATACCTGCAGAAGACCTTCTAGTCACCCTTCGCATACCCTGACAGATTCAGTTCAAGGGCTTTGTCTGTCTTAACCCCATCCCTGCATACTTGGGCCATGTTTCTATTCCTCCCGGCTCTGCTGCATCTGTCCCTGCTTCTGACTCTTGTGTGCTTCCTTTTTTACACCTGAGTTTAGACAGGAGCTCCTTTTCATCCATTCAGGCTGCCTGTCACCTTTGCCTGATTTCCTGTACATTGGGATGGATTGTCCCCAGTCAGAAGACTCTGGGGTTTTTGCCATTAAAACCAACCAGGATGTCCTCCTCCATGCACAAGAATACTCAATCATAACGTGCAGGGAGCCAAATAAAATGTAAAATAATGGAAGGATATTAAAACCACAGTGTTTGCTTTCTACTGTACAATGGAATTTTTGGAGATACCTATTCAGATTTAGGGCATTATCTAGTGATTGTTGAAGGCAAAATCTATTCTGGCAGAAGACACTAAGAACTGCAGATTCCCTTCTCTGTTACTTAATCTGGTTTTGGGAATGTGGGGGGTTTTTTTTGTGGTGGTGACCTTGAATACCTTCCCAGCGTGCTCCTTCCCATCCTGATGTCTGCTTGGGGTGGAGAGTATCTGTCCTGAGAAAACTGAGGCGCTAGTGCAAAGCCTGCCCAGCTGAGTCGAGAGCAAAGCTGAGAGCTCACGCTTGTGGGTGCGTGCTCTCATCCATTAAAAAAAGGAAGAATCAGAGACTCTCACACTGCTTGGGTGACATAAGAATACATTAGCTGGTGCCTTTCAATCAGCAGAGTCAACCCTCTAACCAAAAGGTGTACCCTCCATTCACAAATTTTGAAACCTCCTGCTCTGCAGCCCCGAGACATGAGGAGCTTTCAAAGAAAAGGTTAACAGGAGCAGCAAAGCCTTGTTTCTAGCTCACAGCTCAGAACTGGGATCTCAGCACAACCCAAAAAAATTAACAGAGTATGATGTGTTAGTTTAAAATTCTGTGAAGCCTCCGTATCTACATTACATTTGTTGAGAACCAGGAAGATGAACAGGAACATGATTAAGATGATGCACAGCACCTCATCACTTCATTGAATTTCTCGACTTCATGAACAGTTTTTATTGAAAAAATTCAGGGACAAACCCAAGGTCAGGCAAACACCCTTAATGAAAAGTGCTGTTCATGTTTTTACAGTACCAAGTGAATTTAAATGGTATCATTGTGTGAAAATATCATGAAACTTCAATAATAGCTGGAACAAACTTCTCATTTATTCCACCACAGATCCTCACTCTCCACAGGTACTCTTTTTTTTTTTTTTAAATGTAAAAGTTTCTCTTCTCTGCTGTGGCCTACATCACCCAGCAAGGGACTGAAGGGAAAAAAATCCAGCCCAGTGCTGTCAGAACATAGTGGGATTGTAATCTAATTGCCTCACAGGTACTGTTCCTGTGTAACCTGTTCCTGCATAGCCAGGAGAGCTTTCCCATGCTGCCCACTTCCAAAGTAGACATAATGCTGAATCTGGTAGCAGTAACCTGAACTACTTCTCACCCTCGCCTGTGGGAGGAGAAGAAGAGTCAGCCCAGTAACAACAACTCCTTTCACAGGCAAGAGGGAGAAGGATGCCATCACGTTTGGGATGGGACCATGACAAGATGGGGAAGACACCTGAGAAAGGTAGAGAATCTTCATGTGCATATTCTGTATGCACTGCACGTTGAGTTTTTTAATTTCTAACTGTTCTATATGCATTGCCACGGAGGTCAGAGAAAGTTTAAAAGCTTGAAAAAAAGAAAGATTTTTAAGAACATAAGAACTACCAGCACAATTCTTAAGTCTTTCCAACTGGATATTTAAACTCTTGGGTGGGGCAAATCTAAGAATATTTCTACAAAAGCTTTTTTTATAAGAAACAAACCAGCCCAACAATTTGTAAGTTGAAAAATCAACAGCAAACTCCACATTTTTTTAATTATCATGGTTTCCATTTTTCTTTTTCTGTTTCCTCCCACATGTGATTTTACTCTTTGAATGGTTTTAATGAAGCTTCAGTCCCGATCCCACAAGCTGCTCTGTGAGTGGCTGTGTGGAATCCCACTGGCATCTGCCTGGCCGGATCAGCTGCAGAACGGGATCTTTGCTTAAATGACACGCAAAAGCATCTCCTTAGAAGGAAGCTCCTCAAGGGGTTAACACATGCTCAGGGGATAGACAGTTCTAGAGGTTTCCTGTCTCTTTCTTTCTCATTTTAAGCAGTGTAAGCCAGGTGAGCCTCTGGAAAAGCATACTGTACAATACAGACACACGGATCATGGCAAATGATGGAACCAAATCCTTCAAACAGAACAGCAAGGGAAAGTGATGAAAGAGGGTACCTCTAACACGACCACAGTCAGAGGTCATTACTTTAACCATACAATCCTTACAAACAAAACCTAGGCTTGCTAGCCCATTGTTCTTCTGTTAGATTTGGAAGTCCTACATGGTCTAAAATTCCTACCAAAGTTAGAAGTGAGGGGGCTTGACCAATAAAACATTTTAATCATTAGATGGGGTTTTTGTTGGGCCTTTGGTGGTTTGGTTTTCTTTGGTGTTGTTGTTTAAATAGGACCCTTCTCCTTGGCTTAAGCCCACTGCATGGCTTCGGTCAGCACACTTCAGTCCTTATAAAAGTTTTAGAAGCTGCTAGCTGGTGAGCAGTTACAAGAACACACAGAGAGTAGGGACTGTACGGATTGCAATTGCCATTTCCTCAGGGTTGAACATGTAAAAAAGTTTCCTTTCCTACAGCATTTAGTTGGCAGGCTCAGCAAACAAGAAATCCAATGTGCTATTGAGTTGCTGCCGTTACCAATATGGTGTTTAGTACAGACGGCTCGCTGAAAGGTTGGCAAGCCTCTGTACGAGAGCTGCCTTAGCTCCGAGTTCTGCTCCTGGTGAAATGACATACAAGCCTCTGCATTGTCTTTCCAAATAGGAATTGAATTCCTTCTGCTTCATGGACTATAAGATCCTGAGTATTAGCTGGGATTTGCTGTCGAAAGCTTTGACTCCAAGGTGAATTCCCTGTCTTTATTCCTGACGGCCAGTCAAATCACACGACACATACCAACTACTGGGCTCAGAAGAGAAATCACTTTGCATGTCGATTGCAGTACATTCCAATACTGTCACCACAAAGATATAATGCTAAAGCAGTGGAGTCTCACTAAGAAGCATTGCTCTCTCCACGCAGCCTTGAGAGACAGTGTGGTGGAAGACCACTGGTAACTCTGAATATACAGTAACAGTTACAACACTCCCACTTTCATAACTTTTTCATTTTGTTTTCCTTTATTCATAAGTCGGTAAGCTAAATTTGATAATCTCTTGTGTTGAGGGCTGAGAAACTAAAGACCCTTGTACTATGGGGAAATAGTCCATTATTAGGTACAACCTTGCAGTAGGGTAGCTGTGGTAATGTTTTGCCCAAACACTGGCAGCACTGGCTGGCTGAAGTCGCTGTATTAAACGTGGCAGAAAAGAAAACCAAAGCAAATACAACAAAATACATCTAATTTGAATATTTAGATGTATTTGCATCAGGTAGAATGAAGATTACATATGTATTTTGAAATATCTAGAGCCCTTTTTGATGACAAGCTGCAAGTGCTAGTTTGTATGTTTAAGGCGAATTTTATAGAAAATGACATTCTGGCCTTCAGGCACTGTAGTGAGTTTGGCTAATTAATAGGCTAAATTGATTTTTCTTCTTAGAGGACACATGATTTGATTGATTTGGAAGAAAAAAGTGACATTGCTGATAGCGTTAGTAGGGTGAGATTTGAACTTTGGGAGAGAAACACGACACGGTGGTGTACTGGAGAGAGCAGAGCTTTCTTTTCTTTGCTATGCTGAATGCTTTTTTATTTAGATGGTACATCTGCTAAGTGTTTTTCAGAAGTTAGAAGCTCTTCTAAATCACAGCAGTAGCAGGAAGACAGACAGACTCCGACAAGAAGCGAGGGTTCAGAACTGCTCCATTCATGTGTTGTTTCCTAGATAGGTGCTCTGAAATTAAATGTTTACGTAACAGCCCCTGAAAAAAAAATGAGAAAAGCCCTTTCTGCCTTGATATTTAGTTTCCTGATTAGAAACAAAATTAGACTTAGCTAGTAAGAAGTAGGCCATTTAGCTTTTAATTGGTGTGCAAACAATTAAAGCCTTTTACACAGAGCCGCCTAGGGTCATTCCTCAGTTTCATGAACACACATTTTTTCCCAGCCTGGTTTCCCTTCCCAAAGCAGCTGGATTAGCTAGAAACCTGTAAGAATACAGAAGGCTTCACAGATACCAATTTTACAGCTATCTATTAGAGAACATTTGTATTTCCTCTTTATACTTACAGAATTGTAGCTACGTCTGAAGTCTCACACAAACTGCTGTGGGAGCCTTTCCCCACCCCACGCACCATACATATTTTATAAGCTGTGAGGAAACCAAAACTGACTGCTCCAAATAACCTAATTTTGCTCTGTGTATGTTCTATATTGCACTGTAAGTCCAGGCAGTGGTTTAGTACACCCTGCATACATTCTCTCATGCATAAAATGGGAGGATAGAGCCTAGCAGCATTCCTGCAGAAACCAGAAAAATCAGCGAACCTCAGGAATAACTGAGAACTGAAATGTATTTATTTAAACTCTTACATACACTCTCCAAGAAGTCACAGCATTAAATATGATACAGCACAAAGAGCAGATGGCTACAGAAGGCAGCAAACAACTTTACCAAACTTACTGTTCAACTTTTAGCTGGGCGTGACGGTGCAGCTTTGCAAGGGTCAGGAGAAGGGACCAGATGCAAGTTAAGGAGCTCCTTACATGTAACCACCCCAACTGAATGAGCAGGGCGTGCCAAGAGCTCGCTTCCCATTCAATACCTCTGATCTCCTGGGAAGAGGTAGTCAGAGAACATCTTGTTGTAGCCTCCATTTTCATACCCAAACCAGCTTTCTGGCCTTCCCCTATCCCTTCTGCCCTACATCAGCCCTCAGTTTTCATCTCACTAAACGTACTATACCTAATACAGCTTTCCTGATGTGATGGAGGTTCTCCTTGCGCAGGAGGCGATGCCTGGAGAATACAAAGAACAACTCCCCTCTGCCCTTCTGAAGCTCACAGTTTCCAGGTTTGCTGTCATCAGGAGCTGCATTACACCAGGGGTGGGGGCCTGTGGGATGCCAACCAGAGCTCATGCATCTCCATTTCATGTCTTCTGAGGAAGGAGCGAATTATCCTGGCAGCCACCTTCTGCAGCTGTGCGCACTGAGGAAAGCTAAGCCTCAGCCAGGGCAAGGAGCTGCTCTTCACAGAGAGGAAAATCAGGGAGGCCC
Organism: Zapornia atra; assembly: GCA_013400835.1. Lineage (NCBI taxonomy): Eukaryota > Metazoa > Chordata > Aves > Gruiformes > Rallidae > Zapornia > Zapornia atra. The sequence goes on from VZTU01012931.1 coordinate 222,774, forward strand.
ACCATTGGCACAAGTGTTTGGCTGCTCCCTAAAGAACATATAAATTAAACTTCAAAACAATTTCTCTATCGGCTGTATTTCTCTCCATTGCCACAATATATAGAGAGGCATTTACTGTAGAAATAACAGAGTTATTCTTAATTGTAAAAGCTTCTTCCCAAGTACTTTATTTAATCTTATTTGCTGTAGCAGAAGCAAGCACCACCACCATTCCTAAACTGCTCCTGTGGAAATTATTTACTTCAAGAAAGCAAAAAACCAAGTGAGGATGAATGACTAACAAAGACTCTGACTGCATTCAAACACAGCGAATTCGCAGGAGGGAAACCAGAATACACTATAATGTCCTCTAAATCTAATCTACATCTGAAGTCTTCCATGAGCTTACAGAGAGTCCAATGGGTATCCTCAAAATCATTTGCACAGCTCTAGCGACAGGTACCTTGTACACACATAGCAGGAACAAAGTCACCTTTGTGTTTCCATATCAAAACAACCATATAGTTTCCTTTCTTTTTACCACTGACAAAATAAAACTGGGCGAGTTTTCCCCTCCTTAGTACATCAACTCAAGACAGAAGAGAATATTCTGATTGAGACTGATCTGGGAAACAGATTTCAACCGAGATGCTGCCCCTCAGACACGAGGGATTAGAAAAATATTCCTCATGCATATATTACTCACTAGAAAAAAGAATTTGTAAAATCAATATAGCAAAAAAGAAATCAACAGAACACTTTCTAAAGCAGCTGTTTTCTAATCCTCTAGCTATGCTTATTCTTATTATCAAAAATACTGAACTATCTGCACATATTCCAATTCACTGCCTGCCTACTTCTTTGCAAACAAACTATGCAATTATTTACTAACACTTCAGAAACTTTTGATTCCAGGCATGTTGTCCTCTTGAAAAAGGCAGGCTATGTTTAGAGATTGCTACTACATCATAAACAGTAAATTCCCAGTCCAAGTCCTCAAGAGGGAAGCAGGACTCCTTTCAATGCAACCTCTGGGGGAAAAAAAATCTCATAAAATAAAGCAGCCCTGTATACCTATAATCCTAAATCCCTTCTTGTCCAAAGACCAGAATCTGTTCTGTGTTAGGAAACATACCACATGTGTCCTACCAAAGGCAGCCTCCTGAACAGGTACTTCTTGAGGCAGAGGTTTCAGGAGTCACCACTGCCCACCTCTGTGCACAGTTGCTGTTCAGTCACAGCAAGAATCACAGAATGGTCTGGGTGGGAAGGGATCCCAAGAATCATACAGTTCCAACCCCCCTGCCACAGGCAGGGCCACCAACCTCCAGGCCTGGATCTACACAAGGTTGCCCAGGGCCCCGTCCAACCTGGCCTTGAACAGCCACAGGGACGGGGCATCCACTACTTCTCTGGGCAGCCTGTTCCAGCCCCTCACCACTCTCTCTGTAAAGAATGACCAAGTATTACAGCTAAGGGTAACATCGTGGGCACGTGCCGAACTGGGGCATGGTATAATCCTAAAGAATTTGCCAGTGTAAAGACAAGTAAAAACTCCAATCTCCCACATTTGTCACTCTACAGTTTTTGCTAGGAAATTTTCTCCAAACCATATCAAGGGCTGAGATTAAAATCCCTTTAATTTTTCACTTCCCTTTAACCCTCAATCTCAGTGAAATAGAGGAGATGATTACAGACAGAAGGTGCATTTTAAGCGAGCTTCCTCTTTAAAGAAAGGAGCAACCCAGTTTGAAGAAGATTGATTGGGTAGTTTAAAGTTCTTAATGTCTAACAGAAGCAAAATTAAAGCTTTGCTTTCTTTGCTCCATGTAAAATACAGTTCAGGACTTAAACCCATTTTGTCCTTGAGCCAACAGATTTGAATATTCATTGGAGAAGACAGACATAAAAATCACAATCCTGCTGAGTATGAATTTGCAGCTTAGTAACAGGCTTTGCAAGTTATCTATAAAGTGGCCTTCAAAAGCGGTTGTCTAACATGTCATTGGGATATTTTGTGACTTTTCATTGCTGGTGAAACGGGGACCACAGGAGAAAACAGCAACAAGTAATTAGATTTTCATCTTCAGTGAAACTTTAAAATTAGTCAGATCTAGAAATTGTATATACTATGCCTTGCTTAGGTTATGCTAGTTACACTATAGTGTATAATTGTATTCCCTGATCCTGGTCATGCCTGAAATCACAGATTCAAATGAGAGAAAAGCAAGCTGAGTTCTAAAGCACACTGTATTTCCCCAACTTGCATTTACTGAGCTTTCCCATCCTGCAGTTGCATTCTGCTAGCTTCTCACATCCAGCAGATAATAAACCACGTAACCACAACCACCTGGTTACATATTCAAATTAATTCAATCCAGATATAAATAGCCTCCATGTAAAAACATGAATTCACAAACTGCTGAGAATTCAGTATCTTAGTTCACTGCTGGGATTAATTTCTTCTCAACAGACCGGTTGTCTAGAGAATACCCGTAATGCAGTAAATGAAAACACGTGTGTTACTGCCAGCAGTGAGAATTCATGAAATGGTAACTGATGGATATTCAAAACCCAGAACCGTGGTGGGAAACCAGTGGTTTGGCAGTCACTGGAAGAAGAATTAGAAAGCTCAAGATTCCTGTTTACGGCCGTTTTTTCCTCTCACTTAAAAGTGCAATAAACATTGTCTTATGTGGGGAGCTTCATCAGAGGGATACTGCCAGGTAGAAACGCTTCAAAACCAGAATATTCAGGTTTTTGCTTGGATGCAAAAAATGGACAGTGGATAAACTATATGGAAGACCACTTGCTCATCCCTTGAACATCAAGAAAAACATATCCTTCGATGTTTAGAACATAAATATTTTTGGTGCAATTTTAGAAACAATAGAGGCAGTGTGAGTGTTTTATATTGCCCTGTTCTACAGATATCTCAAAATAAAATTGAAAAAAATTGAACTTTTAAAATACTTTTAGCAGTACATTTTTCAAGCAGAGGGATACAGGATGCTTTATAAACGCGTAACTTTGAATACCTTGCCTGACAAGTTGACAACAGCTGCGAACAGGATCATGTTATACAGATAATTTGTCTTGCCTTTGCATTTTCAGTTCCTTTGCCTTGTAAGGCATTTAAGCATGATCTCCATTTCAGAAGTTTGCACGTGTATATATTTGACTGTCAAAGTGCACCTGTCATTCAAGAACTCGCCTCTGTAAGCACCAGCAGGTACCAGAGTGAAACAGAAGACTCTGAGTACTGACAGAGAGTGCAAACCAGCGCAATGCTGCTGCTGCCAGCTTTGGTTCTGCTTGTGTTCAGAACAGCAACTACTGCCTGGTTTAGTAGCTCAAGGTTAATATGACAAAAATAATCAATCAAGTTAGTAACCCAGCACTTCTGACTTACTAAAGCTGTTATTCCATGTGTTTGCACAAAAATCTTGGACCTAGGATACTCTGGACTCTTGGAAAAGACTTTCTGCACCGAAGGGGCACTTACTTCCCTACATAGCACTATGTTCTTGCTAGCTGGGAAAAAACCAAGCCAAACCAAAACAGAGCAGGTCCAAGGAAATGTTATGATTAATCAGAGACACTTTCTGGAATAACAACTTCCCAGACAAACGGCACATGAGATAAACCCAGGCTTAGTATGGCTCTAGGGGAGAAAGTCCTAACCAAGCTTAAATATCTATTTATCAGATGGCTTTGCAGCTTATGAAGCCTCATCCCATGGTATTACACTAGTGCTTCCAAATATCTTTAACTCTTAGAAATTAATGTAAATGCTTAATCTTTGACTAGGAAATCTGCTAAAATATCCACGTTTTGTCATCTTAGAGAAAATGGTTGTTTTGTGATTACTGCACCCAGCTTAGTCCCAAGAAGCCACTCCTTTTTCACAGTCCTGGTCTAAAACTCGCATCACCCCTCAAATCACACCCCCTATAATCTCTCTTTTACAAAGGATGAATGGAAGTAGAGAGAGAAAACAATATCTCTTCTCCTACAGATTACAAATCCGAAGATACAGCAGATTTTTCTACCCTGTAGAAGAGACACTATCCATAGTCTGTAACTACTATGTCTAACACAAGTGTGTTCCAGGGGCTGTATGATTCCAGGGGCACTACTGATTAAACCCAAAATACAAATAGTGATTTCCAATTCTAACACATATATGTTAAAATATGCTTTGTAAAACTTATGTTTTATCACAGCAGGAACACTGGAACCTGTGCTAGTTGAATTATCAACCCTCCTTCCAAGCAGTTTAAAACTGCAAAATCTAACATTAATTTCTCCAGTGACTTGTATTAAGTCCTGGAACAAAATCACCACTCAAAAGTGGAAAAAAAAGACGACACCTCTAAGACATGTAAAAAAAGACTTCTGCCAGTAATTCTATTTTGTTTCAAAACACATGCCTGGCACCCAGTCCACCTGGTTTCACACAGGAACCGGTTCACATGTCAAAGGTTTCTATACAGTTGACGATAGCTGCCTTTGAAGCCTTCCTGATAAGAGAAGCTGTATCTGTATGTTCCACGCGTGCAGGAGTTCAAAATGCAGTTTCATCCCTTAACTCCTGGCACACAGGGGCAGGCTGGACTGCCTACTGCAGAGCATCTGCCAGCTAGACAGTAACAGTGACCTAATGCATTCAGTGAGATTTCCTTGCCAGCACTACAGCTTTCGTGCCCCAAAGTGACGAGCGCATACGTGGGGCCCTGCAGAGATTGTCAGGGCAGCCACTAACAATCTACAAATTGTGAGAGTGGCCCAGCATTGGTACAGGTTGCCCAGAGAGGTTGTGGAGTCTCAATCCTTGGAGGTTTTCAAAAGCCACCTGGGCATGGTCCTGGGCAGCCATTTCTGGGTGGCCCTGATTGAGCAGGAGGTTGGACAGGATGACCTCAAGAGGTCCCTTCCAACCTCAACCCTTCTGTGATCCTACAGGGTCATATAATAATACAGACATATTCTCCCCCTTTCTCTTTAAATAGTTTATTACTGCAACACTACTGTTTGACCAATATAAAATCTGACTTGTTTTGCTCAGTGATGTGGAATTCGAAACAGATTACTTCACCGTAGGAGAGAAATGAGACATTTTAATAATCATCAGGTTTATTTTGCCTATTAACTGTATTCTTTCAATGCAACCCACAGAGCTAGATTTGTTGCAGAAGCCTACAACAGAGCCACCTCCCCCTCAAAAACAAGCAACACTTTTAGCTCCCGTACCCAGCGATGGAGTGCTTCTTCAGGTCAGTGAGTTCCGCTGCCCCCATGCAGAAGGGAACAAAGCAGACCAAGACCAAGATTTTTCTCTCTGCTCTTGAGCTTTTCCCATGTGGTTAGCTGGGGTTTGAGACAAACTGGCAACACATTCCAGCTCCGTTTCAAGTAGCTGCCCTGTTGTGAGAAAGTGCCGCTGTACAAAAGAACAGACGGAACTGGGATTCCAGCTTAATTTCCTTTTTCAGCTGGAGACATTAGAAGTCTGACAACACACACAGTGAAAAACAGGAGAGAGGCATTTAAGTGCTCTCAACACTTGGACTAGAAGTAAAAATAAGCAACTGAAGCCTTCTATTTTCTTCATCCAAATGAAAAACTAGATGTTTTTTGGTTTGTTTTTTGGGGGTGTTTTTATGTTAACCTCTCCTTATATCCAATTCTTCAATGGATGATGAGTTCCAGAAAACACTGTCCTTTCACACTGCATACAGATTTTATACACAGATCGCTCACTAGTGAAATACCTGGCCAGATTTTGTAACTGAAAACATACTAGCCTTCTTAGAAGTAAAACTAGAAAATAACTGCAGATTTTAAAAAAAAAAAGGAATATACAATCAATCTCCTGCTGAACAGGATACAGAGGTCTTTATGTTGCATTACCTGTTTCTGAGAGCACTGAACACTTGAGCTTTGAATACCCCCTCTGCTACTGCAGATGTTTTCTTACAGCTGGGGTTTCAACCCTTGTGTTTATGTTAACATAAGATTAGCACTACTATGTATTCCTCCTCCCCTCCCCTTCACACATATACAGCTTTGAAGCCTCAAGCAGTTGCGAGTCTAAAAACAAGGGCTGAAATTCCTTCAACTTGCTAAAAGAAACCTGAGCTGTATCCTTTCCCTCCTCTCTGAACAACTGAAGAAGCACAACGAATTCCCAGCCCTCCTCACAACCTTTGCCCATGGAGTTCTACTAGTAGCTGAAGTGGGCCTGCAAGCTGCAAAATAAATCTGCCAGCAAAAACTACACAGTATGCTTGACAAAGAGTCAAAGTATCTGCTATTTGAGACGTTGAAAGTAACATCTACATTATACACATTAAGTATTCCCATATTTTTAATTACTTGCAGTGTGACTGTGCTGGCTGCTAATGAAAGTTAAGGAAAACCAGAGTTCAGATGGATGCACAACGCAGCTCACCCACCTCTGTATGGCTGTGTTGTTTTGAGGCAGGTTGGTTAGTCACATCAATCGGTCCTAGATGAGCTTTAATCTTGTGAAGTGGATGGACAACAACCAAAACAGTACTAAAACCAGCACCTATTACAACAACCTTTAATCTTAAACGAGAGTCATAACCAGTACACTCAGGGGCTCAAAAGTGTATATTTTTTTTAACTAACACATCTGATTCACTGTGAATTAGCACAAAAGTGTCAGAGCTTACTTAAATTTGCCAATTTTGGAAAGGAGGGTAAAACTGATACTGGTGTTCATGATATTTTCCCCAACTCTACCCAAAAGGTCAATCAAAAGAAAATTAGGGGAAAGCAATTTGGAGCAGCATTTCCTGCCTTTTCAAAGGTCAGTCTAGACCACATGGATGTTGAGTCCTCATAAATGGTGACCTGGGTATGGGACATGTAGGCTTAGTATGACTTTCACAGAATCACAGAATCGTAGGGGTTGGAAGGGACCTTGAGAGATCATCGGGTCCAACCCCCCGACAAAGCAGGCTCCCTAGCTCATATTACAGAACGATATTATCTGAATGCATATTTGTAATGGTTGAACCTCTGTAACATGTTTGTTTCAAATACCTTTCTACTAAACAAAACTCAATCACCAGAAATCCGTATTGTCTTCTCCACTTACTGTTAATACCACCTTTACCTGCAGTAATCGTGAAAAACCTGGGAGAGGGTCTGTTTCAAAACACAGTGGAGGTGACTGAACAGCATCTACAAACACAGAACCCAGACCTGGTTTGTCCTTTGAGCCTATAAAAGCCAGCAGGATTCCTTCATTACATTACTGAAAACATCTCCCAGGTCACCAACTTCAGCGTTTAAATGAGGAGCTTCGCTTTATCAGTCAATGGAGCATCCAGAGTTTCTTGGGAGAGATCATTCAAGGAAGCGTATAGGGAAGAACAGGCTGTAAATTAATGACCTGAGGCTTAGTTTGTTTCAAATACTTGTACCTCAGCACATTAGGCCATCCACCCCCAAAATAAATATCTATTTCCATGCTAATTCATTGTGCCTTGAAGCTATTTTCACCTGCTTGCTTTTCAGAAATGGATCATCAACTGGGTAGTTTCTCACGTTGTTTCAAAACTTGGCGTGCTGAAACCATGAGCACTATTCTAGCGCCCTCTCTTTCCTGAGCTTGCCAGTTATAATGCTAATTCCTTTCTTTTCAATTATCTTTCTTGGTAATCCACATTGACATCTTGACTTGAACTGTACTCATTAAGGACAGGAAAGAGCAGCAAAATAACCTCCAAACTCCAGATTTTGTCAAATTGTCATGTCACTATTTTAACCAGTGAGACACCCCACTCCACATGCTGCTTCAAGCAGGGCAAATACTGGCGTAGTTACTTTACTCATTTGCAACCTTTAGACAAACAGATTCTATACGCTAACCCAAACCATAGAGGCTCTTGGGTGGTAATTACTCATATTTAAAGTCAGCCCTTTACCACTTTCCAGCTGGTGGCCTGGGCAGACTTGAAAAGTGTGCTTTCTGCTTTATTTTTTTGGTTAACGGCCCACCTAGTTAAAATACTGCGAGAGTGTGCCTTCCCTCCTCCCCAGCAAGCTTAGCAGGAGCTCTGCCAACTCCTCCTTCTTGGTCGTGAGGGAGAATAAGAACATCCTGCTGCAGCAGCCAGCTGGCTACCTTCTCCTGTCAAGGACTTAATATACTTCCATAAAGTATTCAGCTGTTGCTGGATGAGAGACAGAGTGCTCTGTAGTGCCTTCTTCAAACAACCCTCCTCCTTGACTAGCACAGACTGAATGGATGAAAGAACCATATGCAAAGGAACAGGAACGCGGGTACGAACACAGGCTTCATTCTCTGGATAATCAAAAGTCACCTAATTCATCTTAACCTTCAAGCTAAACATTTTCTCTGCAGGACAACGGCCCACCGGACAAAAGTTCATGCAAACCTGAAAAACCTTCAAACTACTTACAAGTTTTATTGACTTCTCATCATGCTTAGTTCAAGCTTGGCTCAGTAAAAGCTTTCTTGTGCTAGAGATGAAAATGTTTCCAGTCTATTAAAAAGAATGCAAGGAAACGAAACATTTCCAGTTTTGTTTTAAACATTAACATTCCCTTTCAATGCCTCTATCTCAAACGCTGCATCACTGAGAAACTGAAAATGAAAGCATAGAAGAATAAGCAGGACTACTAGCCTTGCCAATTCTTACCTTATTTTTTCTACAAAACACAAAGTCAGTCAGAACTGGAAACTCTGTTGCCACGGCAGCAGGAAGCCTACTTTTTCAGCAATTTGGAATTAACCTTGTTGGTCATTTCAACCAGATGCTGGGAAACTTGCTCCAACTGCTTCCCTATCCTACAGGAGCCAGGCTGCACCATCCTCCCTCTCCTTCCCAAGGGTCAGCAACTCACACAGCAAGCAATACCTGACATCTTACAGCAGTTCTTTCCAGGGCAGCAGCCTAGGAACTGAGAAGCTGGAATAGGCAGAAGGTGCCAGGAAAACCATGGGGTTCCTGCTCTGGAGTGAGGGTGGGGGCAGCGGAGAGAGGTAATGAGAAGACGAGAAGCCAGGTAGGAGCTGAACTCCCTCTAAAGCAGTTGGAATGGGATGTTTCTGGAGGGGATAGAAATCCCCCAATCTTTCTACATTTTGAGAACCCAGAGGATTACTGTCTTAGACAAAAAGGCTCCAAAATCAAAATAAACCCAAATCACAGTTCTCTAACACTTGCTTTTTCAGAAGCCTGGGATTCTTTTCAAACTGCTGCAGCTTGCAAAGTCTGAAAGCATGGAGCTGGCCCAAAGCTGATTCGCACCACCTTCCTGTTAAGTTTGCCACTTAGGTTTCATTTTGGAAGTCAAGTGTCCAGTGTTTCAGGGTTATCAGTAATGGCCTGTACTGATTTGGGTATTTTTACTGCAGGTATTTTCTTGACTTAGCCCACTGTAACTTGGATTCAGTGCACTGCTGAAAAGCTCATTCTCCTGACACCTACACTGATAGTGCCAAAAATAAAACTGGCAGATCAGTCCCCTTCTGCCATTACAGAACATGGTGAGAAAGGAACAGGCTATGGCTGCCCGTACAACTTTACAGCTCTATAAACAACTGTGACTTGACAGAATCTTAGCCACAGCCTCTGGTTCAAACCAATTATATTAATATAACAGACTTGTGATTTGCAGCAATTTTTAAAGAGATTCATCATTAACTCTCTATGTGCAAACACCTGATAGGAGGCAGTTCAACAGAGGAGCAAGCAAGGGATTCTGGCTCCAACTCCAATGCTGACTGCTTTGTGTAATCACTGCTGCTTTCTAGTGCTCTCCCTCGATTCACAGAATTGTAGGGGTTGGAAGGGACCTCCAAAGATCATCAGATCCAACCCCCCTGCCAAAGCAGCTCCCTAGGACAGGTCACACAGGGAGGCATCCAGACGGGTCTTGAATATCTCCAGAGAAGGAGACTCCACACTCCCCTGGGCAGCCTGTGCCAGGGCTCTGTCACCCTCGCTGTGAAAAAGTTCTTCCACATATTGGTGCGACTCTGTCATGCTGTGATGTTTAAAACAGAGATGCATCAGACCATCAGTGTTGCAAATACAACCAAATAAAAAATTCAGTAAAGTTACAGATTTATGCAAGCCCAGAACAATTTCTTCCCCCTTCTCTTAATGTGCTTTCTTATACATGTGTATCTTCAGATGTCCCTTTTTCCCACCTATCCTATCCTTTTTTCCATCACTGTCTTGCCTCAATTTGATCTGTTACCAAAGAAGATTAGCCCTCCTTTAGACAAACCCATCCTCTTCATTCACTGCTCTTGCCAGCCAGTCAACAACCAAAGAGATTATTTTTCACTAAAACATAAACTTTCCCAGTAATAATTGGCTTTTTTTTTTTTTTGGTGATGCACTTCAAATAGAATAGCTCATTTACAAAGCAGAGATTAGTTAATGAAACTAATACAGTCAGTTTAAAGGAAGTAAAAGACAGATTTTTCTTTACATAAGCAGCAGCAAACTCCCAGCTCTGCCACAAAAGACTGTAAAGATATCAGGTTCCCGGGGAATAGCTAGGGAAAGGCAGAGGGGCCAGCTCGTGCCAGCATGGGAGACAAGATGTTAAGCCAGAAGGACTGCCAGCCTTAATCAGGAGGGCATTTATGCTTTCATGAAATGATTTTATCAGCGTACACAGGTCAGTGTACACTGAAAATCATGGGCCTAGTGTTCCGGCTCACTACTCCGGTCCTCTTAGCTACCAGTACAGGAATGCAAAAGAAACCCACTCCTGGACTGAAGCCGGAGTGCAAAGGCATTCCCCCTACAGAGAGGGCTCCCTCCACTTGTTGCTACAGCGCTCTTCAGGGCCAGAATATTGTGTACAACTGTGACAGAAGCAGTGTAAAAACCGGTTTATATGATGAGGTAACAGGGCTGTATACACACCAAGCACTTCATGGCCTAGTGCAGTGGTTTTCAGTCTGTGGCAACAAGCACCCTGGAATCCAAGAGGCACAAATCACAGACAAGACCTAAGTTCATTGATACGCCATCACCTTCCACACACAAGATCTTTCCAAACGAATCTGCAAGGCCACTAGACAGCCTTTGTGGGGCCTTCAAATGCCACCAGACGAAAACAACAGCAACTGGTAACATCTTTTCACCTGGGAAATATCAATGTGAAGATCTGAAGGCTAAGAAGGATAAATGAGTTACCAGTAAATGGTGTGAAGATGTCTGTGGGGGAGAAGTTATTTACCTTCAGGAATAATAATAATTCACAGACAAATTAGCCAAGCATCTTTTGTTAAATGAGCATCTCCTGTTTGAACATCTTGCTAATTTGGAATAGAAAATTTTAATGTTAACAACCTAAGCTATCAATAGATTCAAAAGTATTAGGTTGTGTTAGTTATTTTAGCTATTTAACCTTCTTCATCTTACTTTACTGTCAGGTGAACAAGTTCCATTTTGTCAAAACTTCCAATTTGCAAGTAATTATTTGCCAGCCAATGGCTAGTGAATTAATTCCAAGAGTGCTGAAGGAGTTGTCTTTCAGTTTAACTCTCAGTAAAATATTACCACAGAGACTGAGGACGTGAATTCTGTGTTTTTTACCTTCCTCCACAGCATCCTAAATAGAAGCTGAAATGCAAAAAAAAACACCAAATCAAAAATGCAGACAATCATTTACTTCAAAGCTATACCTACACAGGATTTCAGTGCAACTAGAACAACAGTGTTAACTGACCCCTCAAAGATTCATTCCCTCAGCTCAAGAAAATGCTGAACTGTTACCTCAGTAACCTTTTGTCACTACTCTGGGCTAAGTTGTGCGTATCTGATCTTCCCTGTAATGAAACACAAGCAGTACAGATCTGAAATGCTCTGCAGAGAAGTGACCTTTCCACTGAAAGGCATAGATCTGTGCAACGTTGTTTGTTTCATGGTAACGATACAGAAAGAAAAAGCAATGGCTACACTCAGCTTATGTTAGTGAAACAAAAAGATTACCTGCTCCTAATTCTGTTTCCCTACCAAGAGCAATCCCGTTTGACCTTGCAGAAAGAAGTCTGGAAGCCAAGCCCTTCCTCAGCTGGTGTCAATCCAGAAGGTTTCCATGAGATTTTCTGGAGGGTTTTTGCTGAGGTTTTTGGGGTTTTTTTTCAAGCAGCTACAGTTACGAAAGTCTCCCCTGTTCACAAAGCCTGCTCTCCTGCAGCTTGATATTTCTACCTCGCTCTTCCTGAGATTGCCAAACTCACAGAGTTGAACATGTTGTGACACAATCAGCCATTTGAAGCGTCTGCTTTCCACTTGAATTTTATTTTTAGAACCTTCCATAGTCTTTCAAACCACACATACCCAATCCTTTGACATGAAGTAAGGAACTAAGAAGAAAACCTGAAGGGTTTGACAAACTCTAGAACATCAGCAAGCTTATGACATGTCTCTCATCTGTAAAATCACTGATGCCTCAATTCTTTTGTAAGCCCACAGATAAGGCTGCAAATGCCCGTTTGCCACACAGGAACCTGAAGCTTTCCACCTCAGAGGTGCCAACTGCAGGCTTCCAAGGGATGGATCTTCAACTGGTAACTCAGGACTTCAATTAAGTCTCTCAAAAAAATAAAAGGATCCTAAACCACAGTAGCCCTGAATCCTTACAGTAAGTGTTTCTTAAGGACCTTGATCTATCTGCTCACAGCAGGGCCAGATGTGAGCAGATAGGTCAGGTTGGACCAGACTACCTCCAGACATCCCTTCCAAGCTGTATCACGCTACGAGTTGAGCGTCCAGATGCCACCGGTGTTTGTCCCTGGGTGCAGAGGTGTTTCTGAGTTACTCTGGAATATTGGGCTACATTTATTTCAGGTTGCAGCATGCATCTGTGTGAATCCAACACCAGAACAAAAACTACTTGATAAAGACCTTTCATAATTCCTGTAAAACATCTTTGCATTATAAGGTTTGAAAAAGCATTCCCTTTCACATCAGTTTGCACGTATTATTTGGCTTATTTCTGCCAAATTCCTTTAAAAACAATTCTCTTCACCAAAACCGTAGCATCCAAGATTAATTCCAATAGGCAACATGCTCAGTGGAGACCCTTGGATCATATTGTCTCATAATGGAACCCAGCTTCTTCTCAGTAATCCAGCGTGCTCTGGCTGTGGATCTGGCTCATCCCTGTTGGTAATCAGAAGGGGAAGGTGTTCCCCAGATTGACAGTCACTCCAGATCCACTATCAGCCATTCTGCCCAAACATGCTCCTTGCAGAGGACCAGAAAGAGAGCTCTGTAACACCATATTATGAAGAGCTATCCAACTTGTCCATACAGAGGATACAGAACCGGATGTTTTTTAAGACAACACAAAACTGAGAAGTTAGATGAGGGAGAAATGACAGAAGGGAATAAAACTGAGCATCTGCACCAGATAATGAAGCAGCGAAACGCGAAGACTCATTTAAGAGCAAAAGATGTCCCTCTTTACGCAGGAAGAGCTCGCCTCTGAATACTAAGCAACATTTACACGCAAAGATTGTCCACTATCTACTAAATGAAGATCATTAAAAATAAATTCAGCACGAGAACAAGACCAGAATTATAAAAGCAAGGCAAACAGAAGAAAAAATAACACACAGAGAAAAAAATCAAACAACCACCCAGCCTAAGAAAGCATTCCAGGTTCAGTCAGAAAAACAGGTGAAAGAGTAAGATTGAAAGAAGTAACGGGGGGAAACTGCCTACCACTGTGCAGTGCATGAGTATTTGCATCTGCCAACAGGCCATCAAAAAGCAAATTGGCACTAAGTCACAACTCACCATTTGCTATTTATATTCTGGCAGCGTTATGTTTGTGCAATTTCTATCAGTCAAAGCCTCCTTTTTGGGGACGGGGATAAGAAATGCAGATATTGTAATCTACTTCCACTATTGCTATTTGTATTCGCTGAGTTATCTGGTGCTTGATGCGTGCCTCATGCATTGCTTTTTATTCAAAAATTGACATATTTATTCAAGAATGATTTTAACACACTAGCTGCATTCAAATGCACACAAAGGCTCTGGCAGACATTTGCAGCCATGCGTTTGATGTGATTTATGTATTGGCATGTAAAAGGCAACACTTAATTGTGCACGCATATTGTAATCGCAGCCTTGTCAAGGCACCTTGCTGGAGCAGTGGAGACAAGTTTACAGGTGCACAGTCTATTTTTAAGTCTTTTTGAAGGCTTTTAAACCTGGTAACTGGTGGAGTCCCTTTAGCTTGTACCAAGACAAAGATATACTACTTTAATCACTTCATCCTAGCTGTAGGGTTTTTTAAAATTTATTTTAAGTTGGTCAAAATATACCTTAAAACCTCACATGAACTTAGGTGAAATTTGGTCAAATCATCCCACTTGCAGAGTTTGGGTACAGATGAGAATTTGACTACAGCACTGCAGAAAGCATCCCCAGTTCTGCAGTGCAGAGCCCAGTGCATGACTTTTAGTACGGTGACATGATACTGCATTGAGGGAGGAGATCATCATCAGAACGAAGTTGGTTGAAGACCCAGGAGATACACCCAGGTCTGCCACATCTTTCTGCCCTGATATCTCCTATCTATTTGGAGAATACGAATAGCAAGGAATTGAACCAGCAGTTGCAAGAGAGTTGTGGTGAGGCAGAGAGGACAAGGAGGATGTCCAATATAAGGCAGCATGTTCTAGCGCCAAGCAAGGAATGAACAAGAGATACCAATGAGAAAAGTGAGTGCTAAAATATGAACCAATATAAAGTAGTGTTCTTAAGCATTTTAAGGGTTGGAAGCGTTATTATTGTGTCTCCCATCCTTGCAGCTGTGTATTTCCACAGCAGCTTTACCCAAGTTTAAAGCACTACCAACATAGTCCTGCTGCAGCAGACTTAAAGTTTGAGAAAAGACCGAGCACATGTGATGACCCCTGACAAAAAACCAGAGATGAATCCCAGGGCAAAAAGAGAAAATTAGCACCCCAAGCTGAAAGGCAAACCAAGGTTGGATGCAGAGTAAGGAATCCATAGGAGGCAAATAAACCTGGAGAGAGACGTTTCAACAGGTTGCCTTATCACCAGGCAAAAAATTGTTTACACGTGACCCTATTCAACTGAGAATCGACTGAAAGGGAAACGAGCAGACAATTTAGAAAATGCTGCTATTCTTTGAGAAATACTGGTGAAGCCTTTATCTACAGAGTTTCCAAAATAATGGAGGAAAGCACAGGGACCCCACAATAAAGGTTCCTCCATCTCTCACAGAGGTGAGAGAACGAGGTACAGGGAGGTATGCTTTGACTTGCAATTTAAGTGTGACTGCAATTCCCAGTGCTCTGAATGGCCGTTCATCATGCTGTGTGATATAACCACGTACCCCCAGTGCTTCGCATTGGAGCCCAAGTTTTCTGATCTTTTGCTCACTGCAGGACTACAAACCTGGTGTGCTTTGAAATGCTTCAAATCTAACGTGAGATTGTGCTCTTGGCAAAGCATCACACTTATGCTGCATTTCTTTAGCTACGGACAACATGCGCTTTACTTAACTGATCGCACTTAGGGAGGAGGAAGGCTGCTATTTTCTCCCAGAAGCTTATCCTGCTCATTCACTACAACCTTCCAGAGCATATGGCCACAAGCAGAGATGACTGTTTCATACAGAGCTTAAGGAAAGTAACTTCAGCTTGACCACCTTGCGCTGACAGAGAATGGGCTTAAGAAAATCATGGCGTCACATGCAGCACAGCACCAACGCACTGCTCCTCCACAGAAGACTTTCTTCTGTTACAACTGTTCCCTGTTACAACTACTATGACAGCAAAGCACCATTACTGGCAGGTATAACTGTATAATTTACCTACCTCAGCATATCCAAGCTAGACAGCTGGACAGCTGTGGGGTGCAGGCAAGACTCACATATCACTTTGGCACAGTTGAGAACAAAGGAATTCCTGTGAAACAAGTTATGTGCCTAGATGATAAATGAAGTCTAAGCTATCGTCCCATGCTCCCCTTACAGGGATATCCAAGCACCTCCAGAGAACAATTAATCTCATCCTAAAATACGTGTTCCGAGTCGGGCGTGCTGAACAGTCTGTTGAAGGAACCATGTTTTCACTCTAGCTATGAAGGCAAGAGTGATTAGCCAAGGCTTTGACATATTGTTTTAAAATCTTTATAGCCAGAAGAGATGAACCTCAGTGGGAAGGGAACAGTTCAGCTCCCCTCCTTCCTCTGCACAGAGGCAGAACATCCCTCCCATTGCCCCTGAAATGGGAAAACGTAGTCTAACAACACAGCCTCTGCTTCTACCACTAACCACCCACTCACCCGTACACCCACACTTTGAATAGGAAAAAGACAGCAAACACCTCCTGTTGTCCCTGGGCAGTTGCCACCTCCAAACAGGGTGGCGGTGGGGAAGACCCCATAGCTGGGGAAGGAGCCCACACTCCCTCCTCCCCAGAGCATCAATCCAGCCTCACCAGTACCGCGCAAACCAACTTAAGAGGCACAGACGTGGTTACCAAAATTAACAGCACGATTTCACTGACCCCTCTAGCTAGCGTTCAGAAACACTCCCACGCTGCCTCTTCATCCTGAGCAAGCTCTTGTCCTCTGCTTTGTGCCTGCTCAAGCACCCGTGCATGACTTGGTGAGTCAGCTGAACCAAGAGAGGTGAAAAAGACGTTATTTGAGAAGCCTTCCTTGATTACAAGTTAGGCTAATTCACTCAAGAAAATTACACTCATTCCCCAGTTATCTTCAAATGCATCAAGCCAGTCTGAAAATGGACTGGATCTGTTGGCACTTAAAATTATATTCCCACTTAGTCTGTTCGTTCTACCAAGTATTGTAAGAAAGAAATGGTCAGATTAAAGAACCTGCTGCCTCAGGTTACAGAAGTTTGCCTGCGCGTGATTCTCTCTTCCGTTTTGAAAAGCACATGAATTATTAAACACAAGCCACTAAAATTTCCTGTCTTTCAACAAGGACATTCTAATCATCTGTCAACAAAAAAACCCCACCGTTTACTGGGTATCTGCTAACAATCTTCTGCTGAGAAAAACCTCAACTGATGTGTCTCAGAATAACAGAAGAAAAATGCTTTTCTTCTTGCAATTTTAGAGGATCCAGCAGGGTTGGTCTGACAATTAGTGAATATTTAAATGCTTGATATTCATTGGAAATAGTCTGATAGTGATGGCCAAATAATTTCAGGCATGAAAAGAAAGTCTCAGACTGATGAATAACTGACATTTGACCTGCTGTTCACTTCCTAAGCTGGAAAAAAAATGCAATTCATATTGAATTGAAGTTGAAGCTGGCCAAGAAAGCATAAACCATTGTTTCATGTTTCTGCATTGCCTTACTGTCTAGTGCTCTTTTTATAAAATTGTTTTCTTCACTGGTTATAATATGGGTCTCGAGGGCAGGGCAAATACCCAGGATATATCAATTGCTGTAACCCGTAAATGTTACAGAAAATAATTTAAACATTTCCAAAACTCTGACTGAAATTTCAAATTTAATAGAGTAACACGATGCTTGTGCAATTTTTAACACAGCACATGTAATTTTTGTTGTTAAGTATCAAGGCTTTCTAATACTAAGTTTTCCTGGCATGCTCACACTGGCCTGAAGTTGGTGGGGAGTACACTTCATGGAAGGCATTTGCTGCACAAAGGGAGTATGAACCACCATCCTATGGCTGCACGAACAAACAAAACCAGCCAAACAACAAACCTACCCAGAATGTTAGCCTTAAGACACAGAAACCCAGCAGGATTATGAAGTCCTCTCTGAAAATTTGGGACTCGAGATACAGAAATCCCCTGCCTAGGCACTACAGCCAAACTCCAGTTGAAAATAAAGAGTTATAGATCAAGACCATTTGTTCCTTGTTTTCTTTATTTTCAGATAAGCTAAAGATGAGGAAGCCTGAGAGAAAAGCAAATTGAAATGAAATGTTTACAACCGGTGTTTACCAAGGATTACACCCTCACCCTGCTTTCTATTAAGAGACTCCTGTTGCTTAAGAAACCAGGTGTTAATCCCTCAGAGCTGATGACATTTTCCAAGCCTGCATATTTCACAAAGCTTGAATACATTCAGAGGGAAAGAAAGTTTACATAAGACACAAAACAGATGTTTAATAAACTTGACTAATCTGACGGGCAAGCATGTTTTGGTCTTTCCAAAAGACAGTCACAAAGAGGCAGCAACTATTTTCTTCCAGACACAATAAAGAGGATTTTGGTTTGGTTTTAATCAAAGAGTCTGGATCCTAACCAGAAGAAGAATCCTTACCTCCTGTGATATACTTTGATCTCACCTTTGATGCTAATGGGAAAGAAACGACTCTGACTTTCTCTTTAGCATCAGCAGTCACATTTAGTTCCAGTCACATTAGCGTCATTCACCCAGAGTAGAGTATGATCAGTGACAGGCATCATGTCAGTCAGGGTGAAACCCGGTCTGAGTCACCAGATCATCCCGTCTGTCTAACATGAGAATCAGCATTACTTAGAAAGGAACTACACTGACTCTTTGCTTAGGAGTAGTTTTAAATCAGATTCATTCTGGCTCTGAAACAACTATTTAAAAAAAAATATAATATATATGGCATAAAGAGGAAGCATTTAAGGGCTTTCTTCCCCAGAAGAAGTAGATGCAACCATCAGCTGTTCTTACTGTTCCTTAAAAACTGTACTTCTTTTTTACTTAAACTGGTGTGAATCTACAGGGGAGACTGTATTAAAACAAACATGGAAAATCCATAACCTATACTATGGCTTTATGGATTTGGTTCCGTTCTCTTCCAACAAACTTAGAGGAAACCAGTAGAAATAAAACCAGAGCAGAATCGAGCAGAACTGTACGCCTCCGTCCTGTCCTGTGGCAATGCTGGGTTCTGCAGATCTTACAGTAGAAGTGCCAACCTTTCAAAGCGCCCAAGATCTACCCAAGTGTGATTATCATTTTGGGTACAAGGGTGAAAAGATGTTCTTCCTCCTTCGCATTACTTTAGTTAAATCTGGTGCCTTCTTGCCAAGCAGAAAGGGGCTGTATTTGCTTATTTTAGTATTTGCTTATTTTAGCATGTAGCAAAGCCCAAACACTAGATGAAACAGGCTGGTGTATTTTGGACCTCTGCAGCCTTCAGTTAGCATATCCAACTCTTTTTTTTTTTTTTTTNTTTTTGTAAATACAGCCAAACTGGAAATTAGAAACAAAATACAGGAGACAAAAATCCGTTCCACACTTGCATGCAACCCCTTCACAACACTAACACCACGGCGGATGGCTGCAAGCGCTGGATGATCATTAGCTTTCAACTCATGGCCTGGTTTCCAGGCACTAATCACCTGTAACTGCAGCTGAAGCCAGCTCTTGCCTGAGAGCTTGGGACAGACACGAACTGAAGGTACAGAAATTCAGTCATAAAAAGCTGAATAACTTAAGAGGGGGAAGGATTCTACCTTAATTTATCTTTTCATAGAAGAGTAGAAAAAAACATGCTCAAAAAGTTAATTAATTTTGTAGTTTCCTTTTGCCCAGAGAGGGTGTGGCTGCCCCCTCCCTGGCAGTGTTCAAGGCCAGGTTAGATGGGGCTTTGGGCAGCCTGGTCTAGGGGAGGGTGTCCCTACCCATGGCAGGAGGGTTAGAACTAGATGGTCTTTGAGGTCCCTTCCAACCCAAACCAGTCTGTGATTCTGTGATTTTAAGGGCAGTAAATACGAAGTGAAAGTAATGTTGTGATAAACTTTTTTGGAAAGCAGCAGTGCCTACCTTTCCCCCAAGCACCCCTATTTGTTTGAAGAGTCATAAAACCAGCTAACCGAGCTGGCAAGGAACACTAGATAGATGTAAAAGATCCAAGCTTATCTGTTCAAGTTTTCACTGGCTTTTTGGAATACAGTAATGTTTAGATATTCTGCAGAGAAATAGTGTGTCAACTGCACACAGCATGTAAGGTACTTCTTATGTTCCCTTCCTTTTACAACACTGCATTTCCAAAGACTAATGAAAAGTCCTTCATTGTGGGCTTCTGTTTTTCAAGCCTCCTACACAAACTCTCCCCATATACTTTATGTTTGGTTTTTTTCCTGGAAATGAAATAAATCATTTCCAGGCCCATATGAAGCCATGAGGATATATCTTTTTTNTTTTTCCTTTGTGAGAAGCTAATACAATAAGCTGGACACAGTATGATTACCGAGCGCTGGAGCACCAATACCAAAAGTTGGTCAGTAAAAATAAACTTGCCTTTAGAAGGTCACATAACACCAGAGTTACCTCACTTTTAAACAGCCCAAAGAGCAGCAGCACTGGGCCGGAATGGAAGTAGGTCATGTTTTATTTGTGTTTTCTTATATACAGAACGGACATAGAAATCTGAAGGATTTAACTCTCACAAAAACTAATCATTAGCTTACAAGAGGAGAAAGAGGTTTGCCTAAGTGCTAAAATAATTTCAAACAAAGACAGAAACCAAACTGAAACACTCCCAAACCAAAAGCAAACCTGAGAAAAACACCACCCAAGTTTTTTCAGTTTTAGTCATGGGGAGGCTGAACCTGTCACAAAAGAAACTGTAGGAGTAGCAAGGAAGGAGACAGATGGACAGTCCCCACTACTTCCCCCAAATTCAGGAAGAAGTAGCACCAGGATCTGTTTCTATTTTTTACACTGGGTCCATGAGCAAATAATAAGCTGGCACGACTTAAACTTCACACCATCCTTCGAAACACATTACAAGCGGCAATAAACTACTCAGAAGTTTGGCCCATTTGGCAAAGAGAAAAGAACATCCAGCAAAGTTCCTGAAACTATAGGAAACACAAAACCTTCTCATTTCATACTTTTATCTTATTTGGAAGGTTATTCTCATAGCCATGGCAACTCAAGTTTTGAAAGAGCAGTTCAGATCTCCAATCATGCAAAAAGCCTTTAATTCTCCACTGGAAAGCAAGCCCACAGATGTTCTTTGGCACGCATGCTTAACATCTGCCCACAGCCACATTTACTGCTCCTACAATGTTTTGTTGACTATTTTGCCACTTACTTTTTCTATGTATACTGTACCAAACTGGCTGAAAACAGCCAGCATGTAAATGGGAAGATGGGTTTTCCAACATGAATAATCATCTCAATTTAGAGGCATTAAAAGTCTTTCAGTTTTGTGAGATGGGACTAAATAATTAATGCCTTTCAGAGCGGACTGACAATGATGTGTACTGCTCCATTTGACTATGCGTACCCTGAAGACAAGAGGCTTTAGGAATCTTCTTGGAGAGACTTTATAATCTAAGCATTTTGCAAATCTCACCACAAGATTTTACTTTAAAAACCAACTGGGCTCTCCTTCAATAGCTGTATTTATGAAATAAAAGCCTCAGAAAATAATCATAGTTAAATGATCTGAACCAAGAGGTTTTTCTAACCCGGCTCTCCCTTAAGTTTAAAAACAAGACCTAATGTGGACATCTTCTAATACAAAAGATCATAAACATACCCTGTTTCCTCAAACTCCCAGAAGCAAAGCCAGAGTTGTATGGGTGCATTGCATTCACTCGTTACTTATGCTTCCTTCTAAACAATTTGATAGAAGGGACCCAATCTCAAAATAGTTCTTACTAAGTGTTCATTAAATAGGATTATTAACTCTTACAAATTGCATGTCATTTCCAAAGTATGATGAAATAGCAGCTGCAGGGAAGGAAAAAAAAGTCATGTCTGGGATAGTAGGCATATTTGCATCACAGAAAATAAGCAGCACAAGTTTCATTAGCATTTGATGATTTAAACTAGAATTATACTTTTGAACAGCAATGCTTAACAAACAACTGCTAATTGTGGTCTGTTTCCTATGGATATTCAATAGGCATTCTTAAGGGCACAAAACCATAGCACATTGCTACACATATGAGCAGTTAATTCACTGACAGTCCAGTTCAGGAATACCTGTCCAGAGAACTTACTCTGTGCTACAAGATCATCGGAGAGTGAACACGCAGTTGTAGTCAGGTCACAAACAGCAGCAGAGAGCACACCAAAAAGCACGTGCGTGCACACACACAAAACCAACAACCAAAACCTTGTAAACAGGTTAAAAGTGTTTTTTTCACAAGGATTTTCCTTATCCAAATTCCTTCATCTTTAATACAGGGATAACATTTGTTTCAGTGACAGTATCTGCTTTCACAATACCTGTAGGATCTACGTATCCCACTGGCAACCCCCTCCAATTTCATGACAGGGAATACTGAGCCAATGAAGGGGTGGAAGTTACCATAGCTATGTAAAACACAAGTAATAAGGGATGAAATTTGAACTCAGGTTTCCAGTGCCCTATTCACTGAACACTGAGTGATTTGAAAAACGTAGATTCCAGTTCACTTTCATAACAGCGACAGTGTTCAAACACCTTGCATGTTAACTCCCTAAGGGTGGCATGTTAAAATCATTAGTGGTTACTAACAGCTAGACAGTGTAAAACAGAATTGGTCTTTGGACCAATCAACTCATTCAACCGAATTCTGCTGATCACACACAAAAGCAGTAGTAACTTTGCTTCCTTACCATTACCAACCTAGATTCATTTCAGTGGGCACCAACTGTATAGAGAAACTCTAGACGAGGTTGCTGTGATTCTTTCCTTGCATTTAATGTAGGTGAGCACTTGGTGTCAGTGAGAGTGATATAAATTAGTGACATTTTTGATGATTTCTAATCACCATCCTAAGGACTTTCCAGAGGAAAAGGAAACAAATCTGTATAGACCTAGCGTTTACTCAATCAAGAGCAAAACAGCCCCAAGGAAATACACAAACAGTTTGGAAAGTAGAGGAAATGACTGATGCAACATCTGAAGAAGAAAAAAACCCAACAACAAAAAACCAAACATGCCAAGGACTTTCACCTCTTCTGAAGCTGTCCAGATAGAAACAGAATAGTAACTGTAATTTAAAGTTCACCATTTAATGTGATTCCATTACACTATCATCTATTTAATGCTGATATAACAGCCATTTTCTCCACAAGATGTATTCATTAGCCAAAGAATCAGAGCTAAAAAAAAAAAAAAAAAAGAGAACTGGTTTGGAGAACATGAGTTTTAAGAAATGCCTGAATAATCTTTAGCCATCTCAACTTTCAGATCCTTACCGGAACATCAAAAGTTTCCTGCGTGTCATCCAGCATCTGAATTTTGATGGAGACAAGTTTTCCTGGAGGTGTCATAGGTGGTTTCTGTCCATGCTCCAAGGTACTGATTCCAGCATTTTCCTGAGCTCCTAACCGGGATCCTGCTGTTGGTCTCTGCTCCGTCTCACCCATGTTTAGAGAAACACGTTTCTTATATCTGATAAAAGAACAAGGGCAAAGAAAACCATATCACTTATTTGTAAGAGTTGTTGCACAGAAGCATTATGATTATATATGTATTTTTTAATATAATAAACCACATGGCCATGAATACAAAGTAATAACCATTATGACAATGTTTTTATGTATCATATGAAGACAAGAAAACCAGGCAAACTTTTCAAAGGACTACAGAGAGCTAGTCACCTCCTGGGGGTAAGGCTGACAGACTAGCTGGACAATGGGGAAAGCGTTCCTTTCCTCCTGGAAAAGGAAACAAGACTACGCTGGAAACAGAGCACGACAGAACCCAGATTTCAATGATCTATGCTAATTTGTATGTACTTATCAATCAGGCTGTTAGCAGCCACAGTCAGGGCTCCCAGAGAAGGGACGAAGGTGAGGTGGGTGAGATAACTCACCACTTGCTGACCATCATATTAGTGTTTTTTCCTTTGATCCTTGCGATTGCCACCTTGCTTAAGGGTCTGTGAAACAGGAAAGCCAGAGGGATACAAGATGACCCCAATTATATGCCCTAAGTATTTTGTTTCCTCTGGGGACCGGAGCTGCTCTAGAACCTGGAGCCTGGCCTGATTCCACTGGTGGGCCAAGGACTACGAGGACATGCTACCGAGAAGTCCAGAAGCATCCGGAGCAAATGACACTCTTTGGAAAAAGGGAAGCCTGATTTCCCACAGAGCCCTGAAAGCAGGAGGGGAACACCAAGGAACGCACCTTCCCTGCTGTGTTAGAAGGAGGGCTACACTTGCACCACTTGCTGAATATGGATGTCTGCTTCACATTCACAGAAAGTAACCTCAGAAACTGGCTTGCTAATTTTGTTTCTGTACAGCTTTCACACCACATTACACAGAACACTTCTGCTAAATAATTATTCTATCCTAAAAAGGGAGCAGAGCTACGCCAGTGATTCAGGGTGATTTTTCATTAACTGTCATAACTTTGAACCTTCTTTAATTCAAGGACCATTAGTTTTACTTGTCAGATGTTACGCAGCATACTAGAGCTTTATTTCAGTTCCCCTTCCCTTTTAACACTCTAGCTGGGTTCCTGATGAAACCCACTGCTCCTGTCTATTTATCTTTCTCTGTAATTGCATTTCCATTCTGCATGACTTTTATATGCTGATCAATGCCATTAGAAAGCCATGTAGTACACAGAAAGAAAGGAAATAGAACTTTCCAGCTGAAGAGAGGCAGGAGAAGCGTACTACCGTAGAATCATAGAATGGCATGGGTTGGAAGGGACCCCAAGGATCATAGAGCTCCAACCCCCCTGCCACAGGCAGGGCCACCAACCTCCAGGCCTGGATCTACGCAATGTTGCCCAGGGCCCCATCCAACCTGGCTTTGAACACCTCCAGGGACGGGGCATCCATCACCTCTCTGGGCAGCCTGTTCCAGCACCTCACCACTCTCTCTGTAAAAAACTTCCCCCTAAGATCTAATCTAAACCTTCCTTCCTTTAGCTTCAATCTATTCCCCCTTGTCCTGCCATTAAAAAGTTGATTCCCCTCCTGTTTGTATGCTCCCTTCAGGGACTGGAAGGCTGCAATGAGGTCCCCCTGGAGCCTTCTCTTCTCTAGGCTGAACAAGCCCAGAACAGCTGTCATCGGCTGGCTTTTACTCCGAGGTTACAAACGCTGAGAAGCCTGTGGGAAAAATTGGAAGCCCAAGATGCCAATGTGTTGGTGAATGCTGTGTAATAAGATAGCAGTTCCCTCCATAAGGGCACAATAAAAATGATCCTGTCTTCAGCAGGATGTACTGTTTAGTACATATCATCCTTCCATGTCCTGACTAATTTGTTCCACGTATTATTTTTTTCATAGAGCAAGTAGCTTGGAGTGCCTTTTTAGAAGCACTTTGATTTAAAACAAAAAGTGTTAGCTCAGAAGGGGATGAAAAATTAGGGATCATGCACTTCTACATATCAGCTCAACAAAAGTGGAGGAGGAAATAAAACCCAACACAGGCAAACTTTTGCAATGAGCCAGCACTATCCTACCCAGCAGGGTTGGGGACACTAGTGAAACCTACCCCAGCGTAAGCCAAATAACTACCCAGGAGGCAGTTTTTTCCTCAGTTGGAATTGTAACCTAAAATGTAAAAGGAATGACTTAAAAGAATAAAATCAGTTTCATTGAATTAAATTAAAAACTTTTTATGAGGCAAGAAATGCCAACAAGAAAGTCGCAGTGGGAGGCAGGAACTCCCCAAGACACCAAGCAAGACTCCAGGCCCCCTTATAAATAAACCTGGTGTGCACGCAGGTCAAGTACACAGGGACATTTGAAAAGGTACCACACGCACCCTATCTGGAAGTGCCACTGAACACACAGATACTGGCCCATGTCCTTATTAATTCAAAAGCTGGTTTAAGAGCTTTTCTGAAGTCACCATATATCACAGGCAGCTCCAACACGGCAGAAAGGACCTCTACAATTGCTGTGGTACTACGGTAGGTTTTGGCTAGGGATTGACTTTTGAAGTGGATGAAGAAGAAATCTCTTCTTCCCATTAAATCCTAAACTTAGGAATCAATCCAGTCAGTTCAAGTGATACCATTAAATAATCAACACAAGTAAATATTGCAGAGCTTGAACCTTGCTATAAATGTTCTTCTGACTGGATGATCTTGTGGCTCACACACACACATTCAGACAGACAATAAACTTAGTGACATGAGGAAAAAAAAAGACACAAGTTCAGGAGCCAAAAACATCATGGAGGAAAGATACAAGCCAAACCACTCACCACTCCTTCTAGCCAGTTGAGAGGTTGATTTTGTTATTGTTATTATTGTTATTTAGTAATATAGAAACTCCTATAACGAATACACATTGAGTCATTCAGTTACACAAGCGCACTTCCCTCTGGAAGCAAAGATCTAAAAAGTATTGGGCACCCTGATCACATCTGTCTGCTGCTTACCAAATTAAAAGCAGCCTTTTTTTTTTTTTTAATCTGTATGTATATCTAAACATTAGCATGTGATATTTGTGATTATTTAAGTTTGTTTTCTTTAGGACACTAGTCTCACTCACTGTGGTGCTGTCGTAACGTCAGCATAGTAACTTTATTATGCCTTTATGTAAAAGATGCCTTAAAAATTATAACAATTAGCCTCTCTAAAATAATGCAGTGCATTGGTCAAGCTGTATACCTCTCTCTAAATCACTTTGGTTTAGAAAACGAAGAAGCAAGGTCACAGAATGCAACACAAGAGTATTAAGCAAATATTAAGCAAACCTAGGGGGATTAGGATGCCTAATGCCTGTCATGGTAAGGAGAAGAATCAAGTTTGGATGCAAGATGAAGAATTTTAATGGCACTCTAGTGGAAAGAAGAAACTGATGAATTAGGGGGTGAGGAGTAGTACATTTATTAATGGAGAAGAAAAAACAATGGCCACCAGATGCCAAAACACACAGCACTAAGCGAAATGTAAGTCGAGGAAGAGAACTGGTACAGGAGCCGAGAGTGTGGCAAATAAAAAGTACTCATCTGAACTCTGAAAACTAGGGAGTTTCTGCCTGCTCTTTTTGACAGCTGGTGAAACCCAGGGCCAAAATCACATCTACCATTTCTGCTGCAGCTTGCCTGGGTATCAGCACCCTTCTCAGCAGTGCTGTAGCACCTGCAAAGACAGAGAGGCTGCTGCAAAAAGCTAACCTGCATCCCCTGTGCAAGATGAGAAGGCACAGAGACAGCTGAGCTGCCCACAGAGGAGCCTTGGACACTCCTGCTCCTTCCCTGCCTGATGCCATGCACTGACCCTCACCCTCCTCAGACCCTATGCTGAGCCAACACACCTTGCTTGCACAAGAGAAAACTACTCTTGTGTTGATTCTTTGCTGGGTTAGCAAATGAAATCAGTTCTCAGCAGGCTGGCACACCTAAGCCCAGGCTGAGCTGAACCAGGCCACTAGCAAGGCCACCAGACTGACTGAAGCCGTCTCACCTAACTCCACCTAAACCATCTGGAAAGCACAGAAAACCCTACGACTGCCATTAGATAGATTAGCAAAAGGGGGGTTGTTCTAATCACACATTAATGGCTCTCCACACAGATACTGCATAGAAACTTTTTTCATCTAAAGTTCTGTATATACTTAGGCAGGAGCTGGACAAAGGCCATGATGCGGTTCAGCATAAAGCCCTTCCAGTTCTCCACGTTCAAAACAGGCACTTTTTACAGCACTGGAAAAGCTCAGGCCAATTAAAGTTTCCACATCTTTTTCTTTGGCAGGATGAACAAACAATCAAACTGACTTGGTCTAAAGGGAGATAGGAATATAAACAGCACTTTCTTCTTTTCTTTTTTTTTTTTGGGGGGGGTGGGGAACAAAGAGGAGAAGGATTCATTTGNGGGGTGGGCAGGCAGGAGGTGGTGGGAATAAAGGGCTACAAAAAATGATGAAATCCTGAGGAAAAGAGAAACAATAAGCCATTGCTAGAAACATGAGCAGAGCTCATGTTAGAACAGATGCTAATCTGATCTGTTAACAACTCCACGCTTCTAGATCTGGCAATGAGGTTTGGACATTTGATGGAAGAGATTCCCGAAGCCTGAAGACTCCAGTTAGGAGGGGGGCGGGGGGGAACAGACATGGGGAACAGGGACACAACACATGGATGGGGTGGACACAACACACTTCTTCCACTTCTTTTGTTTTGCTTAAGCACATTTTCATAGGTCAAAACCTAACGCTGCACTAGTCTCCTTTTAGAGGCAGGGAAGCCTTTAAAGGGTGGTGTGACTGGCCTGTAAAGCCACCAACCAGACTTGAAGTGCGAAAGCTGCAGTCAAGGCTTCTCAGATGCTGGCCCAACACTGTCTCCCACATCATACAACAATGAAACATTTGAAAGAGATTGAAGCAATCAATATAACACCAGATGAGATGATTCAAAGGGACTTGACAGCTTATAAACAGACAGTAAGAACTAGGAAGGCACCAGAGGACTAGAAAGGCACAAATTCAATCCAGATCTTCAGAGAAATAATGAATGTGAAGCAGCAAGGAGAAAGGGGAAATCCAGGCGAACTGCTCACACGCACTTTTAACTCTCAGCTTCTTGTGAAACTTCTGGGAAGCCTCAGCTGTGGAAAGGAGTACAGTGAATACTGCTAGCTGACACTCCTGTCAAGTACTCATCTCCAGTTCTAAGCACCTTCACATCTGCAGAAAGACATAAAACTTGGCAAACTGGAGTAAGTTTAAGGAATCACAGCAAGTTATAAGGAAAGACCGAATATGCACAGGTCACATGTGGAAGGCTCAGAGGCAGCAGCTGTGGCAAATCTAACTGTAAGTGTGAAGAGGCTACCGCTCGCCTGGGCTCAGTCCACCCCTGCACCCTCCAAAGCAGAGGGAGTGGGACATGCCTGCATGCTGGCCACCACAATGCAGAGGCCGATTTACCCACGAAGCCCACTTTGCCCATGATGCACTGATCCTTTGGATTTCCTTTTCCCTCCCCATGGATAACAGCAGAGTAGGTATACACGTGGAGCCCTTCCAAAAGCACGCAGCGGACCTGCACATCTTCAGTGAGCGAAAACTCTATACCCATAGCATAAATTGTCTGTGAAGCTGCATTTACATTAATATACTGAAATTACCATAAACATGAAGAACAGGAGCAAGTTTCTTGAACCTATGTTAAAAAAAATAATACAAAAAGGAAAGAGGGTGAGGAAGACTGAAATTCCATCTGACACAATGGGGAGCAGACAGAGGGGACAAGACAGCTCAGGCTTTTATAGTCTGTGAAACGTTATCCCAGTTCATTTCTGCCAGTCCACAGCCGACTTGGACAAAGCAAACGTGGTGATTACAAAGATTGACACTACCTCACTACAACCCACAACTCTGAAAGCTGCTGTGAAGCAGTGCCAAAGAAAGGAGCCACGCTCAGCACGGCGCTTGCTCAGCACAGAACTCGTGCGCACCGGGCGCGGCACTGGGGAAAGTCATCCCCCAATGCACGCGGCTGCAGCCATCACAGATACAAAAGGCCCGTTTTCAAGTCATGCTAAATAAAGGTGACTGAATCAGCTCCCTTCCAGGCAAACGACAGCAACCAAAATCTGTTTCTTGAGCAGGAAGTCACCAGGTACCACGTGGGACAGCTGCGTGGGAATACTCAGAGGTGACAGATATATCCTTTTCACAAATACAAAGCAAACACAATTTCAAAGAAGAAGTCTTCAGCAGAGAAGGAAGGTGGGGTTTACAAGCTCTGAAATCACTGTTGTCTTATGAGTCTTTGGCACTTTCTCACAAGAGAATAACAAACACAACTACACAGAGAATGGCTTGAGAGCAGCCATGAAGAGAAGGACTCAGGGGGTTGGTGGGTGAGAAGCTCAACAGGACCCAGCAATGCACACTTGCAGCCCAGAAAGCCAACCACAGACAGGGCTGCAACAAAAGAAGTGTGACCAGCAGATCAAGAGAGGTGATTCTCCCCCTCTGCTCTGGTGAGATCCCACCTGGAGTACTGGATCCAGCTCTGGAGCCCTCAACAGAAGAAGGACATGGACGTCTTGGAGTAGGTTCAGAGGAGAGCCACAAAGATGACTGGAGGGCTGAAGCACCTCTCCTATGAAGACAGGCTGAGAGAGTTGGGCTTATTCAGCCTGGACAAGAGAAGGCTCTGGGGAGACCTTATAGCAGCCTTTCAGTACGTGAAGGGGCCTACAGGAAAGCTGGGGAGGAACTGTTTGTGAGGGCATGGAGTGATAGGATGAGAGGCAATGGTTTTAAACTACAGCAGGGTAAGTTTAGATTAGACATTAGGAAGAAGTTCTTCACTATGTGGGTGGTGAGACACTGGCACAGGCTGCCCCGAAAGGTGCCCCATCCCTGGAGACATTCAAGGTCAGTCTTGATGAAGCTCTGAGCAACCTGATGTAGTTAAAGGTGCCCCTGCTTAATGCAAGGGGGTTGGACTAGATGACCTTCGAAAGTCCCTTCAAACCTAAGACATTCTATGATTGCATCATTAGATATAAGGAAGAAATTCTTCCTGTGAGGGTGGGGAGGCCTTGGCACAGGCTGCCCAGAGAAGCTGTGGCTGCCCCCTCCCTGGCAGTGTTGAAGGCCAGGTTGGATGGGGTTTTGGGCAACCTGGTCTAGTGGAGGGTGTCCCTGCCCATGGCAGGGGGGGTTGGAACTAGACAGTCTTTGAGGTCCCTTTGCACCCCCCCCCTTTGGACAATTGTCTATTTAAGGTCTGATTTTCTTAAGGAACTATCAAAACTCATAAGCGACTTCCTGGCTAACACAGTATTTGTGCTTCACGTTAAACTGCACAGATCTCATGCACCCTTGAAATCACAAGAAGGTCCTCACAAAGATAAACATGCATTACAATTCTGACATAAATCCAGAAATTTTTCATTAGGCTAATGGAACATCCTTTTTGTGGAAGGAAGGAAAGAAATGTGACACCAAAAGCTCTTGCTACAAAAATAATCCAAGCCTGAAGGTCAGTAGTATAGACACAGGTGCTGTTTGTCTGCTTCTCCGTTTACACCCAGAAGACTAAGCTTGGTTGCTCAGCCTCTGGTGGAAACATTGCAAGACAAAGTGGTTTCTGAATTCCTGTTGACAGTGCTGTCTGCCCTTTTTGTTCACATCCACAATATTCGAAGTGAGAAGGAAGTATTATAAAAAGCTAGTTCCTCTGTACCATTGGGACATCTTTTAGAGTTAAAAAAAAAATAACCCAGAAAAAACCCCAACCCAGGGTGTTATAAATGATGGCTGATTCATAAAGTCAGAAATAGGGAGGCTCTAGGTGAGGTATGGTCAAGATGATAAGCATTAGAAGCAGCTCATATCTAATCCCCTGCATAGTCAGTGGGGAAAGGAAGGTAGGGTGAGCTCCTAAACTTCAATTTTAAACACAGTTTGTTTTTAATTCCTGTCCCTAAAGGCACAGAAAATTACCTTCTTTAAACCTTCCTGCTCAAGAAAACACTGTGGCTGTCTACATTCTGCAGCTGAATACTCTAGCATTCTGCAGACTTCTTAAAATTTTCAGCATTAAGAAATGCCTTCAATTAAGGCAGAGTAGTATCCCTTTTAGAATAAAATTCATCACCTGTCATGAAAGTAAAAAGTCCACAAAACTGCCCAGCTTGGTCAGACTCTGAAAGCCTCTAAATCACACCGTCTTGTCCCTTCACTTGGCATGTTTGTATGGTATGACCACACAGATGGACAGACTAAATACTCAAGATTTGTAGACCAACGTAGTACATTTTGTTGTTAACACCAAACTAGCTAGACTATAAAACCAATGTCAGATTCAGGGGCCTACCCAGTAACACACAGCTTTACAAACGCCAGCTCTTCAGTACACTGATAAGGTGGCCTGCAATCCAGAGTAATGAACATTTATGTATGTACAGGCCCAAAAAAAACCCTCACCTCTCGCAAGCCTATCTGCGCAGCATTCAGAGTGCCTGCATTCATTACTGCTTCTACCTTTAGGGCCATTCAGCTTCCAACTGGAGCTCATTTATCTTCATTGCATTCAGGTCCTAAAGCTGTTTGCAATTCTGTGGCGCTAGCAGCTGTCCCAGATTCCAAGTCTTCTGCCAGATGTCAGCAAAGAGCAGTCCCATCCCGCACAGCTCTGATGTGTGCTATCTTTTTTCCTCAACCACACACCTGTCAGTAGATCTATCAGCAAGTGGAATAATAAATTTCTGTGTGCTTTTGCAATTGCCTCTGTGAAAACCCCTCATCCCTTAAGCATAAATACAGATTGTTCTGTGAAACAAGCCAGTCTAGTCAAATATATATATTTTTTTTTAACCCCACAAAACTAAAGTTTCTTTTGATGACCATCAAATATATTAAACAAGACAGTAAGCATATTGATTTGCTGCATACTATGTTTTCCAGACAACCCTGCATTAGAAACATCTTGCAGGCAAGGAACATTCCATTTTCTTCCCTGCATCTCACACAAGCAAAGCCATCACATACAGGTAAGTGAGCTAGTCATAGCCGTGAAGCCTTCCTGTGCCCACTGTACCCAAGGAGACCCTCGCAAAGCTCTTCATATAAATTACTCTTGGGACTGGTTTAGATTAGATATTAGGGGGAAGTTTTTTACAGAGAGAGTGGTGAGGTGCTGGAACAGGCTGCCCAGAGAAGTAGTGGATGCCCCGTCCCTGGAAGTGTTCAAGGCCAGGTTGGATGGGGCCCTGGGCAACCTTGTGTAGATCCAGGCCTGGAGGTTGGTGGCCCTGCCTATGGCAGGGGGGTTGGAGCTCTATGATCCTTGGGGTCCCTTCCAACCCAGACCATTCTATGATTCTATGACTGGTTGTAACCATTTCTCAACCCCTGGTCTTTGCTGTTTATCCTTCACTACGTGCCCTTGTACCATGTGAAGTCTTGAAAAGCCAGGCTCAAAACTCAATAGCCTTGGTGACTATTAAGCAGGTATTCTTTATTGCAGCACTGAATCCCACGATCAGTGCTATTTACTTGAATCAGCAATGCTGGTATCCTATCACAGCCAATTTTGAAGGGGTTTTTCCTTCAGATTGATTCAGGCAACTTGGATTCATTTTACAAACAGGTAATTCTGGCTATTCCTGGAAGAAATGTTAGCATCTTGTCTGCTAAGCTAAGGGGATGATTAGCTCCCATTGCTCAGTTAGCAACTCTTCCCAACAACTGTGTTTTCTTTTCACATCCAAGGCCGCAGTCTGAGTAAAACTGGGAGCTCCTGGAGCCACGAATCCTGTAACAGCCCCGAGGGAGATATTTCTACTGGGTTGCTTTGTTTATTATTAGACACGGTATAATTACATATTGCCCAGTTGTTTTTCATTTATTGTATCACCAGCTAACTACCATGTAAGTGTTTATAAATTGTACATGAAGTTCAACAGTGTTTTTCTTTGCAGACACTTCCCTGTCACTTTACCAACTGGACAGATGACATCTTTTCTATAAAATTTCTGCTTTATCTCAGGGCAGGGGGAGGATATTTCTTCTTTACTGTGAAAGGTCTTTACTGTGAAGGAAGGTTTAGATTAGATACTAGGGGGAAGTTTTTTACAGAGAGTGGTGAGGTGCTGGAACAGGCTGCCCAGAGAAGCAGTGGATGCCCCGTCCCTGGAAGTGTTCAAGGCCAGGTTGGATGGGGCCCTGGGCAACCTTGTGTAGATCCAGGCCTGGAGGTTGGTGGCCCTGCCTGTGGCAGGGGGGTTGGAGCTCTATGATCCTTGGGGTCCCTTCCAACCCAGACCGTTCTATGATTCTATGAAACTCACAACCTGCTTTTGGAGATACTTTGCAACCTGTTGACAAACTGCCTACACAAGAAACAATGCTTAGGAGGGAGTTGCAAGCTATTGGTATTGCATACTCCAGTTCAGTGTCATTGAAACCTTTTCCATTTCACATAACCTGCTTATGCTAATTCAGTCACTAAAACTTAGGAAAAAGTAAAACTTCAACACAAGATGCAATTAAAAAAAAAAAGGGAGGGTAGGAAATAAGGAGTAAGGAGTGCATGAAATACATGCTGAAGTCACGCAGCTAGTCCTTCAGTGATGCTAAAATGTGTTGCAGAAGTGACAAAGTAACGATACCATTTTACGAAGACCTGAAGCACTCTAAAGCTGAGGTATAAGACCATCATCACGTGTGCAAACAGCTACTTCCCATTATGGACAGAAAGGCTGTAGAAGCTTTATTGACACATGGTAAATGCTATGAACATATAGAGCGTCTAAGAAAACCTCTCTTTCTTGTGTTTCCAGTCAGCATAAAGTTTCTTGATCAGCTGGGTCATCACCTGAGCCTGCCATTTGTCACTGGAAAACCAAACAAAGTTGGTACAAACTTAAAGTAGTTTGGTGATTCAACAGTCGTACAAATCCCTCCTGAAGCCATTAAAAGCATTTTCCAAAACCCTTTCATGCCATCGCTCTGCATAAATAAAGCTGTTGCACCAGCTGGAGTGCTCTGGGCTCGCTCACCCATACAACACCTCATGTGAAAGCCAAGCCGAATGTGCTTATAGTAGAAGAAAGTAATCTGATTTACTTCCAGATTTAACAGAATTCTGAAAGGGATCCAGCAACTCATACCCAGCCTCAAGCATAACGTAGACGTTTTCCATGAAATAAAAACATGTCAAAAGAATAAATAACACACTACATTAATACTACTGTTCAGCAGTCAGGAGGAAAAAATCTGATACAGTCCTGTTTTGAGAATTAAACAGCTTGGGGGAAATACTACTTCTCTGAACCAAGCATGAGTGTATAGTAGAGGTATTCACAGTGCCTAAACGCATGCTGGCTACTCTGGAGAGCTGTTAAGTACAGCCTAACCAAGGAGGTCAGCAACCCTTTGGATGAGCTCCTCCTTTTCTTGAGGAGCTTAAGACCAAAGTGCACCAGCCAGCATGCAGAGACCCCTTTCTCTCTCCTGCTGAGAAACATTGGTTATGATTTGTTGCACTGATGGTGTGTTGCACAAGGTCAGAACAGCAGCTCAGGAGCTTCCCACCACACAAGCTGCGCTGCACGAAAGGGGTACCCTTATGGCACAGTGGCTCAAAACCACAGAGGCCAATGACATCAGTGTTAGGCACCCGGGGAGAGCACCGATCTGGACACATTAAATTGAAGCCATAATGGCCTTGCCTGGTCTCCTTTTTGCCCAAAGCTTGTGATCAGACTCCCACAAAATTATTAGATAGCTCTTCCATCAGGGAAAATATATTTCTGGTCACAGTTGTACTCTCAGTATACAACCCACTATAAAACCAGGAAAAAATCCTGCAGCCTTTAAATATTTAAACATCTGCTCCCAAAAGAGACTTTTTCTAAGTCTTTTTTAAAACTGCTCAATATAATTGAATATTCAATGATTTTTAATTTTTTTTTTTAATTAAGTCTTTCACCGTAAACCTTTTATTTTGCTTGACCAAGGAAATACCACACTTGGTAAGGACAGGGTTTCCAGTCAGATATGCTTGTACTGTCAAGGAAAAAAAAAGTTTTATGTACAACTTAATAGATTCCTTGGCATCCTGGTGGAGATATAACAGGTCATGAGGTTTGACTGCATGATATCCAGATTCAAATATCTTACAGTGGTTTAAAAATATTTCTTTATTCAACAATTAATTTAAAAATTATAGCACGACTTCCAAACTCAGTTAGGTTTCTACCTCGTTTCTCTTTGCACAAATACTTGAACCACGGCAAGATCCCTGGAGAAACTCTACCTGTGCTGAACAGCACCGTCTAGACACTGTCTGCCCCTGTTTGTCGAAGGACAGCTCTCCCCATCTTTCCAGATACAGTACTTCTGTGTCTTAAGATAACTGATAACACTGCTTCTATTCTGTGAACAGCTACCAGAGGTACTGCGAGACAGAGATACAGATACACTGCTGCCACACCTAAATCCTCGTTTCACGTCTGGCTAAAATATTTGTATTATATACACTTCACAAGGACAGACTAGGGTTGGTTTTCATATAAGACAGACTCAGACCAAAAAAGCTGTATTAGCTGCTGTTGTGCCTGCAGAATAAACTCTTGTTCCCACCGTTACTCACTTCACAATGAAAACTGGCATAAATTACTCTGAAGCACAGCACTATTATTGCAAGCTTTGGAAGCTGCACCTAGAGAAGGGCCTGCCTGTTCAACCACCCCATCATCCCTTCATCAACACACCTCTTTCAGTGCAGATTACATCCCCCTGGTTTCTGTTACATTTCAAAACTAATTACTCGCCTGCTTAGAAGTGTGAAAAAGCATTATCTGTGGAATCTGTACTTGTTTCTATTGAAGGTGACAGTGGAAAGCATCAGTTCTCCTGTTCTGTTCTCTCCCTCGCAGCCTTTGTGAGGAGAGAAAGCAGAAATGCTGCCAAAGCGGCGGCCCATCGATCCACACGGATCTCAAAATGCCAGTGGAAGTAACGCTCCCAAACAGCTTTTCCAACCCGAGCAGGATGGAGAGGCGTAAGACATAGATTGTTATTTACTGTTAAGACATCAAGAGGTAGAAGTTGTCAGCAAGAGATCAAGCAGAAAGAAGGACAAAGTAAATACTGAATTTCAAATCACTCAAAGTGAATGGTGCCTGAACAGATTTTCACAGGCCCTCTCACCAAACACAAGGCTCTCGATGCAGGATCATACTGCTGCACCAGGCAACCAGGGAGACTGGGTATTAGGTTGCTCTTCCCTTGGAGAACATCCTATACTGCTCATATTCCTTTCTTGGCTCCCAAGTCTCAAGTAAGTTCGGGTTATGCTGAACACGGAAAACAGCTTTTATATCCATATCCAATAGTAGTAGACAGCGTACCTATGTTTGGCAAAGACTTCTAAAGAGTAAATAGCTAGTATCTCCCGGGGTTTTTTCCTTGCTGGGCATGCTTGAAGTTCACACACTTTCTCAGTAACAACCAAATGTCTCCTCACAGAGCGAGCAAGCCTGTTTTGCCTTTCATTTCCATGGCTGCCCAAACTGGAGCGAGTCCAGGCCCCAGAGAGGAGGGAGCCCATCTCTCCTGCACTAGCCATGGTGGGGCTGCCAATTCCCGGGCTGCAAGGGAGCGGAAGGCGTGCATCTGGAGAGCAGCGGGGATGAGTGCCAGACCCAAGGGAGGTGAAGGAGTGGACTGGGACAAGGGCCCTGAAACAGGAGGGAAGAGAGCAAAATGAGCAGGGAAGCGAGCCAGGGATCCCAAAGCAGTACACAAAGAAAGTAAGGAAAAGGGAAAAAAGTGATTGTCCATGCAAGGGAAACTGGACACGGATAGGGAAGGGGACCAGCAAGGTGTCTGGTCTCTGACAATGAGTCTGGAAGGAATAAGAAGCCAGAGGTGAAAGGCAAGAGAATAAGAGGCCAAGCAGTGGAGACAGGCCCCAAAAAGTGCAAAAGGATTGTCAAGAAGGTCAAGACAAACAAGAGAGAGGGAAAAAAGTGCTATTTTAGCAGAGGACTAAGTCCATGCCCTTCCAGAGCTGAGACCTGACGTCAACAGCCCTGTCCCGCACATGCCCAGCAGCACAGGTGCCCCTGTCTCTCAGGGCGTGGGGATGCTCAGCAGCACATGGCAGTCTGCTGCCACTGCCACTCACAGCTCTCCTCTCGTGCCACAACTGCCACCGAGGCTGCAAGTTTTACAGCTGCTACTGCAGCTTTCATTTTTCAGCAGAGGAGCTACTCATTTCTGCTCCTTAAAGAGAGAAAATTGCACACCTCACAAGGAAGGGTTAGGAGTCGGGAACTGTTTGCATTAAAGCATGCCATCTCACCACGAGTTACCTCTTCCTGCCCTTGTACACCATCACCTTCACCCATTTCCCCACTCGGCCCTTGCCAAAGACCACTCTGCCTCCTCCACCGCACAGGGGAGCAAAGCCAGCCACGAGTAAGGCGCTCAGGATTTATTTTTTCCTCCCTGTTCTGTGGTTAAGGCTTATTAACTACCCATACTCTGCTTTTAAGACAGAACTTACAACTATCTTTCTGCACCTTCAGCGTATCAGGATGATTTACGCTCTGGGAAAACACTTAATTTACCTCAACAATACCCTTGTGAGAGGAGGAGTGCCACATTATCCCAACTTCCTATACAGGGAGTTACAGACAGAAAACCCAGGTCCCTCAAGACACATAGATAGCGGCTCCACAGGGAGTCTGGAGTCTAAATCCATTTATCGATCCAGGTCAAGCAGACTGAAGTCCAAAGCAACCTACTGATTCTGTATTCCCAAAGCGAGACTCTTAGAGCAAACTCACTCTTCAGGTATTTTACATCCCACAGTTTGCTTTGCCCATGATTACAGATCTTTTTACTACAGGCTGCATCCAGGAGCATAAGGCTTTGCAAAAATTCTCTTGCAGATCTCAAGTTTTATCAAGACTATTTTCTGGGTGTTTAATTCACTTCTAACAACATAGAAAACTGCCAAGAATTGAATCCAGTTCCTAAAAGCAGGAGGACATCAGCTCTCTTCAGCCACCCTCCTCTTTCAGTATCTACAAAACACAGGAAGTGAGACCTTTGTGACCGACAACAGTCTGTTGCTGTAGAACAACTATCATACCAAATAGAATCATGGAATGTCCTGAGTTGGAAGAGACCCATAAGGATCATTGGGTCCATCTCCTGGCTCCACACAGGACCAGCCAAGTCAGAGCAGCTGTCCGAGTGCATCATCCAGATGCTTCTTGAACTCAGCCAAGCTGAGTGCTGTGACCACTTCCCTGGGGAGCCTGTTCCAGTGCCCAACCACCCTCTCAGTAAAGAACCTCTTCCTAACATCCAGCCTAAACCTCCCTTGTCACAGCTTCATACTGCTACCTCGGGTTCTATCATTGGTCTTCAAAGAGAGGAGATCAGCGCCTGCCCCTTCAATAATGATAAATAATAATAACCAAGATGGAGATGGCAAAAGGGAGAAAAATGTAACTATGTAATTTAAGATTGCGTTGTAAGTCACGAAAGGGGAAAATTACAGCTTTTCACTGTGGACCTGTGCTTTGCAACATTATTCATGTTCTTTAAACAGAATCTAATCTATAATTATATGTGAAGCATTAAGACACTTTAACTTCTTGAGTGAGTATTAAAGAAAGCAAGTAGCAGGACCAGAACTACCTAAGGAGTCCAGAAAACAGTATCTTCATTTTCATCCTTCCTGAATATGAATACTCCCAATTCCTACAAGGCCTAGAAGGGAAGCATCTGTCTTCAAATAACACCTTGTCACCCAGACAAAATCAACAGCATAAAATTTGATGCTTTGGGTATTGCTTTCACCTTGCTCCCAATATGTCTACTCCTGTAGATGCACACAGCTGCCAAAGACCTCTTCCCTGCCTTAGGTCTTCCATATATACTGTCTCATCTCTTCACAACCTCTGCTCCTAGCCATCTGCCATCCCCATCCCCAGATAAACATACACACCAGACTCTGCATCTTTTAATGGAGGAGGTGAGCACCCATGCGAAGCTCCGGGCATGTTTCAGGAGCATAAACACACACACACACACAGAGAAGCATTCCCATGGGGAATGTGCTGATGCACAGCGAGCAGTGTCCAGGAGCAAGGAAACGGCTGGGAGAGTTAGAGGGAACAAATATGGATGTAAAATGACAGTGTTTGAAACACAAGTGCTGAATAGATGGGAAGGTAAAGAGATGATCAACTACCATGTGTTGATGTAATATGCAGGTTGATTTATGTAAATTCATGCATAGAGTATTTCCAGGGGTTTAAATCATTACAGCAGAAGGGAGATCTACTTAAAGAATATGTAAACATCTGCCAGGTATGGAAAATTTTCCCCTCTAGCATCAGACAGGATTATATTTTCAAAGGGTGACTAACATGGTCTGGCTCTGCAGCCTGGGCTGGCCTGCATGAAGCAGTCTGCATGACCGAACACAGATCATCCTCTCATCCCTGGGGGCCTCAAGGAACTCCTTCAGCTTCACTTAGGGTGGAAAAAAAACCATCACTGAATGTGAAAATACTGCTACTCCTTGTAGCCAGGGAGCCCCACTGTGCATCCTTCAAAAGGATGGCAAGCTCACCTCTGTTCTACAAGGAACAGAGAGGTTCTTCAGAACAAAAATAAAACAGCCCCGCTCTGAGCCCTCTGACCTCCTCTGGTGATGAACAGGCCAAGGCAGGTCCCTGCCTCTGGGGAAGGCTGAGAAAGCACATTTCCCTCACCTGTTCCTGGGGGCTGCTTTTCTCCTGCTCTCCACTTGCTGAAGTCAGGCACATAAATATTGCAGAATATCACAGGGAGGAACGGGAGAGCGTAGGCACATGTTGCAGCTATCGAGTGTAACACAGCACATAAGCAAGAGAAAAGACTCCATAGCAAAACACTGAAAATTCATCTGTTAGACTTTCTTACCCTTCTGTCCCTACACACACACACAAACTCCTGGAAAAGGTTTAATATCTTCTGAATAGCACGTCCTCCCTTAAGTGGTCCTAAACACATTTATACTGTCCAACCAGATGAGAAGAATCACTATCCACAACCTATCTACCCCATACCACCTTCTTCCTAAGTATACAAATTTTGTCCAATATGGCATATGGAAAAAGAAGCCACAGCTCTGATCACTTCAGAAACATGAGAAAACGTTAAACTACTTGCAACCAGTAACTAAGCCAAGAAAGTGAAGGAAATAGCAATGCTCTGCAGCCATTCACCAGCATATTTTCACCCTGACATCGCATCAGCCCTTCCCCACTTAGTCCCCACAGAGAAAGGTTAGGGCACCCTGACCACAAAAGCAGCAGCAAGAAGAAAGAAAAGGTTTGGTAACAGCAGCAACACATACAAATCAATACACTCACCACAGCTTCTCTTGGGCACTCAAAGCCTTGGTCACAAAAAAAAAAAGATCAGCAGGACCGATACCTTGTTTGCCACACACTTTGCTAAGAGACCACACGGGATTTCTCCCCCCCCCTTTGCAATTCAACCCAGAACGCTTTTCCCTCTCTCCAAAACTTGTTGCTAACACATACTAGTTGCTAAGCCTGCTGTGGGGCTACTGACTTGCTTTCCGACATAAATAGGCACCCTGAAAACCTCATGAGTTCCAACACCAAATACGGGCCCTGTAACACAGGATCTCCCCTCTTAGCTTTTGGCCCATCAATTCCACAGGAAGCAATGCAGGAAATCCAAGGCATCGGTGTGATTCCAATCCATGCCCTTCCTGTCTGGGGAGGGAGATCTAAAAGCATCCGGCACTCCCGCTAACAGAAACAGTCAACACCTCTGATGAAGGTGGGGAGGGGCGGAGGAGGGGAGGGAAATTCAGCTACCCAACCCAAAGCTAAACATAGTTTAGCCGGTACACATCAGAAGAGCCCATGTTGACTGGCAATCAGTGTTCCACCTCCATCCTTCTGACGTACGCGGACAAACAGCCCTGCAATCAGGAGATAGCGAAGCCGTGCCCCAGCAAGATCTAAGCAAGCCTGCCAAGGCTGCAGCGCTGTCCTGCTGTCTCAGCAAGGACACCGAGAAGGTGAAGCAAAGGTCACCCACCCAGTCTTGCCTTCCCTAGCTCCTTGCTGCTGCTGCAGCCCAAGTGGCACTGTACACAAACCAGCAGTTTAAAACTTACCCTGCTACAGCTACAGCCATGGCCCTTAGCAGGTTTGCAACACCCCCGTGATGGGGTTGCAGGACACACAGTAAAGCGACCACCCTGACTCTGGATGAGGAGCCTGTCAGCCAGGCTGCTGAAGGCACTCCCATCACATACTCCATGTGTTTCCCTTACTGAGCACAGGGCAACCTCAAAGTTAACATTTTCAACAGTATCCCCAAGGATGGTCCCTTACACAGCTTTGACTGTTGCACTGGCTTGTAATAAGCTACAGTCTATCGAAGCAGCGCTACTCAAGTGTGAGCAGACATGAGCAGGAGGTAATAGCCTTGGCACACAACCAGGGAAGTCACTCCCCAGTGGATTATACAATACAGTGAATTTTCCTCTTTCAAACAAAACATCAAATAAATTTGCTTGACCTGTCAGTCAGTAAATCCATAACAACAAAAACATGCAAACAAAAAAAGGAAATTCCAATTAGTTAGAGAGCTGGGGGGAGGGAAGAGAAGGGAAGAGAATATTCTTTCCTGTATCTGTTTTTAGGCTACGTAAGGCTGTCTGAAACCATGGCAATGAACCTGCTATAAATCCCTTCACCAGCTCGATGTTTTGTTTCCTTATAGACAAGGATAAATGAGTGCGTACGATGGATTAAATGGTCTAAACCAGAAATGAATCAGCTATCAGGCTACTGGAAACCTGTTTGTCAGTTATGAAAACTACTGGTTAAGAGAGGTAGGAAGGAGTAGCTGCTCGGAGACACCAACCACTCATCAGTCCGATACCTAGTCAGAGATCCTTTACAGCTCTAATGAACAGCACTTAAGAGGGATCCGCCTCCAGGCTGCACCTCTCCACCACCACCAGAATCTGCTTTGGGTGTATTCTGACATCAGCAGTTGCACCTTAAGCACCCAGATTCCTTCTTCAGGCTAGGTCCCCATGATCTGGTTGCGGAGGTACATGCCCCCACTTCATCCCTACCTCCATCCCATCACCAAAGCTGCTTGCCCAGTTGCTCTTTAAGATGGTCCTGTGCTGGGGTGTTGCTTAAAGGAACAGACAACCTGGCAGTGCTGAGATTGAGGGTACAGGCACCTGAAGGCTATGATCACTTACCCAATTGCTTTGGCTAACTGTGCCCAAAGCTTGCAAGGAGTCTGCAAGCCTCGCTACACCAAGGGAGACTTTCTGAAAAAGAATGGTGGCTTTATATTTACTGAAGCACAAACATCATGGCATGAAATGAAATCACAGAATCATAAAATCATAGAATGCTTTGAGTTGGAAGCGACCACAAATATCATCTAGTTCCAACCCCTCTGCCATGGGCAGGGACACCCTCCACTAGACCAGGTTGCCCAAAGCCCCATCCAACCCGGCCCTCAACATTGCCAGGAAGGAGGCAGCCACAGCTTCTCTGGGCAACCTATGCCAGTGCCTCACCACCCTCATAGTAAAGAATTTCTTCCTAACATCTACCTTAATCCTGCCATCTTCCAGTTTGAAGCCATTACCCCTTGTCTTACCACTGTACGCTGTGACAAACAGATCCTGTCC
Organism: Zapornia atra; assembly: GCA_013400835.1. Lineage (NCBI taxonomy): Eukaryota > Metazoa > Chordata > Aves > Gruiformes > Rallidae > Zapornia > Zapornia atra. Next base: position 265,909 of record VZTU01012931.1, read on the forward strand.
CACTTTCCTGTAGGACCCCTTTAAGTATGGGTAGGCCATGATTAGGTCTCCCCAGAGCCTTCTCTTCTCCAGGCTGAATAAGCCCAACTGTCTCAGCCTGTCTTCGTAGGAGTGGTGCTCCAGCCCTCTGATCATCTTTGTAACCCTCCTCTGGCCACAATCCAACAGCTCTACATCTGTCCTGTACTGGGGACCCCAGATATGGACACTGTGCTCCAGGTGGTGTCTCACTGGAGCAGAGTAGAGGGGCAGAATCACCTCTCTTGACCTGCTGGCTGTGCTCTTCTTGATGCAGCCCAGGACACGTTTGGCCTTCTGGGCTGCTAGCATGCACTGCCGGCTCATACTGAGCTTGTTATCAGCACCCACAAAAGTTCTTTTGCTCAGGGCTGCTCTCAATCCATTCTCTGCCCAGCCTGTAGTTATGCTTGGGATTGCAATAACCCACATGCAGGACCTTGCACTTGGCCTTGAACTTCATGCAGCTTACATGGGCCCAGCTCTCCAGCCTGTCAAGGTCCCTCTAGATGGCATCCTTTCCCTCCAGCATGTCAACCTCACCACACAACTTGGTGCCATCAGCAAACTTGCTGAGGGTGCACTCCATCCTACTGTCCATGTCACCAACAAAGATGTTGACAAGTGCCGGTCCCAGTACTGACCCATGAGGAACACCACTCATCACAGACCTCCATGTGGTCATTGAGCCTTTGACCACAACTCTTTGAGTGCGAACATCCATCCAGTTCCTTATCCACTCAGTGGCCCAACCACCAAATCCATGTCTCTCCAATTCAGAGACAAGGAGGTCATGCTGCAGAGTGTCGAATCCCTTGCGCAAGTCCTGTTACACAACTACACTCAATATAATTGCCCTCAAAGAAAGAAAAGGTGTCAGTGTCCACACCTCCTTCAAGGGTGACTGTAAACACACCCTCAGTCTTCTGTTAGGATTGTAATAAAAAAACTTAGGTTTATATTCCAATTGATTTAAAAAGGGAATATACCACCTTTGCTTTTGTCCTAACCTCTGACTTAGATACGGGTTTATCCCATGCTGTTCAGTACTATGTGAATAATGATAACATGCAATACGATGTGAATAACCACATGGGAATAACACTATCTGGCAAAACTGTAGCTCAAAGATACTCAATTCTAGTTTTTCTAGTGCTTTTTATTAAAAAGAAGACAAGGAAGAGAAGGGAACCAGCATGATTTAGGTATTTATTTATGTACACTTTCCTTGGCTTTGGAAAAAAACAACAAAACAATAAGGTGAGGGGGGAACCAATTTAATTCTTTTGCCATTTAAATGGGACTAAAATATATCCACAGCTGAAAACTTAGAGATTTCAATGTATGCAACAACAATTTTACTTTAAAAAAATATTTCAGAGCTAATATGTTCCATTAACACCTTTACATCTGCCGCTGAACTAACTCATTTTATATTCTCACATGGTTGGTGGTATCAAATTCATCCTGGGATTTAATCTTCTGCCATGCACACTAGATTGGCTGCCAGTCTATGCTGCTTTTGGAAGGCTGGAACATCCCACAAAGCTCAGCTCTGCTTTCACGACAGCTTTGCTTGCGTTGTGGAGGAGGAAGACAGAAAACACACCTATCTCAAGACAGTTAATTAGATACCTGGCTCTTTAAAGATTGACACCCCAATTATATTTTGATTCTACATGCTATGAAATTTTTACACTTGCCTGCATCAGGAAGAAGGGGGAAGGGACATCTGTAAGCCTATAAAACTGTTACTCAGCAACATTAAGAGGGGAAAAAACCCTAAACACCCAAACACATGAAGGCAAGAATGCTGAAAATGTTGGAAAAATGCAAGATTTCTTCTCTGCATGGACCACAGGGCACAGGTAGTCTCTTTCACTCAGCGCAGTTTCAGCACACACATCACCCAGGCGGTATCAGCTTCCCGGCATTGCTAAGCAACACCACGCCACATTACCTCAATTGATTCAAGGGAGGCAAGTTGATTCAGAAGCCATTGAAAAAAAGGCAGACACTAGATAAAAATGGGTGCACAAACCTCACACACACATGCCAGGATTCTGCAGAGTCAGAGCAAAAAGCAATTAAGGAAAACGGTGGGACACACACACACACACACACATAGAAATTGAAGTGGAATAAAAAAGAGCCACATACAGAAAGACAGAAGGAGGAGGGAATTGAAGCAGGTAAAGAAAACAGCATTATGTCTCACCTTAGATATTCTGAGACTAGAACAATGAATTACATCTTTCTTTCAAGGGAGTGAAAACCAGAAAAACAGCCAGAAAGCCATTAAAGACATGGGAGAGGTAGCCCAATCCACACAGAAAACAGAGCTTGCACACAATGGAGGGTTTTTGTTAGAAATACTGAAGAATCAACGGCAGGAATGAACATGAAACACTGAATTTTGAACTGCTTCAAAATCAAAATGTACATTAACTCTTCTGAACAATAAACATCTTCCCCTTCGTTCTGATCCTACATTATGAATGTCTTACACATTTGAAGAGTTGCCTTAAAAACCTGCTACGAATAAGATTCAATACAGAGCAGTACACATTAAAATATTACATAAATCTATTATATATACAAAAACTTGTTCATCCATACAAGGTTAATTGAAAATGAGATTTGCTCTGAGTGATAAGGACTGGAAGCAACTGCATTTGACCACACCTCCCACACTAATAATTCATGCAATGAAAGCATATATACGTATACACATACATATATATATATACATAAGTAAAATTATTGCCATGGTTTCTGGACCTGATAAGCCAGGACTGACACAGAAAGTGGTGCTCCTCCGTGGCCAGTTTCAGCCTTTCAACAGTTCCTTTCCAGCTCCTGTTTCACAGGTAGGAAGCACTCGGGTCAGTAAGAGGAGAGAAGGGAAGTCTGCCTACCTATGCAGTGTGGCCCAAGGACAGTGGAGACCAATTGGCTACCGCTGTCTGGATACTGAGGAACATGCAAGGTGTGTCCAGGAGCAAGACGAAGATGTAAGTGCAAGACAACTATCAAAGCCACAGGATCATTTTGGTCAGGCTTTAGGACCAACAGCAGGCTACCAGAATTACATTCTGTTCACCCAGGAATTTTAAAGGCACTGCAACATACAACTACTGAACTATTATTAACCATGCTGCCTAGTTTCCCTCTAAGAAAGCTTGAGATTAAAAATGCTGAGGATGTGCTGCCAATTTCAATAAAAGGGCTTCAGGGAACTACAGGCCAGTAGTGACTATGCTGAGAAAATAGACATTTTAAGAACAGAATTATCAGGTATGCAAATAAACATGATATACTGATGGAGTGCCATCATGGCATGGCCTCTCTGACAACAAACTTCCATGACACATCTGGGTAAGTGTGCTATGTATGATATATAGCGTGTGCTTGGATCTCTAACAAACCTTTGACAGTGTCTCTCACCACAGGCTTTTAAAGAAATTGAACTGTCATGGGAGGAGATGTAAGGCCCTTCAGCAAATTAACAACTGGTTAGATCAGAAGAAACAGCACGGGAAAATAAAATAGCCAGTTTTCACAGCAGCTCTAGTTTTGCATTTGTGTAACTTGATGTAGTCATTATTTATGTGGAAAATGGAGCAAGCAACAGTATGATAAAGTTTGCTGGCAATTACCTAATCATGAGAACTAACTGTGAAGAGACACAGATAGATTAGGGTCACAACACAAAGTAATAGCCAGTGTAGTGAATGGAAACCCTGGAGCCACCAGAGTTGAGTTAAAGTGAGGAATCACTCATGGACAGCAAAGCTCAGTGCCAGTTGGGAGAGCAAAGGGAATGTCGGGACCGAGCAGGGAATGCCACTCTGCCACTGCAAATCCTTGGTGCAGCCTGGAGCTCCTCCTTGGAGAAAGATACAGCAGAATGAGAAAAGGTTAAAGGAAAAGTCACAATGATGGGAGGACTCGAGTTTCTTTAACCTATGAAGAACTAAAACTTGTGGGTTTAGATTAGAAGGGGAGATGGATGAAATGACATACACAAACCCATGGACAGTACTGTAAAGGACGCAAATGGGAAACCATGTTTTGGAATAAATGAATTGGACAGTATAAAATGAAGTTTATCAGGCAGCTTGTTTAAAAACAGGAGGAAAAGGAGGTACTTTTTCCATACTAGAATTAATTGCAGAACCCATTGTCACAGGATGTTGAAAAGGAAAAAATTTAGAACGGATTAATACATGATTAAACCTATTCGTAGAAGAAAGTCTGTCAAGGACTGTTAAACAAAGGTGCAGACATGACTTTCTAGCTCAGAGTCCTTGAACTGCAGCCTGTCAAAAACTGGTACCGACTGCTGTCCTTCCTAACACTTTTTCCCCTAAGCATTATTGCTGGACATGATTAGAGGTTGGATGCTGGGCTAAACCAGATCTCCAGCTGGAAACATCGGGGCTAAAACCAGTGTTACAGGCCAAGCAGGATGTGTAGTGCTGGGTAACCCCATCTTTGGGTGACTGTTTCCTAAAGCATTACTACTTCCACTCTCTTCTTGAAGGTTCCTCCCAGACTGTGCAGGGACATCCATAAGCAGCACCTGCTGAAGCCACAAGACAAATATTTGGTTCCTGTTGGAGAGCTGCACTTACCCTGTTAACATGAACACAGTGGTGCTACATTTTTCTAGGCTGGGTTAGGTGTGGCCAACCTGTAATTTCGCCTACATTAAACAATCACATGCACCTGCTTCTATTCCATATCCTGGTACTAAAAACCTTATTAGAGCTGAGGTATACAAAAGCAGCTCCTGCCCCCTGCTTCAGGTGGCTGAGCTCAATTACGGTGCTGTGCTGGTGAATTTGAGAAGTTGCAGAGTTTCTGAAAGGCTGTAGCAGTAGGGTATGAGGAAGATGAAAGAGGAAGAAGAAAGAGGCCACTTCTTCTGCAGGGATTCAGAAGCTGGTCGGCAAGGGAAAGGCACTACAGACAGCATCAAAGCTTGTTCTGCCTTCATGTGCCCTGCCACTCACACAGCTTTCCTCCCAAGAACCTCCTACAACAGCTGTCAAGCAAACTATGAATCGGGGAGATGTCAAGAAAATGGCCTCTTGATGAGATTTATGAGGCACTAAAATTTATGGAGCCACTCATAAGGTGAGATATATGCCCACTTGCACATCCTTACCACTACATTATAAATACAATTAAATTTTATGCCTTGCAGCTAACCTGTTGGATTTCTTACCTGTTGTTAAAAACATGTTTAAAGTGCCTTAAAGAAATTATATAAACCTTGGTTTCCTGGCAGAAATACTAAGTGAGCCTCCAGTGAGAAGTACATTTGTATTTCTCAGTGTCACCCATTTTTAGCTCAAGTACCTAGAAAATATTTAGAGCTTAGGTATGTTATTTCTCTTGGGAGAAACTGATAGAGCTGAAACCCAAAGAAAATCCTTCCCCTGAGAAGTAGAAATCAGTCATGCAGAAACTTCCAACTTGAAATCTTTTTCCAGCTAGCAGCCTGCTCAACAAGGTCTCTCTTGCCTCACGTAGTCTCTCTGTGCTTCCACATACCACCTCAACCCTTTTCTGTTGCGTTCTGCACATAGGCACACACATTTTAGCAAAAAACAACCCCCAAACCAAACAAAATCAAACCCAGAAAACCCCAATCTGGATAGTGCTCAACTGCCACTTCAGCTGCCTCATAACTTCTGCACAAATCACTGAAAGCCACAGAGGCTGGAGGAGGTCGCCTTCATCCGCTATCTCCACTTGCCAGGCTCTGAGCTGTAGAGGGCTGACCATACAATCATCCACACAAAGCCACAATGGGTTCCTACTGCCTCCAATGACAGACTTGCAATGGAACAGTTGCCCACATTTTCCTTCCTGTGCCAAAGATAACACTAACAATAACTCTTAGCATGATATGAAACACATCTGAGCAGCCTGTTAAACAGTCACTGACGTGCCTTATGCTGTTGTGTGAAGAGGTCAACTCTTCCTTGAGATATTAGCACCACTTGTCAGATGGCAGTAAGTCTGCTGGTGCTTATTTTGTCATGTTCTTGGGCTGACTTGTCTCAGCTCAGTGATTATCCCACAAATTTCAATCCCGGCACCGAGACAACTGATACAGCGACTCGCCCCCTACTTCTCCATTGTGATTTCAAAATAGCATCGCTTATCTCCCCCAAGTGCAGCTCCATCCAGAGCATCAACTTCACCTAACTGCTGCCCTACCTCTTGTGATAACGTTGTGTTCCCACAACACTCTGCCTTATCTACTTCTGCAAAAACACAGAAGCATTTGGACTACAGCTCTAGTCTTGCTCTTGATACCTCATTTTTCTTTGCATGCCTCTGAGCTCCCACTAATTCCAAGACCACTTCTTAAATAAAAACACTGTTTCTTTGTTTTCAAGTAGACAGAACAAGATGTATCTCCATGAAATGCTTCACTCGTACTAGGTCTGTAACTCACCACTGCTAGATACAGATCAGAATACACCATGACTCCAAATCACTTAATAGCAAGTAACATTTTCTGGGGGCCACTTTTAGACAGCCAGTCCAACTGGACAAATATTGACCATTAGAGGCTCTGGCTTGTACTTTCCTACCAACACCCAGAACCACGCTGATTCAGTCACAGCATCCACCACCAGGCACTTTTACAGCAAGAATAACACATCTGGGAAAACCAGACCTCATTAGTATGGTCAACTGTTTAGTCCAAATAGAAGATACTTACAAAAGGAAGAGGAGGCCAGTTTTTCCTTCTCAGGCAGAGGTCAGTTTTACTTTGTTCCATGCTCTTCTGCTTTCAACACTAACTCTTCCCCTTTCATACTAAACATATAGTCAAAAAAATCACTCTTAACAACTTCCTCTGTATTACAGACCCTTTGAAGTTCATGTTAAGATGTATTTGTCCGTCCTGGATTTTTTCAGCCCCTGAAATTCCTTTCATGTTTCCAATTTCAGCAGCTTATGATCCTGGTATTTTTCAAACAAAGCCTGTGAAGAAATGGAAACAATGCTGCACCAAGCTTCACAGTTTTCTTCAAGGCCTTCTCACCAGCAGGAAACTTTGCCATAATAGTTCACGCTTTGCTTCAAGACATACCCTTGACAAGTTGTTTTTAACGTAACACTGCCTGGAGGGGTATTTTGGGGGTACTGCACCCTCTGTCCCCGTCTGTTTCCATAAGCAGCCTGTAGACTTTGCTTCTCTAACCTGCTAAGTGCTCCAGGCACCTTGTCTACAAGGTGCCTCTGCAATCACCAAGCCCCTTCTGCATTCAGGTTCAATTTGCAAGCCAAACTACTGTAGCAAATAATGTTTTCCAGGGAAATAAGCTAAATCCTTTTGGTAACAGTTAAGACCACATTCATTGTCATAAAAAGACATGATTTTTAATATGCTTGTGTTGTTCAGGCATCAGTCAGAGTCAAGGGATCAGACAATGAAGCCAACCACCAGCAGTGCTGACTGCTTAGCACAAGCCTCCATTCGGTCTCAAGGCCATTATTAGGAAAAAAAAACCCAACCAAACATCTTTCTGAGATTAGTCTCCCCTAAACAAAAGGGTATTTAACTGCTCCTGCACTTAATCCAAATGGAAAACTATTATCATTCCAGTTGTCTTTGGGAGGGCCTACAACCATGCATAAGTTCTGTTTAATAGCTGTATCAATAATCAGGATGAGAGGATCAAGTGTGCCTTCACTAAGTTTGCAGATGCCACCAAATTGGGTGGGAGTATCCATCTGCTTGAGGGTAGGAGGCTCTGCAGAGGGATCTCGACAGGCTGGATTGATGGGCTGAGGCCAATTCTATGATGTTTACAAGGCTCAATGCCCGGCCATAACAACCCCAGACAATGTTACAGGCTTGGGGCAGAGTAGCTGGAAAGCTACCTGGCAGAGAAGGACCTGGGGTGTTGGTTGACATTAGCCTGAACATGAGCCAGTTGTGTGCCCAGGTGACCAAGAAGGCCAACGGCATCCTGGCTTCTGTCAGGAATAGTGTGGCCAGCAGGGCCAGGGAGGTGATTGTGCCCTTGTACTCGGCACTGGTGAGGCTGCACCTCGAGTGCTGTGTCCAGGTCTGGGCCCCTCACTACAAAGAGGAGATAGAGATGCTGGAGTGTGTCAGAGACAGGCAATGAAGCTGGTAAAGAGTCTGCAGCACAAGTCCTAGGAAGAGCAGCTGAAGGAACTGAGGTTGTTTAGCCTGGAGAAGAGGAAGCTGAGTGGAGACTTTATTGCTCTCTACAACCTCCTTTCAAGGTAGTTGTAGCCACATGGAAGCTGGTCTCTTCTCCGCAGTAACCAGCAATATGACAAGAGGAAATGGTCTCAAGTTGCATCAGGAGAGGTTTACACTGGGTATTAGGAAAACTTTCTTCACAAAAAGAGTGGTCAGGCATTGGAACAGGCTGCCCACAGAGGTGGTGGAGTCACCATCCCTGGAGGTGTTAAAAAAAAAAGTGTAGACGTGGCACTTCAGGACATGGTTTAGTTGACATGGTGGCATTGGACTGATGATATTAAGAGGTCTTTTCCAGCTTTAAAGATTCCATGATTCAATGATTCTACAACTCTGTAAATCAAAGATTAATATTCTGGGAATCACTGCCACCAGTATTCTAGATCAAACTTCAGAAAGAGGAATTGCCTAAATTTTCATACTATCAAAGGAGGTCAGCAGACATATCTATGCGAAGCAGCCAATCATATCAAGTAGTATCCAAGCAAAAGCTAAGTCAGTCTGAATAATGTAAAGTTAAGGCTTGGATGGAACCAGAATGGGAGCAACTGGGGAGAGAAGGGGGGCATGAAAAAACACTGAAAAGCCCCGTCACATCACCACGAATATTTCTTTATCACAGAATCACAGAAAGGTAGGGGTTGGAAGGGACCTCTGGAGTCTAATCCAACCCCACTTCAGGTTCACCTACAGCAGGTTGCACAGGATCATGTCCAGGTAGGTTTTGAGTACCTCCAGAGGAGACTTCCCAGCCTCTCTGGGCAGCCTGTGCCAGGCCCCTGTTACCCTCACAGTAAAGAAGTTCCTCCTTATGTTAAGATGGAATTTCCTGTGTCACAGTTTGTGCCCATTGCCCCTTGTCCTACCACTGAAAAAAGACTGACTCCAACCTCCTGACACCCACCCCTCAAGTCTTTATAAGCATTGATCAGATTCCCTCTCGTATTTCCCCAGCCTAAGCAGACCCAGGTCACTCAGCCTTTCCTCATAAGAGAGCACTTCACTAAGACCTGAAGGCAAACCAGCCTTGGGACTACAAACAAAATGGACCCTTAAGACTGGACTGAGCTCCGGACAGCTCTGAAAAGGGAAGTTCAAGTGGCCCTGGTTCTGGCCAGGCCAGAGTGAACCTCCCCAAGCAGCCAGGCCGGGTGAGTTGAGTTAGGCCAGGGCTGTTTCCACACCATGTGACATCACTCCCCCATAAAAGGGGCTGGCTGGGGAGGGGTGCTCCTGGGTGCCTCCAGGGCAGTTGGCCTTCCTTGTTGGTGTAGTACTCTGTGTTATAACCAGGTGCAAGTAAAAATTGCAGCAGCTGTTATTGTTCCCCTTTCATGGTGCTTTTGTCAGTAAACTGTCCTTATCCCACCCCACCAGGCTCTGTTTCTCCTCTGGGAGTGAGCAGGTTGTGGTGCTCAGACACTACCTGGGGCTGAACCACCATAAAAGTATAGCCTTTTTAAGTTTCATTGTTTGATTTTGAGTTTGTTTTCAGCCTTGCAGCCCGGGACTCCAGGCATCCTTTGGTCAGACTCACAGAAATCAGTTTTCCTACTCTCTGCAAAGGAGAGCAGAGTTCAGTAGCATGAAGAGGTCTGCTGTTGCTTATGTAAATGTCATTTTGCCATAACAGGTTTTTTAAAATAAACTGTCTGCTCTCTTCCTCAAGAGTTGAGGTTATCACAGCAAGGAGACAAGTAGAAAATAAACATACCCACAACAGTATAAAGTTTCCAGGAATTGTGCTTGGGAGGATCTGCTTTTAGGTTATTTCATTCTTCCCCCAGACATGTGAAGTGGCAGGAAATTCAAGTTCACATAGAATCATAGAATGGTCTGGGTTGGAAGGGACTCCAAGGATCATAGAGCTCCAACCCCCCTGCCACAGGCAGGGCCACCAACCTCCAGGCCTGGAGCTACACAAGGTTGCCCAGGGCCCCATCCAACCTGGCCTTGAACACTTCCAGGGACAGGGCATCCACCACCTCTCTGGGCAGCCTGTTTCAGGACCTTACCACTCTTTCTGTAAAAAACTTCCCCCTAAGATCTAATCTAAACCTTCCTTCCTTTAGCTTCAATCTATTCCCCCTTGTCCTGCCATTAAAAAGTTGATTCCCCTCCTGCTTATAAGCTCCCTTCAGGTACTGGAAGGCTGCAATGAGGTCCCCCCGCAGCCTTCTCTTCTCCAGGCTGAACAAGCCCAGATCCCTCAGCCTCTCTTTGTAGGGCAGGTGCTCCAGCCCTCTAATCATCCTCGTGGCCCTCCTCTGAACCCTCTCCAACAGTTCCACATCTTTCTTGTATTGGGGGCCCCAGATCTGGACACAGTACTCCAGATGGGGCCTCACGAGGGCAGAGTAGAGAGGGACAATCACCTCCCTGTCCCTGCTGGCCACCCCTCTTCTAATGGAGCCCAGGATCCCATTGGCCTTGCGAGCTGCAAGAGCACACTGCTGGCTCATGTTAAGTCTCTCATCCACCACAATCCCCAAGTCCTTCTCAGCAGGGCTACTCTCAAGAAGCTCTTCTCCCAGTCTGTATCTACGTCTGGGATTCTTCCAACCCAAGTGCAACACCTGACACTTGGCAGTGTTGAACCTCATTAGGTTCACCCGGGCCCATCTTTCCAGCCTGTCAAGATCCCTCTGGATGGCTTCCTTTCCTTCTAGGGTGTCAACCACACCACTCAGCTTGGTGTCATCTGCAAATTTTTTGAGAGTGCACTCAATTCCATCATCGATGTCATTGATAAAGATGTTAAAGAGCACCGGTCCCAAGACAGACCCCTGGGGGACACCGCTTGTCACCGGCCTCCACCTGGACATAGACCCATTGACCACCACCCTTTGGCTTCGGTCTGTTAACCAGTTTCTTATCCACTGGATGGTCCACCCAACAAATCCACATCTCTCTAATTTTCACATGTAGAGGTCAGAAATCTCACCTGAATACGCTACCAGCCATGCACAAAGTAATCTGCAAGGAAAAGTGAGGTGAAAATCTCCCAAGCATGGACAAGCACATCAAAAGTACCACTGAGGCTCATACAGCTCATAATCACCATAGGTCCCTTCCAACAGAAAATAGCACATTCTGTGTTTTTTCTCAGCAAAGCACAAGTAACAAAAAAAACCAACCCCACCTTTCTATGCATCTGTACTTCAACATTTAAGATAAAAGTTATGTTGTAGTCTGCACCTTGGCAACATTCCTTTTGACTCACCTCTGTGGCTGAACACGTTCTCTACCAGTACATGAAACCTTTTTTGGTTTTTTTTGTTTTAATTTCCACCAAAAAACCAGCATAAGATTATTTTAAAAATATTTTTAGATAAATTTCATGGTCCAAATGAAAGAAAGATAAAACAGATGGCTTAAGTCATTATTAAGGAAAGTAAACACATTAGTAAGCTCAAAACCTTACATGCAAAATGCTTTTGTCATTTTCCTCTAAAAGTTCATTTCTGTTAGTTGAAAGATTCATTTGCAATTAAATATTGTCTTTACATTTATTTTGATATCTCCTTTTCCATAACCAGAAGGTTACACAATATTTACACACTTTTCTAAGTGTTATAAAGTCTTGTTTGCATTTATTGCTCTGTCATGGTTTAACCCCAGCCAGCAGCTAAACCCCACACTGCCACTCACCAAATCCCCTCCCCCAGAGGAATGGGGGAAGAGAATCAGAAGAGAAAAAGCAGGAAACCTCATGGGTTGAGATAAAGATGGTTCAATAGGTAAAGCAAAAATCGCACACAGAAGCAAAGCAAGACAAGGTGTTCAAACCCCACCTCCCATGGGCAGGCAGGTGTTCAGCCATCCCCAGGAAATCCACAGGGCTCCATCACACCAAACCATGACTTGGGAAGGCAGATGCCATTGTTCTAAATGTCCCTTGCTTCCTTCTTCCCCCAGATTGTGCGCTGAGCACGGCCTGGCCCCATTGGTCAGTTGGGGTCAGCTGTCCCAGCTGTGTCCCCTCCCAACTGCTTGTACACCCCCAGCCTACTCACTGGTGGGGTGAGGAGCAACAAAGACCTCAGCTCTGTGCAAGCACTGCTCAGGAAGAGCTAAAACATCCCTGTGTTGTCAGCACTGTTTCCAGCACAAACCCAAAACACAGCCCCATACCAGCTACTGTGAGGAAAATCAGCTCTACCCCAGCCTAAACCAGCACATGATTTTTACACCTGTCATCTTAGAAATTAGTAGAGGATTTTTTCTTTACACCAAGATGCCTATTTTACTATGGCTTTCAATGCACTGCATTTGGAAGGAGCTAAACTTAATCCACTAAGATGTCTTAAAAGTCACCCTAAAAATGCACCAGAAAATTTAAAGTAAAACACTTTACCACAAGCAAGATTGCTATTTAAAGAAGAATCATTCACTATACAGTGGAGTGATTAAGATTTGGTGAACACAATTCACTAACAGTCCAGTTTACTGAAATATCAAGACATTCTATTAGGGTATCTAAAACCCACCAAACCTGTGAGATACCTAATTTGCATGATGCCTTTGGGTTAGACACCCGGAGTTCTCTGTGTGCTTCAAGCTCTAATGCACACAATCCTAATTTCCTCCCATCTGATTATTTTGTTCATGAATTAAAAGGGACAAGGGAAGAAAAAGCTTTCCTACCTTCTGAGCTCCCAGGTGAGTTCTCAGTCCCGAGTTTGTTCAAAAAGAAAATATTCCCTCTGCATGTGACAGCTAAATCGAAAGCAAATACAAAATGCAAAAGCTTTTGGGCTTCTCAAAACGTGAACAGTACTTACACCTGGAAAAACTTAAAAAGCAGAACTTGATCCAGTATAAAGACACTGAAGTAGACAGCTAAAAAGTTTTCAGGGTAGCTCCTTTTCAGTAACCTTATGTATTTTTAAATGACTGTACACAACGGATACAATAATTAACGAAATAAAAGGTACATCGTTTGACCTATGTAATTTCAGAAGTCACCAATACAGTGTTTTTATTTCAGTGAAGCTGAGATGTACAGGTAAGGCCTTCTCAAAAGTAGAAATAAAGATCAAAATGTAATTTGCCACTTTTATTCTGAAGAGGAAGGTTTTATAAAAACTCCGCTCCCGCAATCTTTTATCCATGCTGGTGTCAAGCTGCTCACTGTCCTCCACAGCTTTGCTCCTCCACAAGCTCTGTATTAAACATTACAGCCTTCTCCCATTACCAATTCTAGGTTAATGTTTCCAAGTTGCTGCTTCCACACCGAAACAATTTTACTCAGAATCCTGCTGAAATACTAGCAGGTTGCTGCCAGCATTGGGGATCTGACCTCTCATTACTATTTAAAGAAAACGCATCCAAGAAGTTAGATTCCCTCTGCCAGTTTCTAAGTGCTTTCGCAGCTCTGCGTTTCAGTTCTCCCCAGACTCATGCTGGCACAGCAGGGAGGGCACAGCAGCCTCCCAGCTGTCCCTGCAGAGCCCACAGACTTTCATAGGGTTCCAAGGAACCACACACGGAGACACGGCATGCAGCAGATGTAGAATCAGTGCTCTGCTCCAACCAGGACACAGAATACAGCTGTAAATGAAAGTTTTGTGTTAGAAGAGATTCCCATCTATGCAAAGATAGCCCTTAAGAATCACAGAATTGTTTGGGTGGGAAGAGACCTAGAAGACCAGAGTTCCAACGCTCGCCATGGGCAGGGACACCCT
>VZTU01012932.1:5031-48649 GCA_013400835.1 Zapornia atra
AGATATGTCAATTAAAGTTTAGGCACACACTGAAAATATGTATTTTTAAATTATTATTATTTTGTCTGATTTTTCAGAACATTTTAAGAGTGTGAAACAAGTAGTAGTACAAATACAAGAGAAGTACAAATACATGATGAAATCGTGAGGTCCTCATGAGACTGCACATACCTGAAAACAGTAGCTGTGAAAGAGGTTGAGCTTCCCTCTCTCCTTTTTAGTTTAATGCTACTTTTGGGACTAGTGGTCTCCCACAAGTAAATACCAATGAAGTTCTACTGGTATTATAGCATTTTTAAAGGTAGCTGGCAGAAAATAATTGGGCATTGTGCTGCTGCTGCTCCTAGAACAACCAGAGATCCCATGCTGCTTTCTTTCTCAGCTCAGAGGAGGTACAGTGAGAAGAATGCATGGATCCTGTTGTGGTGGTGTTCCTTGGGTCACACTCTCGATGTAAAAAATTTAGCAAAGACACATGCATGTTCCTAAGAAAAGTTTCCCTGAAGTCAAAAAAGCTACACATGCAATTGCACCACGGCTGTTTGAATGATCATAGCCATTCTGTATTGAAAATCTGATCTTCTAGTAGTAACAGTATTGGATTTATGACAGAAGAGCTAATCTTTAACAAGAACTTCAGAAATGAAATGAAAACTGATTCCGATAGCGATTTCTGGATTTAGGGCTCAATTGGCTAAAACAAAGAAAGAAACAAACACACACACACTTACACACACACACGCTCACTACAGTTGTAACTTAATAGTGTCATAGATTTACTGTCTGTCCCAGTTGATACAGGCTCAGTTTAGTATTAATTTTGTAAGAATATTTGTTTGTTTAAGGGGGATAGTTCAAGAGATAAATAACCCTTTTTTCACCAATGACACCTACTGAAGTAGAGAAAAAAAGAAAAATCCAGCAGCCTTCTAATACCAAATATTGGAATTTCACTGAAGATGCATTATTTACCTCAAAAATTAAAGACATGAATTATTGAACAAATTCTTTTATCAAACTATATGTCTATTCATAGATCTACTTTTACAAACAGCTAATCCAATTTTTCCCTGTTCCCTTCTGAGTATTCCAAGTATAATAACTATTGATAGATGTAACTTTGTAACATTACCTGTTCTGGAAACACTGTTTGCCACATTTTATACAGTAATTAAAAGCTGTAACTCCTAATTCTACCTTTTAAAACATTTATTTATTTATTTCCCTTTCCTTAGGGGGGAAACCCCCCCAAGAAAGGGGGTTGGACCCGATGATCTCTCAAGGTCCCTTCCAACCCCTACGATTCTGTGATTCTGTGATTCTCATTCACATGGTATTATTAGCTGCATTTCCTTTTCAAAGTGTCAGTAAAATGTTGTAGGAAAAGCAGCTGAAGTAGCTACAAGTTAAAGCTATTTCGTTGATGCATTTTGTTGATTACCTGGTCAAATGTTTTCACATTAAGGTGCGCTTTTGTTCTGCTGTCATTGATAGTCTTTGAGAGCAACCTCACTGGCAATAAGTAAACTTAGTCTCTTTTTATCCTCTGTAGATAAAATCAATATTGAAGAATGGCTATTTTTGTCACTGGAGGTAAAGCAAAGCAAAACTTTTCTACAAATCCTTTATTTTTTTCATAGTTTGGATCTTATATCTGTTTTGGACTTTAGGGACCAAAATTCATTAATTTTTTAAGTTACACTATTGAAGTTATTTTTCATATAGTGTGTTCTAATTATGGCTACACTGTAGCTGTGGAGAGATGAAAGGAGATCTGCTATGCAGTGCCACTGGCTAGCAAGTGGGAATTATTTCTCTTTCTGCAACTGTTCTTACATAAAGGAAACAAAAAAATCCAATGGATTGCTATTCTTATAAATGTTTAATAGATGTAGTAGTAAATAGCTTTACTAAAAATGGCAATGTGTATTAAATGAGACAGTCTGAGGACTCCTAGATGAAAAGAAATTAAGACTTATCAATGAGAAAACCCACACCTTCACAGTTTATGGTTTTAATGATTGCTCAGCACAGAAATCCAAGGTTTAGGATCTAACCTTTTACTAAAGAAAGTGTTGTCATTGTCAAGTGTATTAAGTATGTTTAAGTGTTAGACTGCAAAAAGGATGTCTGTAATTTAAGATAGCCCGGGGATACTAATGATGATAAAACCACAAAACATCTGTTCTACATTAAAAAGAAATTTTTTCTTCATTACAATCAGTAACCTGATTGCACATATGAGTGCAGTGGAACAAAATATCTGTAAGTTGATGCTCAGTAACTTCCTAAGAATCCTCTAGAGTCTGCCACTGTCTGTAGCAGTCTGTCTAGCCAATCTAGATGTACTTCAAAGCCTCTGGTATTGACTCCCAAGTCCTAAAATAACATAGGCTTGTCGCAGCTCAACAAATGGTCTTCAGAGAGCTTCCATACCTTGTTGGTTTTACCTTAGTGGTGGGGTGGGGGATGGTATGGAGTTCATGTGTGTAAAATGTACTACTCCAAAATTCAGAGGAGAGGGGTAAAAGCAGTAAGTATTTGTGCTGACATATATTGTATGTTGGCACATTTTCCTGACTTTTAAAATTTATTCTTATTTTAAAGAAACTCAAGGACTATAATCCTGTAGTACTAAAACTTAGCTAATACTGAACTTCAAAATAGGTTCTTTAATACATTTGTGAGACAGTAAACAAAAGTCACAACTGGAATTAAATTTATGAGTGTGTGAGCTGTTCTTCCTTTTCTGTTTTAGTGTTGAGAAGGCACCTCTGTGCCTCTCCAGTTCTTGTTATCTATGTGTTTCAATAATTAATAGAAAAGTGTGCACATGACAGCCAACCCTGACATAATGCTGTTCTGCAGCAGAGCATATTTCTTGGCTGTGCCTAATTTTTAAAAAATTGGAATATTGCCCATTTGTTGATAGTTTTCATTATCAGATACAGATGGCCAGGCCCAAAGGCTGGTGGCAAATGACACAAAATCCAGCTGGAGGCCGGTCACCAGTGGCATCCCCCAGGGCTCAGTCCTGGGGCCAGTTTTGTTCAACATCTTTATCAATGACCTAGATGAAGGGCTTGAATGCTCCCTCAGTAAGTTTGCAGACGACACTAAACTAGGAGGAAGTGTTGATCAGCCTGAGGGTAGGGAGGCTCTTCAGAGGGATCTGAACAGACTGGACTGATGGGCTGAGACCAATGGAATGAAGTTTAACAAGGCCAAGTGTAGAGTGCTGCACATGGGACATAACAACCCCATGCAGCGCTACAGGCTTGGGGGAGACTGGCTGGAGAGCTGTCAGGCAGAGAAGGACCTGTGGGTGTAGGTTGACTGCAGGCTGAATATGAGTAACAAAACCACAAGCAAAATATATCAAGAATATAGATTACAGCTTAGTAAGTTTAATCACTGAATTTAAATATTTCTTCAGTATTTTGAAACAGGAATATTCACTATTGATGGAATTTTTTTTTTTAAATTTATGTCAGTTTTCAGTGGGCTGTTTATTTGGGTTATTTTCTTTCTGTAGACCACAATGAGTCATTGTATGGGTGCAAGTTTCAAACAAGCTGTAAACCTGCAGCAGCCCTCAGTCAAAATCTGAACAGTATATTCTCTGTGTTTCAAAAAATGATAAGAGTTTGCATTTCAAAGATTAATCTTATCTTTTTGCAAAAAAAGCAATATGGAGCTTAAAAAAATACTGTGGTTGCTTTCCTTTGTTGTGCCAAAAATGTTTCAGAGGATTTTAGGAAAAAGCTCTGCCCGATCCCACATGAAATACAGACTTGATGCTGTGTCTTTTGTAACCTTGGCCACTAACCTTAATATCTTGTTGCATTGAAAGTATGAAAGCTCAGCTTTCAATCTTAAAATTACTTTTAAAAGGTAATAATGCCAAATGTGATTTGGGAAAAAAATGCTGAAACTCTTGCGTGGTTTTCATTTTAAAAATGAGAAAAACATTTGTGAGATTTGTTACAGAAAATAGTTTACGGCAAACCAGTGCAGGCAAATGGTCTATACTGACCCTCAAACATGTCCATCAGAAAGCACTGTTAAGTCATGCATTCATTCCTTCTGGGGCCATGGGGTGGTTGACAACAGGTTATTAACATGGGAAATGGGAATTACATTTCATAATGAGAAATTCTTAAGAGAATAAAAATCTTTTTTGGGGGGGTAGCGGGTGGCATAGGAATGTATGATTTCTAGAGGAATGACTAACCTACTTATAATGACATAGCATATTTAGTTTGTTTCACTATTTAGTACAAGCAACAGGATCAATATTAGGTAAATGTTTATGTGCACCAAGAGGATTAATTCTGAAATTTGGTTAGTCTCTATATGGGATACCAAAAAAAAATTAAATTCAAAATTGCTACCTTATTGGGACGTTTATGAAAATAAATACAGAGTGAGCAACTGAAAGATAATGTTTCAACTCACTGTTCTCTCACATGATTATTGTAAGCATAAGCTAAATCCATCAAGGGATGGGGAGCTTGTATTTGGCTGGAATTACTTTCATTCCAATGTAACATTACAAAGTATGAGACCATGTTGCTAGGCTCATCTGATATCCCAAACCTTCTCTTTACTAAGGATTAATGGCACTCAAAGAAATAGTTAATGTTCTGGACAGGAAAACCAGCTTCTTTTCAGTTTGAGATAGCGAGTTTGATCTCTTTTTTTTCCTGTGAAAGTTCCTTCTCTGTTGCGTAACATGTTTGTTTTCTACCTGACAAGTATCATCATTAAATGCTTCAGTCTCTGCATTTTCATTATCCACCTCTAAAGAAATATGACACTCAAAGTAAAGGGGAAAGGAAAAGAGAAATTAGACAGTTAGTGGAGACCTTGGAGAAGCCGAGAATTCTTATGAGGTGGAGGTATTCTTAATGCATTTGGCAGTGGGAAAAGATGCAAGCAATAACGCTGAAGGCAAGGAAAACTGTTGACAAGAATCAAGCTTGAGAATATGGTAGAGAGTTGTATAATCCTTGCCAGACTAAGATCAGCTCACTTTTTTGGTAACCATTTAAAACTCAAAGGTTCCTAGTTGATGCCAAAATTACATTGCTAAACTTCTAGAGCAATACTGTATCTTTGTGAAATTAGTAATAGTTACGTTATAGATCTTCAGACACCTACATAATTTCTTGTTATATGTTTGGAAGGTTTTTGGCTATATTCGAGAGTGGCCTTCTGTCTCTAGCTTTATTGTGGTGCAGTTGCCTCAGGGATCACAAAAACCTTATAAAAGGAAGGGGGCAGGGGCTGGCAGAGAGCTACTGTGGCACAGAATCAGAGCTACACTGTGCATGTTGACTGTAGTGTGGCACAGTGATAGCTGAAATAAGTGGAAATGAGCTAATTATGAGCTAATTTCCCCTGTGGAAGCCACTTTGCAGCAGTATGTACCTTGGTGTGGACTTCTTTAAAATTCTGGATGAGGCAATTAACTTATATGAAACACCAAACTGAAGCTGGTTTGCCAAAGCTAACTTAGTCTTTCTTTCCAATATGGCACAACATATGGTATGAGTTTTCCCTGAGCCTAAACATTGAAGTCCGTTAAGGATGTCTCCCTAAAGCAGAGAATAAGATGCTCAGTTTTCTGGCAAACAAGTCTGGCAAAAACACCGCACAAACCTCCAGTGTTTCCTTGCTTTGAGTTAATCAGTAAAACACAATTTTATTTTGTGGCAAATTATCCAAGCTGCAGAAATAGAATTCCTTGGTTTGGTAAAAATTCCCAGATGACAAAGAAAACCTCTTAGAGAGCTGTGATGTATGGTTCATACTTAAATAGTGTTGATCCATATTTGACATAAATAAGCAAGCTTACTGTTTTGGGGTTTGGTTGTTTTTTTTTTTTTCATATGCATTGAACTCCATCTTCAAAATAATCAACTGGAAAAATGGAAACAACTCATTCTAACTGTTGTGTTAAAGCTCTCTCATTTAAATTGAAACCAAATAGCCTTTTGCAAAGCTGCCTCCCATTTTCATGCCATTATGCAAATAAACACTAGAGATGAATCACAGATATTATTTCTTAATCCATTTTCTGGAACTGTGTTTAGTGCACACAAGTAAAAGCCATTCAAAATCCTGCAAGGCTACTCTTAGTAACAAGTAACGCTAGTGGTCATATTCTGCAAACATGACCCAGGGCCTCAGTGAAGAAACTGGAGCATTCAGCAGTTGGTGGAATTAGCCTAGCCGAGTTGCTGCAGTCTCACAAAAAACATTGTTCCTTGACAAATTCACAGGTTAACACAGATTTACAGAACAGTAGGGGTTCGAAGGGACCTCTGGAGATCATCTAATCCAACCCCCTCCTAAAGCAGTATCACCTAGAGCACGTTGCACAGGATTGCATCTAGATGGGCTTTGAATATCTCCACAGAAGGAGACTCCAGAACCTCACTGGGCAGGCTGTGCTCTGTTACCCTCAGAATAAAAAAGTTTTTTCCCATGTTCAGACAGAACTTCCTGTGTTCCAGTTTGTGCCCATTGTTCCTGGTCCTGTCACTGGGCACCACTAAGACAATTCTAGCTCCTTCCTCTAGTGATCCAGCCTTTAGATATCTATAAGCATTAATCAGATCTCAGTCTTCTCCAGGCTAAACAGACCCAGCTCTCAGCCTTTCCTCATACAACAATCTAGGTAAATAACATCCTATTTTGAGCCCTAGTCTTTAGATGCAAAACTTGCTTTTTGGATACCTTGTGCAGAAGCTTCTTTAAATCTCTTCTCAGGTCATTGGAAATACAACACTCTTCAATCCCGTGGCAAACATACCAGATTACTTTGGCTACTAATGAAGCTCAGGTATCAAACATATCCTCACTATGTAAATAAGTTTAAATAAATAGGATATGTAGGGCTTTTGAAGATTAACATGCTTATCTTGTCTTGGTCTATATAGTAGATTGTCATCGTGCCCTTTGCATGGATGGGCTTCTTACCACATAACTGTTGGCAGGCTTGTGTTACTTTTCCTAAATGATGACATCTATTCATACACACAAAGAACAGAAAATGCTAATGAAATATTAATTGGAAAGCAAAACCTCAGCTCTCCTCCACCAGTGGTGGCCAGGGCATTCTTACCTCTCTAAGAATAGCCTGTGTAAAATTTCCTGTCTGTCCTATCTGTTCACTATGGTTTTAAAGTTTAATAAAAAAAACCCCAACAGTTCAGGAGTCATCTGTTTGAAAAAATAATAACACTATATGTATTAGGAAGGAGTGGGAAACCACTGTTGTTTACATAACTTACAAAGTAGTTCGGAAGAAAAAATATGTAGGTTTGAACCAAATCAAATCAGGTGTGGGATCCTGCTACCAGGAAAAGAGCAACTAAACTGTTGGCAGCTGTGAAGATGAGGTCTCCTCATATGCATAAAAATTAAAAGCTTGCCTCTCAAAACATGAAGCTCTTTTTGAGATGTCAACATTTTTTTTTCAATATCTTATGTCTTTTTCTTTCTTTCTTCTGATGCTGCTTTGGGCAGATGTCAAGGTAGTCTCATTTTTTTTGTCATATCTCTAACTATAGGATATTAAACACTTCTATTTTCAGTAACATAATGAGGGAGTTAAGCAGAGCAATTAAGCACAAAACGTATTTTCAGCCTAAGGCAAACTGAGTTCAATTTTGGATTACTTAATTGTGGTGGATTGATCCTAGCTGGAGGCCAAATGCCCAACAGAGCTCCCCTATCACTCCTTTCCTAACTGGACAAGGGAGAGAAAATATAACAAAAGGCTTGTGGATTCAGATAAGGACAGGGAGAGATCATTCACCAATTACAGTCACGGGCAAACCTGACTGAACTTAGAAAAAAACTGATATTAACAAGCAAATCAGAGTAAGATAATAAGAAATTAAAATCTCACCCCACCCCTCCCTTATTCCGGGGCACAATTTCATTCCTGATTTCTCTACCTCCTCCCTGGCACCAGCACAGAGGGATGGGAAAATGGGGGTTGCAATCAGCTCATTACACATTGTCTCTGCCACTCCTTCCTCCGATGGAGGGGGACTCCTCACACTCTGCCCCAGCTCCCACAAGAGACAGTCCTCCATTAACTTCTTCAAAATGAGTCCTTCCCACAGACTACAGTTCTTCACAAGCTGCTCCAGTGTGGGTGTCTTCCATGGGGTGCAGATCTTCAGGAACAGACGGCTCCAGCCTGGTCCCCCACAGGGTCTCAAGTTCCCCCAGCAAACCTGCTCCAGCATGGGCTCCTCTCTCCACAAGGCCACATGTTCTGCCAGGAGCTTGCTCCAGCATGGGCTTCCCATGGGATCACAGACTCCTTCAGGCACGTGCACCTGCTCCAGTGTAGGGTTCTCCATTGGCTGCAAGGAAATCACTGCATCCCCATCATCCTCTATGGGCTGCAGGGGGACAGCCTGCTTTACTGTGATCTTCACCATGGGCTGCAGGGGAATCTGCTCTGGTGTCTGTAATGCCTCCTCCCCCTCCTTCTTCACTGACCTTGTCTGCAGTTTTTACATCTTCTCACTTCACTCTGGCAGCAAAAGCTGCCACTAGGTTAATTTTTCTTTCTCAGATATTCTATCCCAGAGGCACTACCACCATTGTAGACGGGCTTGGCCCTGGCCAGTGGTGGTTCGTCTTGGAGCCAGCTGGCATTGGCTCTTTTGGACCTAGGGGAAGTTTCTAGTAACATCTCACAGAAGCCACTCCTGTAGTGCCCCTGCTACCAAAACTGTACCATGCAAACCCGAAACATCGGTCCTTCACAGGAAATGCTGAGAATTTGAGATAGAGTCCTGCATTTCTATTGCATGAAAAAGACAATTTCTTGCTCTTTAGATAAAGAGGAGAAATACATTTTTGAGGCAAGCTCTACTAACATGAAACTGAATTTCTGACTTTTTCAGCAATTGACACTCCTTCTTTCAAGAAAACTAATTGCTTTTCATGATCTTTTTTCACATTTTATGGCAGGGTAATAAATGCTATGTTTCAGTATATTAGAAAAGCTCTAACTTAATACTTTCTCATTTCCAAAACTGTTAAGAGGCAGCACTTAATATGTTGCATAAAAGTCTGAAATAAATCAATATAAATGCATGGTTGAGAAAAAATCATATGGGAAAACAGAAACAGCATGACACCTGGATTGACTGTTTTCCCAGAATTTAGTGTCTATATGGACACAGAAAACTTATTCAGCAATGGCAGGAATGGTCAAATGAATGAAGAAGTGTGTTTAAGCAATGCAAAACTGACAGTCCAAATTGCACTGCTTTTATTGATATATGTAATAATGTTTCTCAGATCACCAAAGGAAATAAATTACTCCATTTAAAAGACCCTAGAAAACTGCTTCACATTGATCAATGTCTTCATTTTTAAGAAATCTCTGAAGAACACTGTCTTAAGAAAGTCAAGAAGGAACTAAGAGGAACATTACATCCCTTAATTAGAGATGGATACATAGAAAAATGTTTCTGTATGGAGAGATTTTATAGGAGGCAGTTTGGTCTTCATGTAAATTTTAATGACGCAGCCCAAAGATAAAACAGAGTTAGTTTACTGCTGTGTTAGATACAACAGTCTCAACACGAGAATGAAATCCTGTGGAAAATTTTTCCATGTTAGTGGGTCCAGAATATGGGTTAGGAGTCATCTTCCTGAGCATGAAATAATTAAATCCTGTTCAAATGTATTTGCTGGCTTTATAAGCATCACTGTAAGTTCAAAACATGAGTGAATAAAAATGAAAGGCCTCCCTATAGGAAATTATAATGCTCTATATTAGTACATTGTGTGAAACCACAGACCCAGGAGAACAATTGTACATTCACATGGGATGTTTTATAAATTTTTATAAAAATACTATAAAATGAATTTCAGTGACTGTATGAAAGTGTCAAAACACTTCATAGGAAAAAAACTCTGAGAATTAGATGCAGCAGTGGAAAATAATACATGTGAATGGTAATGGACTAATGGATTAAAATAAAAGATAACTAAAGTTTGGTTAGAAAAGTGCAAGAACATTTTTGATGTTTCAGCAAAGTAGTAAAATACGAATAGAGAAATCACAATCACACACAGTTAGTTGATGGATTAATAGGCTTTTGAGTTTAAGTTTGGAAAAAACAAAATGCTTTCTTTAGAAATATCAGACACAAAGTCATTGAGATATAGTCAGGAGAACAGTGGGATCACAGAATCACAAAAATCGCACAATTCAGGCGTGAAGGCCCCTCTGAATGTCATCTAGTCTGGCCTCCTACTTGAAGCAGGGACAACTTCCAAGTTATGGGAGGTTGCTCAGGGTCTTCTCCTGTTGAATTTTGAATATTTCAAAATTCAAAAAAATTCTGACAGACAAAAAAAATGTAAAATAACCCTTTCTGGGAAAATAGTTACACTGCCTTGTCACTCTCATTGTGAAATATTTTTTTCCCTGTGACAAAGCAGAATTTCTCTTGATCCAACTAGTGGCTATTGGCTCTTGTCCTTAGACTGTTTTATGTGAAATCTACACAAAACCAAGTAGAAAACATTTGATCAAGCTTGCAGCCTTCTTCTACTTCCACCAAGACATTCCATATATTTTTCCTTATTTTTCCAGTGAGATTTTTTTTATTTCTGCTCATGTTCCTGTTATTTTGGGCTTTTAAAAACCACATAATCCTTCCTCCCATTTTGGAGGGTAAGGGAACAGGAGAAACAGGGGAATCAGATTTATTCAAATTAGGACCTTTTTTTTTTACTCACAAGATATCAGCCTGTCCTATAGATCCTAAATTTTGCAGCATTGGTTTATGTCTGTACTATAGCTAGTCTCACTGGGGCCCCAGAAGAGAGTCATTTACCTGTCAATGAACCTACATTTCACTTGGTAGTATTTGTTTACAGGAGAGGAAAAAAAAAAAAAAAAGATGACT
Organism: Zapornia atra; assembly: GCA_013400835.1. Classification (NCBI taxonomy): domain Eukaryota; kingdom Metazoa; phylum Chordata; class Aves; order Gruiformes; family Rallidae; genus Zapornia; species Zapornia atra. The sequence continues at coordinate 15,990 of VZTU01012932.1, forward strand.
TTATGATTTCTGTTTTAAATCAAAGTGCCATCTGCTGTAAATACTCTGGCCCACCTGAATATTAGGTGAAACGTATTTCTGTAATCACTGGAATTTTTATTCAGAATGCACTACAGGTTTGATTACACGGTTGGCAATCTGTCTCTGCCTGCGTGGCACAGATCAGGGCAACAGCCTCCTCCATTATTTCCTAACCTACTGTCTCTGCTTTTTTGTACTGCTGCTCTGTTCACTGTTAATGCGCCTTTTGATCTTGCCAGCACTGTCATAATAGAAGTTGCCTTTCTTGCTTCCACACAAGTATTTGAAAACCTGTCAGAGTGCTGAGGTTTTCATTATACGCTTTTCATCATTACTCTGTCTACATTGAACAAGTTTATTTCAAAGGCTTTGCTAGAAAATGACAAGAAACATGACAATTTATTTCCTTGTCCTTTCATTAGATTAGAAATGCCATGAAAGATTTAGAATCCATTTATTTTTATTAAAAGGCATGATGCACTTTGCTTTACCAAAGAGAAGACAATGAGAGAATGAGAAATATTAATTTGGGATGTTACGGTGATTGAGGAGCTTTGAGTCTGAGGCATTTGAGTAGAAATTCTATATATTTGTAGTTCACAAATACAAACGTTTTAATTACATTTTTAAGAGAGGAATTGCTGTGAATAACATAAAACAGCAGAGGACAAAGAAAACACTATTGATGCAGTAAGTGCAGTATAGGCACTTCTTTGTAGTCAGCTTCAGAAAATTCCAGTTTCTATTGTTCTGAATGGCAATTTAATGTGGTGTTTATTGCCTGGCTATTAAAGATATTAGTGTCATATAAGCTATAGTTTCTTTTTTTCTTAAAATGACATTGCATTCAGTACAGATCAAGAGGTTTTTGGTTAATGCTTCATCTTAACAGAGAAACGTGAATAAAACATGCAGCATTAACTGAGAAGTACCATGTTTGGGAAAGTGCTATCCCACTAATAAAGAAAAAAAGAATGGTGGTAATGTGGGGATATATTTACAGATTCATCTTATGAACTACAATTTAAAAATATTTCAAGCAATCTGAAAGCTCAAGTTGCAAAAGTCTCTGCAGAATTTCTTTGGTTTTTTGGGTTTTTTAAATGTGCTTACTTAGCAATACATTTTTCTTTTTAAGAAGACTGAGTTCTGCTCGAAATTTCAATTTTTGCCTATTGAAAGTCATTTGCTTCCTCCTTTATCAACTCCTTTTTATCATCTCAAAGATATAAAAAAAATTCTTAATTCTATAAATATTAACTATTCTGTAGAGATGAACAATATTATTACAGAAAGTTGAATTCTGCTTTGTGTGTATGCAAGTGGGCATAACTTTAAAGGATGAAATTTCAGGCCTGATTAAGGCAATTTGGATCTATGTCATCTAATTTACTCCGTTATTTTTAAAACTCTGTCTCAGATTTTCTATAAGAGAAGACAAAGTAGGAGCAGCTGGTGTGAGTTTTGGATTTTGGAGAGTATTTTTAGTGGCTAGGGGAGGAGGTCTGTAAATATTGTGCTTTAGGAAGGCTGCTGAAAGTTAGCTTCCACAAAAAAAATATACAGTGAAACTCTGTCCCTCCTGTACCCTCTAAGTTACTTGTTGATAATTTGCATTCACTTGCACCTTTTCAGGTGATGGAATTGTGTGGATCGAACCCAGCTGAAGATCTGGGTATGTATATGAAGTAGATATAGCCAGTTGGACAATCATGAGAATAAAGGTGCTCCTTAAAGCAGTGAAACATAAAACCCCCAAAATCTAGTTGTGTTTTCACCAAAAGATCATCCTGAAGTTTGGAAGTAGATCAACTTTTGTTGAAAAAATGCCTTCAGTGTTAATTTACAATAGAAATATCAAGCAATAAAGAGACTCAATGTAATAAAAACACTGAGAGAATGTCACTCTAACTGACAGTTAACTTGCACATTCTCATTAAACTAGCATCTTGAAATAAGGCTCATTTAATTATTATGAGCTGCTAAGTGCAGATATAAAATATTGACCTTCTCTTTAAAGGACATCGGTCATTTTTACTGGATTTCAAGCACCTGTCTCTGGGGTAGCAATTTAAAACTTGATTTCCTCTTCAAGTTGCTTCTGGTAGGTAGGAGAAAAGTAAGAGGGTGAAATGAAAGTCAGACGAGGCAACCAATACCAGGAATTATCTAATATTAGAAATTAGTTAATGAATTTAATATCAATGTGTACATTTCCCAGTTCAGATAAAAATGCATCAGTCTCCTGGCTGAAAGCTTGGTTGCATTTGGTTTTGGAGTTCTATTCTAAGGTAAGGTGTGTTTGAGCACAGCTAGTTGATGCCAAAGCATCAATAAAAGTAAATGAATTTATATGATATACGGAGAATCATGAATTTCACAGGCACAAGCAATCGTATGGTTTTTCTCATACCAAGCAAATATCTGACATTTAGGCACTGACTTGTTTTTCATATAAAGAAACATAATAAACAGTACAATTAGAAGACTGGTATTTTCCATATTTTATGAATCTCTTTGAAGAAATGAAAAAATGTGTAAGAGATCTGAACACTTATTATCTGATGCTGGTCTTACTTAGCTCTTCTTCCATATTTCACAGTCTTTTCCTTTATTAAAGAAACTAGAAAAACAGAATTAAAATTGTTTTAAGGAAGAAAAAAAAAAAGAATCCAGAGAGCAGATCCATTGTCAGGCTTGTTTTCTCTCATTGAAAGAGTTGGTCATAGAAAGGGAATTATAATTGTGGAAATAAAAAACGCCCACTTCCAAAGGCTATTGATTTTTGAGTTTTACACAGTATTAGTTTGACTTTTTTCCCTGTTGCTGTATTTAAAGAGGGAAAAAAAATACTACTATTTTATTTTTCTTAATCTATTTGAAGATATTGTACAATCCATTCTTTTCAAGCAAGATGGTTCACTGTGAACACATAGGCTGTCTTATTTATTGCCCAAAACCATCCTGAATTAAGTCAATTCACGTGAAGAATTTGGCAGTACTGTTTATACAAAGTCTGTTTTTCTTTACTTACAAGTGTAAATCAGGAATAATGTCATCCTAGTTGAAAGAGAAGGAGTACAAAGTGTGGTCTTGATTTCAGATACACGTTTTACAGCAAGCAGCATGTGGAGGGAATGCATTCGATATTTTTCTTCTTAGTAACCCTCTGCAACTGTCAACTTTTTACTGACTGAAGAGACAAATAAAAATCCTGAACAGACTATTAATAATGCTTCTTTAAGACTGAGCATTTGTAGAAATCACATCAAAATTTATAATGTTAGAGCCAAACTTCAGAAAGCCAAATCTTTTTGATCAATGCTTCTGGGAATGAGCAAGGCATACCTTGCTCGAAAGAGGTAAGAGTTGAGGGAGAGAGAAGAAATATTTGCATCCTGTAGCAGCTTCTCAGATTTCTAGAAGGATCTAGATCATGTTATTTCTTTGGTTCGTTCCAGATAGACTTTTAAACAAATTAATATAATTTCTAAAAATCACTCGAGTTCATTTATCTACATGTTGGATTTAGAAAATCCCTCTCTGCTATTCTGAAACCTGCATATGGGAACTGCACTTTTTGCCATTTTTCAGGATGCAGCAGAAGCTCTGCAGCTGAACCAACCCCTTCCACAAGCCATGAGCTGGAGCTCCTTACGAAAAGCATGTGTGTAGAAACACTAGTTTTCCAGAAGCCAGGGAGGTTAATTGTGACTCAGATACACGTTGTGTTCAGATAGTAGCTCCTTTTGCTGTGCTGGGGCCATGTAGCAACTCTGGGTAAACATACATAGGTTAGTAGCCTGGAAGAGGGGGCCCTTCTTTCTGTTGCCAGGCACCTAGCCAAACCACTAAATTCACAGAATGACTGAGACTGGATTTTAGTGAATTCAGGAATGCTAATAATTTTATTTAAAATCAACCTGATAAAAATAATTTAATTATTTAATGTAGATTTAAAAAAAACCCAAACAAGTCTTGCTAGAAACTTACAATTTTGGAAGATGAAATACTGAATAAAAAATTCTTATTAGAGGAAGATCTAGAGACAAATATTAGAAAATATTCTCTTCAAAGAAAACGCTCACTAGCTGCCACTCTGACCTACATTTAAAATACATGGGTGATCTTAGTACCTCTGAGGACTAATGTGGAAGAAAGTTTATTCATTGTAAATTGCAGAATTGAGCTAAGGATATGTACTCATTCACGTGAATCTGTATCTGAGTGGCAATAATTTAGTACAATAATATTAATATACCAACACTATTACATGAATATAGCATAGTGTTTTCACTCTTAAAATATCAAAGTGGTTTATATGCTTTCTCTGGATCCTATATACATTCACCTTAATAAATGTTATCTTGTTACTTAGTTGCATGTCTGACATAACAATTACAAAACAGTCTCTCAACTTCAATAAGATGGGTTCCAACTTGCGAAAACAGTAGTTAATTCATCCTTCTGCACTGCAGTATTCACTGAGAAGATTAGACCACTGATCTTGCACAATAGTTGAAGCAAATGAGAAATAAAAGTAATAAACATACTTATATTTGCAGAACAGCTTTTGCTAATAAAAATGGAATTCTGATTAGGACATGCAGATGGACTTGCTACAATTACTGAGTTTTTAAAAAAAGTAGGTTAGTACCCTGGATAGCCTGAGCTAAAATAGCCTGAGGTATTTTACCTCAATAGCTATTTGCTCTTGGATAGTATCATAGTTTATCCCCAGCCAGCAGACAAGCACAACACAGCCACTCAGTCTCCTCTGGTGGGCTGGGGGAAGAGAATTAGAAGAGTAAAAGCAAGAAACCTGGTGTGTTGACATAAAGATGGTTTAATAGGTAAAGGAAACACCACGCATGCAAGCAAAGCACAACAAGGAGTCCATTCACCACTTTGCAGCAGTAGGCAGTTGTTCAGCCATCTCCAGGAAAGGAGGGCTCCATCACACGTAGCAGTGAGTTGGGAAGACAAATGCCATCACTCCAAACATCACACTCTTCCTTCTTCTTCTCCCAGCTTTATAAGCTGAACCTGACATCATGTGGTATGAAATATTCCTTTGGTCAGTTGGGGTCAACTGTCCATGATGTGTCCCCGTCCCAACTCCTTGTGCGCCACCAGCCTCCTCGCTGGTGGGGTGGTGTGAGCAGCAGAAAAGGCCTTGGCTCTGTGGAACCCTGCTCAGCAGTCATGAAAATATCCCTGTGTTATCAAGACTGTCCAGCACAAATCCAAACCACAGCCCTATACCAGCTACTGTGAAGAAAAATCACCCAGGCAAAACCAGCACATGTAGTCACTACTTGTGTTACTGGAGAAAATAAGACAGGAATGTTTTCAATCATCTCAGCTGTTGGGCTTTGATATGGAATGCACAGTAAGAGCTTCTATTAAACCTGCCACGGGGGAAAAATTCATATACATCTGTGATGTAATTCTATTCTAGAATTATTTCAGGCACTTGTCTAAAGATTAAAGTAAGACCTTGCTAAGTGACAAAAAAAAATGGTTCTTTTCCTTCCCTCAGATTTTCCCCAACCCCCAAGCTTTCTCATTTATGCAAAGGAAGGAATTTTTTGTGCATGTAGTCTTCTTCGGGAAACATTTAAAATTACAGATATCTATGTTATGAAAAATGCTGAGGTTCAGAACTTTGATATATGAGGTTTAAACATTTTGGTTCCTTTCTCTTGTGACTGATATCTAAGGTCTTCAAATCAAACCAAATAAACCTAAAACCAGGATTAACTCCTGTGTGTTTGTTATGGTTAAAAGAGCCCTTACAGTGATTAAATGCATATTTCATTACTTTGAGTGATGGCCCAACCCAGTCATCTTTGCAGTACTACAAGATGTCTAAACTAATTGAAGAAAAGATGATGAAGGCAACATCTTTTTCCTCATAAGGGCTATTGCAAAAAATTCATGCCAGGAAAATAATGATGATAATAACAATGAACAGTTGAGGAAATCGTCTGCATGCAAGCATAAATAAAAAGAAGTTAATTTGGTTCCCTTCTTTCCACTAAGAAGGCTGAGAGCTATCCCCAAAACCCTCCTTGAGTTAGCAGAGCAAGGAACCCCTGTTCATCTCTGCCTCTTTTACTCTATAGTACACTTGCATGTCTTACCATGAGAGATTTTACTAAAGATTGCTGCTCAGTCTTGGGAAGTTCTGCCTTCTGTCAGTTCTAAGAAAGAGTAGGTGCTCTGGCCAGCATGATTCATATTGAATCCCTCATCACCTCTCTCTAGCAAAAATTGTATTTTCAAATACCAGCCTTTAAGATATGAAAATTTTAAAGTTATGTTTTGAAAGCAGTGATTTTTCTTTTCCAGCTCTATAAATCTATTTATTTTGAGGAAGGGATAAATGTGAGAGGAGAGGGATCATTTTACTGTGGTAACACCTTTTCTGTTTGAATACTTGCTGAAAAGTACATGCAGCCATTTTTTTTGGGAGACTGTTTTCTTGCCCTCCACCTAAATAAGGAACTTGCTGCCTGCTCACAGAGAAAAAGACATTTAGTTAATGGCAATGTTAATACAGCTACAAGTAAGACTTCCTGAAGAGTATTTTATTCTTTTTTTCCTATTAATATAGTTCATATACCAGAGCCATATCAGAGCAATATTGGCTTATTAATAATTTCAAACCAAATAAATCTTGTGAATCTCCACATGGTATACTTCATCCAGCTCTGGGGTCCACACACAGTAAAAAACAGACATGGACTGTTTAGAGAAGGTTCAGAGGAGGGCCGCAAAAATGATCAGAGGGCTGGAACACCTCTCCTATAAAGACAGGCTGAGAGAGTTGCAATTGTTCAGCCTGGAGAAGAGAAGGCTCTGGGTAGAACTTAGTGCAGCCTTCCAGTACCTAAAGGTGGCCTACAGGAAAGATGGAGAGGGGCTGTTTACGAGGGCATATAGTGATAGCACAAGGGGTAATTGGTTTAAACTAAAAAGAGGGTAAATTTAGATTAGATATTAGGAAGAAATTTTTTACGGTGATTCAATGAAATGTCATAATGCTGAGTAGATTGATATAGATGTAGCTTAAGAGACAATTAATTAATATGACTTTAATTTGTGTGTTTTGAGAATAGTTTTGGTTTGGATTTTAGTAGAATATGGCTGGAACCATGCGAGCTGTTTCTTGAGAGCAGCTACAAAATCTAGCCATAACAGCAGAACAGCCTTGAAGATAAAGAAAGTGAAGCTAGGGGAGCCATAAATAATGAGACCAATGACCAATTAAGAGACAGAGTATATCTCTGTTTTCAGCAAAACACTAACTAGTTGGTGCAGGTGTTGGGAGCCCAGATAAGCATGGAGAAGAAACGTAAAGAGCATGAGCTGNCTAGTTTGTGCAGGAATGTGTTTTTGAGTTCAGGAATGTATTTTGGAAACTATGGAGAAAATCGTGAAGAGCATACACTGAGAGAAAGACATCCAGCCTTCATCCCCGAAGACCACTGGAAGACTGCCTCAGTGTCACTGAGCATGCTCTATCTGGGAGGAGTTAATGTAAATTACTTTCTTGAAATAATTTGCATAACCATGCCTTTTCTTAGAAATTATCATGTATAGTTAATCTGTATAAATATGAAAAGTTTGGCTTTAAATGGCACACATATATGGAGGAGCGATCCCCTGTGTGCTCAGCGCTGCAATAAAGGATACCTGCTTAATAGTCACCAAGGCTATTGAGTTTTGATTCCGACTTTTCCAGGCATCAGCAATGAGGCTGGTGAGGCACTGGAACAGGTTTCCTAGAGAAGTTGTGGCTGCCCCTTCTGGGAGGAATGTTGTAACTAGATGATCTTTGATATCCTTTCCAACTCAAACAATTCTGTGGTTCTAAATAACAAGAAGTAAATAAGGATTTGAGTCACTTTTAGACAAGGACAAAAGTTCTTCTATGAAGGGGAAAACTGATCTGTGACTGTATAGTATGTTTTTATATGTATATTTTCCATCTGTGCACTGAAAGCCCCTATATTCCTATTGCGATTTCAGGACTAAAAGGAAATCCGTTATTTTGGTTTTGAGTAATAGTGGGATATTCTAGAAGTCCTGTTAGCTGTGATGCTTACATTACCATGTTACTTTGAAATGCTTTGAAAATAAAGGGTTTCACTTCTTCCATCTCTGCACAGATCAGTAAATTCTATATTTTGCTAAGTAAATTTTTTTCTGTAACATCTCTGTATATGATCAAAACTTTTTTTTTAATTCAGTCTTTTAGGTAATACAGAAGATTTCAAACAAAACATTCTCTAATAGTACATTCATCCATAGTACAAATACTTTGCCACCTTCCTTGTGCAAAAGCCTGAAAGCCACCATGTTTGACCATTAGAAATGCGCAAGTAGGATTGTAGAAAATTGACAATCTTGCTTTGAAGAGGAAAAGAAATATAGTTACAAGCTATATCAGTGCAGCTATCAAACCAATGTCTGTTCAGTAATATTTTTATGTCTGGTTTTGTTTCAATTGTAATGACATCTCTGCTATCTCCTTAACACCAACAGTTCAGTTATTCCAAGATTGGGAGGCTCCATGATCAAAGTTGTTAAATTGCAACACAGCATGGATGCTTTAAAATAAACTGCTACAACTATTTCAGTAATTAAAATAGAGCTGGGAGAGAAGTTAATGCACTGGTTTCTGACTATCCACACAGTTTGTGTGTTAGCATGTTTCCCAGCATGCTTTTGGATCCCATCAGCTACCAATTTCCCGGACAGTGCCCAGACACTATTCAGGGAAAGCAGGCAGTGGGAAAAATTGATGCAGCCATATCTCTTTGCAGGCAAAGAGAAATTAGACTTATGGATGTGGGTAGCCTGTATCCCATCGGTGGGTCTAGGCTAGGAGGCAGCGGCTGCAAAATACTGTGGAAAGGCATGTCAAAATTCAAGGAGAAAGTGACAAAGTCACTTAAAACTATTGTCTCTTTAGACAGGTCTCTTATCACCCCACCACCTTTGCCTCCTCCAATGTAATTCTTATAGATGCATTCTTGTTGAAGCATACTAAGAAATGCTGCAGGGCTAGTAAAGCAATAATGGTGAATATTTTTTATGTCGCTCTTTGTGAATACAAGTTCCTTGAACTTGTATTGTCTTAGAAACATGTTGAGCACTTGAAACTTCTGAAGTATTGGAAGATACATTTTATTTATGTACATGTTTTTCTTCTATATACAGAGAAAGCAAAAAAAAAAAGAGACTAATTTATTTTTTTCCTTTAATTCAACAGAATGTACAATTTCACCCCTGCTGACATCATTTAAAGTATAATGCACAGAATAACATGATTAACATGGTCAGGAAAAAAAATCAGCATTTTGCAATTCTAGTCATTATTATTTCCAGTCACGACTCCACACTAGCATTTGTCTTTATTATTTTTCTGATATATTGGATTAGGCTTGAAACAGGAGTCTTTGAAAAGGAGAGATCTCTTGAGTATTGAAAGTATTTAAGTTTAACAAGGGTGAGTGCCAGATTCTGCACCTGGGAAGGGGCAACCCTGGCTACACATGCAGGCTGGGGGGTCAGACATTGGAGGCCAGCAACGCTGAGAGTGATCTGGGGGTCTTGACTGACAGCAATTTAAACATGAGCCAGCAGTGTGCCCAGGTAGCCAGGAGGACCCACCTGTATCCTGGGGTGCGTCAAGCACAGCATGGCCAGCTGGTCCAGGGAGGTGATTGTCCCACTCTACACTGCGCTGGTGCGGCCTCACCTCGAGTACTGTGTGTGCAGTTTTCGGTGCCACAGTACAAGAGGGACTTAAAAATAACTGCAGAGTGTCCAGACGAGGGCAAAGGGGTGGTGAAGGGTCTGGAGGGGAAGACTTATGAGGAGAAGCTGAAGTCCTCCTCAGCTTGGAGAGAAGGAGACCGAGTGGAGATCTCATCATGGTCTATGGCTTCTTGATGAGAGGGAGGGGAAGGGGCAGGTGCCAATCTCCTCTCTTTGACAACCACTGATAGAGCCTAAGGGCATGAAGCTTCGACAGGGAAGGTTTAGGTTGGATATCAGGAAGAGGTTCTTTACTTAAAGGATGGTAGGGCACCAGAACAGGCTCCCAAGGGAAGTGGTCACAGCACCCAGCTTGGCTGAATTAAAGAAATGTCTGGACAATGCACTCAGTGACATGCTCTGACTTGGCTGGCCCTGTGTGGAGCCAGGAGTTGAACTTGATGATCCTTATGGGTCCCTTCCAATTCAGGAGATTCTATGATTCTATTACATCAATCTGCTTACTCCAATAAATACAATTTCATGACCTTGAGAATGTGAAACTGCTATACAGGGAAAGTTTATTTATAATAATAATAATAATGTAAGGAACTCCTAGGTTGTACCAGCATTTTAATGTTCTACTGCAAGGCTGTCAAGAACTTTGAAGTAAAATTTAAGAGAAAAATCTCATAAAATTTGCTAATACTAAGAAATAGATACTTTAAGATGATGTTAAAGAAGACAGCAAAAGCACCTTTTGAGCCTGATGCTTATTTTCATTACCCCCTGTAAAAATCATGCCTTATTTCAGGTGATTTGCACTGTGAGAAAGATACTTTCGTGTTTAGAGTCAGGCAACTTTTCTCAATTTGCTGTCTTGGCTGGGAACTTAATTTCAAATTATTTTGAATCAATTTACTTAAAAACACATGGATAAAAGTAGTGAAGTGGATTTCTCAAGCCACTATAGGAATGAAAGCTGCTGTCAGGAAATTAACTTCTATCACCAGATATAAAATGCCAAGTTTTGGTGCAAGCAACTTTGAGTATCATCTCACTAAAGCAGATTCTTTCTTCCAAGATAACTCTCCTTTATCTATCTCCTGCAATGCTGTCCTAGACTATCTTGTGCAATTTTATGGTCTGCTGATGGAGTGTATTAGCAGTTGTTTGAGTGATCTATTTCTGAATGCTTCTCTTGAAATTTGACTCAGTGCATGCAATAGTTCTGTCATCAGCAATATTCAATTAAAACTGTATCTCAGGAAGTGCAGTTACATGTAATTAAAGGGATTAACTAAATTAGATCCTTACAGGAACTTCAGATATTGTTTATCACAAATAACTGAATAGACACCAAACCTGACTGTGAAGGTTGTTTGCACCTTCCCTATTCTGAGAAAGATAAAGAATACACATAGATCCAAGAGAACTTCAGATTCTTTCCAAGATGGAGCTCATAAAATCAACTAAACCATGAGTAATTTTCTCTTGGAATTTGCATAATTGCTTTGGATTAATCTTGAAGAGTAGCTTGGAGAAACAATTCAGCTCTGTCATTCACATGCAACTATCAAAGGCTTGTTAATCCTTCCCTCATGTGGTGGGAAAAAGGCAAGAGAAGAAGAGGTACAGCCACTCTGCAGCTAGCTTTCATGTTCACATCACAGGCTGCCCTCTCTGGTGTATCAGTAGGGAACCATATAGAATGCTTCAGGTGCCATATACTTTGTAAGCTTAGTCTCAGTCATCTGTAGAAAATTTGGTTAAAACAGGGCCAGGGGGAAAGAGAGAGGAACTCAGTGCACTTCACAAAGGCAGTCTTGTTTCCCTTTAGGTGTTTCTATACTATTTTGCAGGTGATCTTTTAGGTAGTACCAGCCTATTGTAGTCATTGCTCTTGACAGCGGGATTTTAATCGTTAGATTTCTTGATCATTAGCTTCACTTGTCACTTTTTTCCCAATTTCACAGTAACAGAAAAGCCACAATGACACCTGTCCTGGGGAAAGCAGTTGCTTCTTCATTCTCCTCCTTAACTTTAGTCTCTTCTTTGCAAAAGCAGCTTGGTTGCTGCTTTGCTTCTGGTCATCAGGATGGGAGCTTGAGTACCCTAAGTCACTGAGAGATGCTTTCTGCAGAAGGCTCCCAGTCTGCAGAATGACAGGTTTAGGATTCATTCTCCTAGTCTGAAGGTCTGTGCCTCTCCTGTCTTATAAAGCACCAAGATGAAGGATATTTTCCAGAATTATGTAACGTAGTACCCCAAATCATGCAAATGAAGTGTACTTTTGAACTTGGACAGAATTCCAATTCCAGCCCCATGCTATTGTATTTGTAAGGCATGGCTTTGACATTTGAATTTTGGGTTGGCCAGGGAAGTATAGAAACTTAAAATAAATGGTGTTAATCTTCCTGCTATTTTGCATAAACTTCAGAAAGAGGAGGTACAGTTGTTAATGTTTCTAATTTTACTGCCAGTCATCTGCCCTTGAAGTCTGTCTCAAAAAAACCACAGAAACTCAAACAACAAACCTTACCTTTGAATGTTTAACGTATAATTATTTTACCTAATCTTTTTAAATAACACCATGTTAAATGCAACTGTTTAAGAGTGAAATTTAATTAAATCCTACTGCATGCAGAGCTAAATGATATTAGTACTTAGGAGCTTTATGATTTCAGAATTTATGTGCGTCACCTTTGTTAACACTGGATCATATTTTGATGTCTATTATAACTTTGCTTTTATTTGNACCACTGGCAAAAAAAAAAAAAAAGTCAAATTTACACATAGTGTATGTATATATATAGTTAGAAGATGTTTTCCTTTCAGCAAAACTCTGACAAAGCAAGTTATAAGGGAAACATGGATAATAGAAAGGGATGACATTGCTAAATAGACAACTGGAGCACATCTGAGAAATTATTCCTTAAAGGAATGTGGTGCCATAACTGGGAAACAAATGTATTTTAGAATATTTATTTTATCTTCACCCATGAAAACACGGGCCCAGACCGCCAGGCAGCACATTTTACACCCACAGTAATTGCATGGTTGTGAAATGCCGAAGTGGTGGAAATGAGAAACTTTTTGCAGAATGAAACAATCTAGCAGACTTATTTCTCTGAGGAGGTATATTCTGTAAATTGAAATGTTCACTGACAGAAGATTTATGCTTGAAGTCATCAGGTTTTTCAAAGGGATTGTATTGTACCGTTCTTAGCTGGATTAGAAATGGTCATCTTGGTTTTCTTTAATGTTTGATAAGTAGGTCTATAATTAAGAAAGGCAAGTTGAGCAAACCTCCATTTGCAGAAACTACCTGGGGAAGTTTTTGCGAATTGCTGATACCTCTCAATGTTCTTTTGAGATAATTGGAACTGAAGTTTGTAATGATTTGGAGGCTCAACTATTAAGTCATATAGCCTCTATGATTAATATATTTTTAAAAATTTTCACATATATTTGATTTTATGGACATGGCATAGCACTAAAGTGAATAAAAATCCCGATCTTATTTCTGTTCCTGGAAAAATTTCTTTCTGATTACCTTCATAAGCCCACAGTACCTGAGTGTCCCAATCATTAGAAACTAACAGTTTTACAGTAGTAACATGAATGTTTCAGTGAGGATTAGTAACACAGAGTGTTTTCACTGGCAGTCATGGTAGTCCAATTTCTGTTTCAGTCAGCATTGTAGAGAGTACTTGTTCACTCCTGGAAGATGAGAGCAGTCCATTAAGTCTTAGAGAATTTTGCAGACTTTCAGTCAGATCATCTATTACTTACACCTTTTTGCAAGCATTTCTTCTAAGTGGTTTGAAGGAAAGTGGCTCATTGCTCTGTTCTGGTAGGGATTTGTGCCTAGCATTCACCTAAGCATGTCATTATACCAAATACAGTGCAAAGGAGAACTGACTTTTCTTTCTGTCCATTTGTCCAATTAAATAAGTACCCAGAGAGCCTAATAACAATTGTCTGAAAACAGACGAGGTAAGAGAAAATGGGATCCATGCTCCCATTGTACAAGTTCATATATATAGGAAAGGTGGGTGGGTATGTTACCCTTTGGGCAAGCCCAGTTCCACTTGCTTGCTTGTATCACGAAGTCTAATTACCTAAGTAAGAAACTGGCAGGAGAACTTGTTACAGTGCATGTCAAAGGCTGCCTTTGTCCGTGACTTTGTTTTGTTGCCAAATGAAATAGCACAGTACTAAAACCAATTTAGCAGAGCTGTCAGGGATTCGTAAAGCTCTCATTGCACAGAAGTAAGAGGGAGAGCGCAGTTCCTTTTTCACTTCCAACCTAATCATCAGTGCAGTCCATTAAGAAACCGTGAGTTGAGTTACTCATTTTCTTTGGTCAGCTTGGAAGCATAGCACACGTAAGACGAGTTCAGTTTTACTAACGAGATATGTAAGCATAGGTCAAGAAAGCACTACTGGGGTCATCTGGCCCCTCTGGCCTCCCTCCCTCTCCAGCTCCAGGTAATTCTGCAGCAGTGATGATGGTCAAAAGAGCGTGTTTCATTTACGAAAATCACACATCTCTCAATGCCCTGAGCAAAACCACAATGTTTCGTCAGAAAGACTAAAAATCACAACACAAAATCAATCAGGGGTGTTGTTAATGAAGAGAACCTTCTTCCAGCATTAAGATGCACAAAGGGACATGCCCCAGTATTTCTCAGACGTGAGCCATACCCCACAGGACACACAAAAGCCAGTATTCTTGTGTCCATCTGGCCTGTGGGTAACTCCTTCCTCAACCCAAACCTAGCATTTGTAAGCAGGATACAGCAGCTAAGCACGGAAGATGATTTAATTTCATTACCTTTAACATATTTTAGTGTTAATTAATGATATAGGTGAATATTATGTCTACTTAAAAAGCTTGAGAAGTAACTTGGAATATGTTGAAGGACAGTCCTTATCTGAACCAGTTTTGCAAGTTAACACTTTAATTGATATAGTTCATCAGTTACTGTATAGAGTGTTCTGGTGTTGGAATATTTTACTTGTTCAACATTTTCTTCAATCATAATTTTAAAAACTGCAGTAAAAAATAAAAAATCTTTCTCTACATCTCCAGTCTTTACTAGTTACACAAAATAAAGACATCATAATGTTCTCAGTGTTTGAAAACAGCTTAAATGATTCATATTGGCATCCCAATGCATCCTAAAAACATAGACTATTAGGATGTTTTCTTGACTGTTTAAAAATGTTTTTCAAGTAGCTCTCACAGACTCAAAAATACCAAGAAACATGACTAGGAAATAATTTCTGAGCAGTTGGAATTTTCATTTATTACTTCCAAAGGAATTAATCTCTGGCTTTTAGAAACAAATACAAGGGCTCCTTACTGTCATTTGAGGCACCTTGAGTTATTTGTATTTATCCTGCATTAATGTAGTTGAATGTTTCACATTTTGACTATCAACATTTTCCAAACACTTCTCTCTAACAGAAGGAATTTTTTGAGGGATGCTGCACACCAGCACAGCAACAACAGTGCCATGGAAAGGTTGTTTATCTAGTTTGGGTACTGGAAATAGCTTCTCACTCTAGCAAATAGCTCTACTTAAAAGTAGGCTGTAAGTTGTGTGGATGAACTTCCACGCTGTGAGAGGCGGTACCAGTCCTACTGTTTCCCATCTTCCTCAGAGCCTGCTCCTTCCCACAAACCTTATGTTAGGTCAGGTAGGCAGCTACAGGCAAATGAAGTTGGTCATACTATTCTGAGTACTAATTGTGTCCTATTTGACTGCTAGACCAAACCATTTCTAAAATACGTTGTCCAGGTGTCATTGTTGCTTTTTTGTTCATCCCTATGACAGTAGGACCCTTGCTTGGATCTTTCAGGTGTTGTTGGAAGAAATTCAGCATCAAAAAGATGTCTGACCACTCATTTGTGAGGCTTAAATATTCCAATTAAGATTTCTGGTGCTTTGTAAAGAGTATTTGTGCAATGCTGGGAAATTTTAAAGTTGCATCTCACAGTAAATAATGAGGTTGCTCAGCAGTAAGCAGGTCTGAGCCCACTACACCAGTGTCTCCAAGTGCAAATGATTGCTGCTGACATGTATAGCTGACAAATTGATACCTCTTTTAGGTGGTGCTGTCAGATGAGGCTGTTAGTATATGCTGGAGCATGCCTGAAGTTGAGGTGAAAAGTAACTAGCTAAGTACTTTTAATAAATAGTTCTAATGAACTATTTTTGCTTATATATAGAACACCAGGATTCTGTACTGTCCTTTGTACGTGTTCTAATAGGAAAGTACATTTTGTATAAATTAGAAAGGAGTTAAAGTCAAGATGTCATGTATCGATGTATCTATAGATTTACAGATTTATATATATGTGATGTTTGCATATATTTATATACATATGCATAATAGATCACTTCTGCAAAAGCAATATAAAATACATTCAAACAGTTGAATCTTTAAGGGGAGTTTACTAAAGACCTTGATATTTCAATTATGAATCTTTTTGTACTTCTTACTTTAGTGTGGAACATTCTTTATCCAAAGATTATAAATACTGACCGTGGTGTAATGGCTAAGAATGACCACTTGGGTCTAATTCTGTGAGATTCTGATAAACTACTGCAAAAAGCTTTGTATAGTTTATCTCTGGTTACTCCCTTGGGGGTAAAATGCCTCAGGACATCATTCTGAAATGTCAGCAGCACATAAAGGATGATGTTCTGTGTAGCAGAGGCCAGCTTGGGTCTCCAGGACTTCATTATGCTACTTTTTTTTCTATCTGATGGTTACGTTTAATGCTGATCTTCCACTCTGGGGTGATTTTTCATTGGAAACGTGCAAACAGACAAACAACACTGTGATCACTGAAGTGGTTTGCTACTGTAGAGCAGGTCTGTGAATGAAGGTTGATCATCTTTGCCTCAGTATACAAATGGCAGCAACAGCAGCAGCAGGGCTTCAAAAGCCTGTCCCTCACCTGTTTGAAAAGGTGATAAAAGTGTTTGACCTTTCACCATTTTGGAACAGTGGAGCATGTGTGCTGTCAGCTGGGGGATTGCACTGGCGGTCTCCAAGAGTTAGGCTGTAAGGTGTTCCCCAGGAGAACACCACATGCTGTAGCTACCTGGAAGTACACCCAAGAAAGGCATTTGGCAGAACAAGTGAGGTAGGAGATAGGCTTTATGTGCCTGAGCATGCTGTGTAAGTCTTTTGGGTGCTGCAAGTATCACTCTCACCTGAACACTCTTATTGAGCTGGTTGAGGAAATCTATTCCTGATGTTGACTATTTCTCCAGCTGGGCCTTTTTAAAAAGAAAAGAGATTTCTAATGGTAATGAATGTTTAAGATAATGGGTTGAAACATTATGCCCAAAGAAACTGTCTGGTTACAAGTTTCATCAGCCTGTGTTATCAGCCTGGAGAGCCAAATGCAACCACCCCTCATTAGCTTTTCCCTCAGTGCAGTTAGTCTACCAATGTTAACGTTTTAATGCTGGCTCATCTGTGAGAAACTGAAAATAAGGTCTTAAAGGGAAATAATGCAGGCAACACTGCCAGCCCATCTTTATTTGTGGAGGTTTTCGGATGTTTGGTGCTAGGTTTGTTTGGGGATTTTTTCCCCTGTAGAAGTGTTTTCTCCTCTAAACTCATTTATTTTGTACATTATAAAACTTTCCTTGATTTTGATTTTTTTTTTACAACCTCAGTAGTCATCTTGCTATGTGCATATAGAGCAAAAACAGTTCATATTTAAAGTAACAGCTTCTCTCAATGAAGAATGAAGGCCTTTTCAGATGAAACAAGTTACTGAAAAATTGAGAATGGCAGCCTGCATCTTAAGCAGTCTATTTTCTGCACTGAAAGGAGAAGCTCCTGTAGGTAGTTTTCATTGTCTTAATTTGTTTTTAATTTCACCATCCTGAGAATTTTTTAAAGATATAGACCCAAGAGTTAGCATCAGAATGCACTCGCAGTTGGGAAAAAGGTATCTTTATTCTTTACTTTTATCTTACAGTCCTTCCCTAAAATGATATTTTTTACTGGTGTCATGGGAGATAAGAAGGCTAGATGGTCTTTGGTCTGACCTTGTGCAGGTATTCTTGCACTTTTTTTCCCTAACTCAGATCTCACTAACATTTTCCTCCTAGTCTTATTCATAACTTTAATCACTTACACAATCCATATAGGTTCTAGTCTGAATTTTTGCTTAAGGCATATTCCATAATATTTGCTAGAGTCTCACACAGAATTAATTTAATTAAACTTTTGTTAATTCTTTTCTTTGAAAGTTATTTTCTTTTAAAATTGGCAAATTTAAACATTAATGATTTCTTTGTAGAAAAAAATGCCTTTAAAGTATTTTTCACTGAAGTCAGCAGTTGACTAGATAAAATTGAGACTGTTATCTTCTAGGTCATTAGAAACTAGTAGTCATATAATATTAAGTGTTTCTTTTACTTTAATAAATTATTAACTTGGTCATTAGCAATGTCTAAACATATTAAAGAACTATACAAGCACTGTGGAGTCTATCTTGTTATCAACATGTTCACTCAACATCATTATTTCAGGCACTATGTTTTATTGAAAAATGCATAACTTCAGAAAATGAAATAGCCCTTTGGAGCTACATTATCAAATTGCCATTTTGTTGAACATCAACTTAGATTTTCAAATCCATTTCTGTTCTTGAAAATATGTGTGTTTACTAAGAGAGGGAAGGTTGTTGTGGGGAGTACTGTGTGGGGTTTGTGGGTTTTTCTTTTTTAAGTAAAACAGTAAGTTTAAATAATTCTGGAAAACAGCTCTTAAAAGAGGAAAAAAAGGACAGTATAATTCACACCATCTTTGAAAAGAGTTAGGGCACTGAGAAAAGCTTTAAAAGTTATCCCTTGATGCTAAGGTCAGATTGCCAAGTGTTGTATCTTTTTATGTGTTATACTTGTTCTATAACCTGGTCCCTCCTTCTTGTGTTTGATGTTGCATTACACTTCTACCACAACAAGGTACTTGAGGAAGACGGTGTAACATAAAACTCATGTAGAAACCAGAATACTTTAAGGAGAGGTTGACAGAAAGTGAAAATTTCTTCTTACTTTGTCTTGCTACATTTTTACTGTATTCTGCAGCCTTTCTCTTACTCCCATTTTTCCTGGACTTGTTGCCATGTGTAATCCATTTATACAAATACCTGAAAGAGACATGGCTAAAGGAATAACAGGCAGTGGTGTCCAACATCTGCAGTACTTGGAATAGAAAGAACTATCTCCTTGGAAATGCTGTAGAGCAGACCAAGACTGAAACTGAAGATTGGATCTGTGACGTGGCTTGCATGGTTAATCTGGGCTTTGCCCTCCTCACATGTTTGTACTGGGACATGGTTATTCTGCCTCACTGGCTTTCTCATCTGGACTACAGCTGGGTTCTTCTCCCTCATCCTTCTCATGAAAGTAAAAACAAGGCTGCTAAAAAGCTCAGTGAGGAGATATAGACTGAATTCTTTCTTGGGTACTGATGGTATCCAAGCATGTATCTCCATCTCCTTCTATCAGGAGAGACAAGAGGGACACAAATATATTTGGCAAGCAGTGGCTCCGATGTGTTTTATGTGCTCCATATTACACATTGCTGGTAAAACTCTCTTGTGTGAGAAGAGTTGACCTTGGGGTTTTTTAATGCCAGAAGAAGTCAGTGCTAATCAGAAAGCCAGTAGGTTCGAAGTCTTGCATGGCTACAGAATATTAAAACAATCATTTAGCCATTTTCTTCCTTTTTTCCCCTTATGGTCAGAAGAGTTAATATGATAAATTCAGAAAGAGTTTTCACAGTGACATTTAATTAAAATGAAATTACCTATCATTGTTATGTGCTACAGAGAAGCTATTATTTATGTTGATATTATTCTAATACCTTATTACACTAGATTTGCATTTACATCAGTATGTTAGCAAGACTTGAATTATTTTTTTCTGTACTCCTTAAGTGGCAGCAAGTGCAAACTGCAATGTTAAATACTTACAGAAAAAGATATTTCAGTCTCCTTGGAAAAGACAGAGACAGTGTTCAGCCAGAGATTTCTTTTTTCCTCTCTTGTCCGTTAATACTTCTGTTTACTACTCTGAAATAGCTGCTCATCACAGAAGTCAGCAGGATGGTTTCAGGCCTCTCATATAATTTTTATCATGGTAGCTAGTAAGATTAATTCCCTCTGTGTCAGAGGAAAAGATCATATTTTAATGCAGCAAGACTTTTGTGTACTAATAGCTTTATGCTATAAACTATTAAAATATAATATGATACTTTAAGATCACTTAGGGAACAGCATTTATCAAATGTACCATTTTCCTTCAATTGAAATTCAATCTTCAACTGAAGAAAAGGGAGGTGGTAAAGACGTTATGACTATGACTGGCTTGAATTTTTCAAAGAGCAAAATCCTCTGCTGGGCTTTCTAATTCCACACTGTGTAAATTTAAAGATGTTTGCATAAGACTGATGGCTGTGTCAGTCTGAGAGCGCAGAGTCAGCTGTTTCACTTCCAAAATTGCTGCTCCCCAGTGTCCTGCCACTTCCCACCTGGACCTTGCTGCTAAGTGGGCAGGTACTACTGTCCTTCATCCTTCCCATTTCCAAGAATTTCAGTGAGGCTTTTAGCAGACAACTATCATCATTGTGACTGTTTAATAAGGGCTCGTATTTTCAAGGAGAGAAAGTACAGTAGGTTCCCTATCCAGCATGGGAAACATCCTGCTCAAGTTACTTTTTAATTTTCCTTTAATGTGTATATTCATAGGAGTAACTAACTGGCAGCCAGGCACCAC
Source organism: Zapornia atra (assembly GCA_013400835.1). NCBI lineage: Eukaryota > Metazoa > Chordata > Aves > Gruiformes > Rallidae > Zapornia > Zapornia atra. The sequence continues at coordinate 36,602 of VZTU01012932.1, forward strand.
ACAGCTGCTCACTCACTACCTCCCTGTGGCAGGATAGGGAAGAGAATTGTAAAAGCAAGAAAACTGATGTGTTGACATAAAGATGGTTTAGTAGATATAGAAAAAGCCATTCACAAGCAAAGCAAAACAAGGAATCCATTCACCACTTCCCATCAGCAGGCAGGAAAGCAGGGCTCCATCACACATAGCGGTGACTTGGGAAGACAAATGCCATCATTTCAAACGCCCCGTAGTCCTTCTTTTTTCCCCAGCTTTATATGCTGTGTGTGACATCATATGGTATGGGACATCCCTTTGGTCAGTTGAGGTCAGCTGTCCTGCCTGTGTCCCCTCCAAACTTCTTGAGTACCCTCAGCATGCTCACTGGTGGGGTGGTGTGAGCAGCAGAAAAAGCCTTGGCTCTGTGCAAGCACATCTCAGCAATCATGAAAACATCCCTGTGTTATCAACGCTGTGTCCAGCACAAATCCAAATGCCAACTACTGTGAAGGAAATTAACTGTCCCAGCCAAAGGCAGCACATATATGTATTATTCCTGAGAGCTCTCAGGGAGCAGCACTGGTGTGCTCTGCTCTGTAAGGGAAGGCAAGCTGTGGGCCAGGTGTGACACCAGGGCAAGCAGGATTAGTGCCTCAAGGTTCAGGGACAATAAATGATTCAAGGTTCAGGGGCAATCTTACAATTAAGGCAAGAAGAGTAAGGGATGTCAATCAGCCAAGAGCCCAGACTGACAGACAAGTCCATAGTTTCGTGGCAGAACTGAGATCCAGCTGTGAAACCAAGTCAGAACAAGCTTTATTATTTCCCCCCATTTTCTGCATAAATAGCTACCTTATATTTTGCCGTGGAGTGTTCATTTGTTAGCCTATGGTAAAACCAAACAAATTCTGCAGGCAGTTGGACAGAGAGTCAAAGGCGAGAACAGAATGTGCATGGCCACTCTGGGCTTGAAGGCCAGGGCCTACATCACAGGAAGCCACAGGGAAGCATTTACGTATATATAGGAATTTTTTTTTTTCCTTTTTCAGCAGGGGACTGACAAAAAGAAGGAACCATTTTTCACAGCTTCAGTTTATATGTGGCAGCAAAGAAGTGTTATTCTCAGGACTGGGTGCCAACAGGGTTTTCCTCAGCATTGCCTCAGACCCTTTTGTATGAATTCCTCCAGACTACAGCAGTCAAATACTGTATGGCTGTGTAATGAATTACAGCATATATCCACTTAAATTGTTGGCATAACAATGTATTTTGAGTTTAATTGGGGATGGCATGAATGTAGATGAGCTGTCAAATTGGCTGGATAGGTTGGATCACAATCAAGTGAACTCTCTTTAAAGAAAGAGACTAATTAATGAAAAACAGTCATTCTTACTGCATTTGAAGTAACTGCAGTACCAACATGAAACTGATATTTTAATTCTGTTAAAACCCCAGTGAATGACTAACTAGGTCTAGAAGCACATGAAATGAGGATCCTTAATTGCCTAGGTTGAACATGGAAGTGGTAGAATTCTTTATTTACAGGAGTGGAAAATGCCAGATGTGCTCACTTTAGTAAACCTAGATTTCTGCTAAGTCTGACTCTCGGAGTGGTTTTTTACTGCTGAAAAGCTCAATGATAAAAAGAAAGAATTAATGATAAATTGCATGTGAACTAACTCCTGCACTAAACCTGTCCATCAGGCAGATGCAGGAAAGCTTGTCTATAGGTTGAAAGAGGCATAGCTTTGGGCTATGGAGGGAAAATAGTTGGCTGCAATATATGAATTACAGGATGGGAGATGTACAGGTACGTCTTCTGAGTTTTATGGAAGTTACTGCCACAGCTGCTTTGGCTTTAAATGTCAAATACAAGCACAGATTAATTGGTAATTATATGCTTTAACTGCAAGCACAGAAAAGACAAACGTGAGGATGTTTAATCTGCATATTCTTGGTAATAATGTAGTAAGATAAACTGTAGTATACTGAAGCTGAACATTGCCTATTGCTCAAATGCTTACTCCAAACTAGACAAGCATTTACTAAGTGGTATGTGTGAAAAGCCAAAATATGGAGACAAAATGGGATTTAAAATCTTCCATATCCAAATAAAAAGTCTTTCCTATTAAGTTTTCCTCTATAGCTTGTCTTAGTGTTTTGGTAGCATACTTATGTTCAGTTTCATTTGTTGTATATTTGCATCTGTAGTATTTGCAGAGTGGTAGCACTACCTAGGTTCATTAATGCAGCATTTCTATTCTGCAACTGTTCATGTAAATACTGGTTTTCGAGACAGAATTATGAATATTTCACGTGCTTTTGCAATAGTAGTGAGGCTTTTTCCCTTAGGAAGGAGACCTTTATTGTTAGTATGCTGCTTATCTAAAATGTTTGGTTCAAAAATATTTCAATTATAGTTTCCTTCCTCTGGCAAGTTTGCTTCTATTGTAATACTCTTTAATTATAAGATTCTGGAAATTATGACACAATGTTGTCTTAATCTTAGTTGTATTAATATTATACGACATGAATTTGGAGCCCTTGAAGACAAACTGAAAGCTCCTCCTGCTACAGAGTTGTGCTATGTGCATAGCTGGCACTGAGGGATGGAATTGCCGATGTAGTAGCTTTAGCAGCCTCTTACTTGAAATAATATGTAAGTGAAACATTTAACTTTTGTTTTTTTAATTTCTGGAGAAAAAATCAGTCAGGTATTCCCTATTTCAAATGTAAAAATATCTACAAAACCTGTCCTGATAGACTACAAGCTCTGAAATATACAGTGGAGGAAGCTTCAAGGTATTTTCATTGACTAACTACCCGGAGTGTTTGAAGTCACATCTGATGGAAAGCTGTTCCCCCACACTGTTGCTGTACTCGCCTTCAGACCAGCTGGAGGATGGAGTCTGGTTCCCAGGTGAATGCTGGCTTCTGCTGGGACAAAGAAACAGTTGAATGTCTGTCAATATTTTTAACTGTTTACCTTTGTCTAGATTTTACCTTTGTAACTAAGCATTGGTTTTCTTTGAATTATTATTCTGCCATGAGGAGATTTTTCTGGTTTAGTCTGCAAGGCCTGAATTGTCCCCTGTGTATAAAAAACCCCCACACTAGTATACTGTGGTATGTTGTAGATCTGAAAAGTACATAACATTTCAAACTATACTGGACATAGTAGGCATTGTTCAGTCAGTTATTTAATTGATAGGCACAGATACCTTCTCTCTAATGCACATACGCTAACTAGGCAGTAGGTAAAGAGGCACAAATAGGTGCTTGCCTTATTAGTCTACTCTCCAGCAGTTTGCCTTCTTTGCAGACAAGCAAAAAATATACTGCCACACCTCAGATGAACTGTGTCATATGTTACTTAAGAAGACTCAGGAGTTCAGGACAGTAATCAGAGAAAAATACTACAATGGAGTTATGGTAAGGAAGAGAGGTATTTTTCTGATAGAATATATTTCTCCATCTTGACCTGGGCTTTGGTATTACTGATTTTTAAGAGGAAGGCCTACTTTCTTTCAATATCGTTAAGTAATTTAGGTTTTTCTTGGAGACTAAAGAGATGGAAGAAATTCAGGCAAAATGATGATTGTATTGAACTATTTATATAGTTTAATCCTCAAAACAATTTGTAATTGAAAATGGTATTTGCAGTAACTGAGGGTATTTCAATAACTTTCTAATAGAGTAAATTTCAAAAGAGTTATCAGAAGCTTATTTTAAGAAAAAACAGAAATAAAATTAAGCAGTACATAAAGCAATAAACCATTCCTCAGATCTCCATCTTTGGCTGTTCGTGTCTCAAACATCTATTCTGTTTAATTCCCATGTAATTATTCAGCATATAGACAGTGTAGCTCCACTATTTAAAGTTGAATTTTGTTGTGAATCTTCCAGTACTACAAATCCAATGACTGAAGTTACCCCAAAGAGGCATTCTCATTGCTATTTAAGTCAATGAGGGAAGGAAGTCAAAAGAAGAATAATAAATGACTGAGAAAGCATATGTATCTTCTTGAGGTTTAAGACTGTGTAAGGAAGATTGAGTGCTAGACCTGTCGTCTTACTAGCTTCTGAACAGAAGTAAAGGACAAACGTGGTATTTTTCACAGGCAAAAAATAAATCCCTATTGGGAATAGACATTCATGGTCTAAAATTTGTCACACATTCCTTTAACTTTTCAAGAGGCAGTTTCTGGAGGGTCCAGAAGAAATGGAATTTCTCTGTGCTAACAGTAAGACAAAATCCCAGTATGGTCAAAGGTAAAGCCTTGACTCTGTGGGGTATCTATCAGTGGGGTGCAGCTCTGGAGCAAAAACATGGACAGCTGAGCTCTAGCTGCACGCAAGCAGCGGTCCAGTGAGAATTCCCATGGGGCTGTACAGGGCCTGCAGAAAATGTTAATGTATCCCATAGCCCATATTTTCCAGCTTTAAGTTAAACTATACAAGATATGAAGCTTGAATAATTTTTCCATTATATATCTCCCCCAAGGAAATGATACCTCAGTTAAAAGGCCCTAAATACATCTTGCTGTCTATGACTAAAAATTTATTTCTTCAAGAATCTATTGGGAGTATGGTAGTATTTCTGAGATCCTTGAAGTACCTATTTACATTTGAGTTCAAAAAACCTTTGTAAGACTTAGCAAACAACGTCCTTTTACAGAGTGTTGAAGTGAACTTTTACAAACAAGTGGGAAGGGAGGGCAGGAGTGGGAGAAAATCTTTTTATCTCTACAGAGCACCAGATATTACCACTGCAGTGTTACTTGTATGGAATCAATCTTTTCCAAAGAGTGTTTTGACTGCCTGTGGCAGTGCACCTCTGTTCACTGAATTTAATAGTCTGGATCCTGGTTCTAAACCTCGTTCATTACTGGAGGAAAGAAATTATTACTGTCAGGTTATTCATTGGTCTAATTTAAATATTAACACAATGATCATGCTGCCTTGCCCAACTTTATTCTAAAAAGGGGAGTATGTGCATTTGCCGTAACACATTTTTGACAAGTAGGCTGTTTTAAAACCTGAAGATGGCTGTGTGGTTTTAGCTTCCTGCTGGGTTAAACCATAAGAAGACCTAAACAAAGTATTTCAGATACCCGAGTGGTACGTAGCAAGCAAGTCTTACTTTGGAGATGAGCATTCAATATATGAAATTAGAAGATTTTGTAAAGTGTTTTAAATGGCGCAGGTATAAAAAAAAAATGGTATTTCTGATTTGGGGCTGTGGGGGGAGGGGTGGTAGGGGAAATGTTGGTCTTAATTCTTCTCCTTAAATTAATTCTTAATTCTTCTCCTTAAAAAGCTAAATTAAAAATCCTGTTCTCCAAATCTATATATATATATTTTGCTTCCCATAATTTTCTGGAAGCAATGGTTTTCATGCAGCATTCCCATAACAATTTTTCAGTGTTTCAGGTGGAGAGTGATGTGACTGACACATCACTTGGTGAACCCCCTGAACGGCACACAGATACTGACTGCAAGGACATGTTTTGGGCAGAGTGGTCAGGGAGAAGAGTTAGGTTTTATGGAATTTCTGCCATACTAATGGTATATAGGGAAAAAAAGAGAAGCAGGGGATGTTGAGGATGGAGAAGGAACTGCAGTTTTGGGAGACAGTGCTGTAGAACTGAAAGAGGAGTGAAAATGAGATTGGATAAATTGATAAGACATTAGTAATAACTGATAACTACAAAACCAAACTGCACATTGAAGAGAGATTTACTGAAATTATCCAGAAAGGAGATGAGAATGAAGTCTACATGGTTAGTACAGGTCTAACAGGTAATTTAATTACTGGGATAAGCGCATTCAAGCCTGTTTGGCCCATATCTGGGGCAGAATTTGAAACAGCTGGTGGGAAGAGCAGTGATGAGATCCTTTCTTCTCAGCAAAAGCAATGATGGTGGTGTGGCACACTAACAGCATCTGCAGCAGATCCTGGGGCTGTAGTGTGGGGGTAAAGGCCTGCCAACGGTTCACTGGGGATTGCGTTTTCCTTGATACCTGGTACTTGGCATGTTTCCCTGTCTTCATTTGCCAAGTCCCCTGGGAACAGCAGCTAATATTGAAAAATAATTGGGATAAAACTGTAGGAAGGAAAAACCCCAATACCTTAAATTAATTTTAAATTTAAAAATGTATGCTGTGCTAAAATTAGTACATTTTAGCTAGTTGTTTATTGTGGGGTTTTTTTCTTCTGAACATAATAAAGAAGTTGAAAATGTTTAAATCACAAAAGAAATCTTATTTAGGAAAGAAGGAGAAAATAGAGTTTGCTTTTGCTACTTTAGGTTAGGTGGGGTTTTCTCCTACAATAATTTTCTCGTGCAAGTGTATGTTAATACATACACAGTTTTCCTCTTGTGAGACAAAGAAGGCAATATGGGGTTTACTGTGGGACATATGCATGGCTTAAAGAAAAGGCCAGGTGTAAATCCATTGCTAGATTTGGACTAGGTTTAAAAAAATAAAACAATTATAGTAAAGAAGAAAGGTATGGTGAGTTGACCCCAGCCAGCAGCCAACAACTTGCCCTGCCTTTTGCTCACTGCCTTTCCTGAGGAATTAGAGAAAAACAGAGGAAGGCAAAAAGGCTCTCAGGTGGAAGTCAGACGAGTTTAATAAGAAAAGCAAAAGCTGCACCTAAATAAAGCAAAACCAGGAATTTTTTCATTGCTTCCCACTAGCCAGCAGACACTTCCTGGGAGGGGAAACAGGGCCTTGGGTTGCAGTGGAGCTGGAACCTGCCATATCCGGCCTGGGGCTGCCCCAGCCTCTCTTCACAGCGACCCCAGGGGCAGCAGACCCCCACCAGCACCTGCAGGTGGTACAGAAAGAAGCAAAGAGAGTAAGATTTAGTGTTTAGGTAAATTCAGCTACTTAGTGTTTATGTGAAACAAAGTGGGATGAGGATTGTTGTTGATTTTGAGGTGTTTTTGTTGGATTGGGGTTTTTTTGTCGGTTTGTTTTACTTTGAAGAAATGTCACTCCTATCTGTGTGGAATCATTTTTGCAGTTTTAGTAATAGGTAGCAAAATCTCCCAGGGTACGTTCTTTGTTATTCATTATTAAGAAGACATCTTTCCTCCTTTACAAGCTTACCTAAGTTGTGAAGAGCAGAGAAACTTGGGTAACTTCACTATCACAATAGATGGGCTTGATCATATGGAGACACTTCTTGACTGCCTTTCACACTGCAAATGTGCAAAATATACATCCAGGTTTTTACTGAGGTTAGTTCTGAAAGACTACAGTTTGTGTTCTTCTGCCTAGACCTGAAATACCGCTATAAAAACACTGTCAAGGCTTTTTCCTCCTCTATGTGAACTTTTTTCTTCTTACTAATTGGAGAGGAAATCTATTAATTTTCACTTTTAAAGTTAATCTTTGAGACCAAATTTAATTTTTTTTTATTTTTAAATTTCTGTATTGCAATTCAAATGTGGTTTTTAACCCAAATATATTACACAGTTCTAATAGATTACTCTAGTTAATTTCTCGTATAGACACTATCAGCAGTCTCCAGGATTCAGGATTATGGAATTTAGACAAAAGTTTTAGTGAAGTGTAGCACTTCTCTTTTGCCTATTACTTGTGAAATACATGTGGTTTTGATAAAATATCCATGGTAACAAAAGGATGGGAAAAAGATTCAAATTCTTTAGAAATAGGAACATATGAAAAAGGGATGTGCTTTGTATCTTTTTTCTTCTAAAGAAAACCAGTTTTCAGGCTAAGTATTTTCTTGATAGTGGGACTTTCTGCACATTTGTATATACAATATACATTTTCCTAATCTGATGAATTACTTTCCTCTTTGTCACAAAAAAACCCTTAAGTGTTACAGATGTCACCATATTCCATTTCTGTGCTGAATTAGAAAATTAGTTAACTTCTTTCCTGAGGCTTCAGTTCAAGAAAATGTGGCTTTCCTGTTATCAGAAACAGTCATAAGGACATGCAACTGATTTCTCTGCAAATATTTGTTTCAATTTTCAAGTCATTGAAGAACCAAGGGAAGGGTTTTTCAGATATAAGGACCTTTCAAACTGAGAAGAACAATTACTGTTTTCACCAGCATGGTTTGGTAAACCTCCATAGCCGATCCTATCCTCTCTTTTTATCCTAATAACTTCTGTAGGCAAAGTACAATCCAATGCACTTAGCTTTATTGTGCTTACAGCATTTGAAGGACTGAAATGAGAGTCAGACCACTGGCTAAATCAGCCAGGAAAGAGGTAAGGATTCAAAACCAGAAGGCATGTAATCTTAACCTAAATATGGGCAGACGACTGTTAGCTACTTTTGTAGCTTGAAATGATTTGTAACAGTTTCACATTGATTAGTGCTAATTTAACGCTTGCAAGTGATAAAAATTTGGGAAGAATATCTGTGAGTCTTTGCAATGCATTTGAATAGCCTTACTTTACATACCATGGTGAAATAAATAGTGAAATGGTACATCAGAGGCTATGCAACAAGCGGCTGATGATGATATTCTGGAATCTCTTCTCATACACAGTTCATCTGACCTTTTTGACAGCATGTAAATATAGTTATAAGACAATTGGAAATGATGTTATTAGCATCATGTTGTCTTGAATAACTGTGGACATTTTAAATAAGAGAACTGACATGTAAATCCATAGGTGTTTTAGTCAGGAAGTTACAAATTGGTCCAAAGATGATGTTACCTAAATGGCTATAAAGATAATTGATTACAAAAAAAACAAACATCACATGATTTGCATACACTTTGCTAGTCTGAAAAAGTGCGGAATAAAAAATTTTGCCTGTGACCATTCTGTAATTCAGTGGTTTATGTGAAAATGAGCTTACTCGGTAGGTTACATTTATGCAAATATTCTGTGGTACAAATTGCAAGGCACAAATATGAGCAAGCTATAAATCATCTAAGTACTCTAGAGCTTAGGAGTTGGGTTGTTTGAGGTTTTTTCCATGTGTTTTTAAAATACTTTTGCAACAAGCCATTGATTGGGGTTACTTATCTTTTTCTCTGTAGTCTTCTTTCATTCAGGATTGCGATGAATGTGCTGCTTGCTCTTGGATGGCATACAGTGACAGTGCATTCATTGCAACCACTCTCAAGGCATGTAAGAACAGCACACAGAACATAAAAGCAGTGTGCTTCTCAGTGCTTTGCTTTTTATTGCTAATGGAGAGCATTTAGTATTCAATAAACAACATAAGAGTTTTTTGCATGTGTCCTTGACACAGCACTTCTGATACAGGAATCATGAACGTGAACAGCATCATATACGTGTGGCAATCAAATCTTTGTCACAGAGGTTGAAACTATGCTAATAAACAGATGATGGAAAATGAAGAGCTCTGCTAGTAGGAACAGTGAGGTTACCTGATCACCTATGTTCTGATAGAAAGTGCTAGTGTCCAGAAGATAACCAAATTAATTTTTAACGTGCAAACTGCAAAATTTATTATTTTATTCTCTGCAGAATTTGCTGCCATGTGGTATATTTTTTGGAAAGCTGTAAAACCCCAAGAGAAATCTAATCAGCAGATACCATATGATACCACATGAGCACGCATTCAATAAAACGGAATACAGTATGCCAGTTTTTAAGCACTCCATGTGATTTAATTGCATATGACAGAAGCTGTTTATTAGTCTTGAGGACTCAAACGATACACCCACAGAGTATATATCTGTAGTTCAGTACATAAGAATTTCTCTGTGTTGCTTCAAAAACTGTTTCACTCCTGTTTTGTATTGGACAGCAATGAGAATGGAAGGACTGAACATCCCTTTCCATGTGGTCCTTGATTTCTGTGCTAAGATTGAAAAAAAATAATATCTAGTACTGATTTTAATAATGATCTTTGTGCTGGCAGCACCTGCCCATTAGAAAATAAGATGAAATGATCTACTGTTGGACAAACTAACAGTTGTCAAATAGTAGTGATTTGCAACCTGCATTTAAGGGTGAGCTTGATGGTAAGCTACTGGTAGAAAGATATACACCCTTTTACAAATCCGCTGAGCCGTCTGTTTATTTTAGTGTATAACTTGTTTGAATCCACAGTGAAAATGTATGATATTATGAAGCATGACTAGCTCACAGGTATGTTTTTAATGTAACTTTACCTATGAGTAACATAATAGAATAATACTGTGTGGAGATATTGAGAGTATATACATTTCCTAGAGCTGTACTAGTGAGAATTATCTTGCTGAATCCTATGCAGCTGTGGAAATTGAGATAAATATTTGTTCCTTAGTCAAGGGCTGTAATTTATTTCTTAATAAAATCTTTGCAATTATGTTGCCTACAAAGTAACCCAAAACTTAACCCCCCTTATATCTGTGAGTTTGTTATGTGTAGTCTATTCACCCTGTTACTTACAAACTAATGATGAGGCTGTGAACAGGCTTTGTTTTTAGAAGGTCAGTTTTTATGCTTGCAGAAACCCCAAAAAGTTATGTTTCTCACATCTATTTTAATATGAACGAATGAGCCATTTACCTGTTTCTTTCCTATTTCCTAAGCTTTGAAAGACACTGTTCTGATCAATGTTCTTGTTACCCAATTTTTTCTACCTATCTGTCCCATGTATCTCCTTCTGGAAAATCTCCCCAAAATTTTACCAATCTTTTCTGTGCTTGAAACTCTACTTTCACAGTTTATTTGCTGCCAAGATAACCAGCTTGTCTCAAAGTAAGGTTATGAATGATAAACAGCAGATTTCCATTTTATATCCCAGAAGACAATGCTTTGGGATACTGGAAAAAAAAAAACCCAACTTATAGAGAGTTTTGGGAAATGTATATGCTCTTTATCATAAAATATACTGAGTTGGAAGGGACCTATAAGGATCATCAAGTCCAACACCTTGAAGTGATGTTTGGTGTCTTCCTTTGAACTTCGTACTAGAAATAGGCAGGTGTTGCAAAGAAAAACTGAAGCCAACTGGAAAAACAAAATCTAATCAATTATTAGTAGACATAGCAGAGACCTTTTCTGCTGATTTTAAAATTTTATAAAGATATGCAGAACTGGGTAATCTTTTATTTTAACTAACTGTTGTCCTAGTCATGTGCTGATTCCCATAAACCTTCAGCTTCTTCAAAGGGAATGGTCTTTAAATTCAAATCTATAGTATTGCGAATTCTGGAACATAAACTGAAGGAGGAAGTTATAATGAAAAGTTACATTAATGATTTGAAGAGCTGAATAATGCTAACTTGGATAATGCTAACTTTTTCCCAAAAAAAGATGATTTATAAAACTCAAAAAAGAAGTGTAGGGTATACACTTAATCCAGCTGAGACTGGATTAAGTTGAGAAAAGTCTACTCATCACTAGTTACTACCTCTGGATATTAAACTGTAAAAGAGACTGTGCCACAAGATGACTTGAGATATGTACTGTTCTTTCTTTTCCCCAAAGGAACATTCTTAACTTACTGCTTAGCTCATTGCAACTTCTGTAGTAGGCTGGCTCTGTTACACGGGGAGTCAGGCAACTCCCATTTTAAGAAAACACATCTTCAGTTGGTCAACCTGTTAGAGGTCTTACCAGGTGAATAAAAAAGCCTCTCTGAATATTGATGTATTTTGCTTTGTTTTTTCTCCCAATGAAAGGTGACAGGGTGAAGTATGAGCTCTTTTAAATAAGACCTTTTATCATTGAGTGGACAGGGAATAAGACTTCCTCAGCACTTGAACTCAAATATTTCTGCACACCTTCTCTACCAGATGGCTTGATTAATATTTTTTGACAATAATTATTTGGATGAAGATAAATGTGGTAAACAAATTTGAGGATTGCCATTAAGTGTAACACCTGATCTCCTTTGAGATGATGTGGGCTTATAATGTGGTGACAAAGTGATTGTGTGAGAGTTCAGCCCAGGACCAGGTATCACAGGCATTGCACAGCTCGAGTCAGGGGAGTAACATACTCCGGAAGCCTTTCCCCTTAAAAAAATTAAGTAAAATTGTGAATTCTTATGTGGTTGGTTTGTTTTTAACAAAAAGGAGACAGATCCTACAAATTCCATGAAGTT
>VZTU01012938.1:0-36353 GCA_013400835.1 Zapornia atra
ACTGAAACAGGCTGCCTAGGGAAAGCATTTGAGTCACCATTCCTGGAGGTATTTATAAGATACGTGGTGCTTAGGGACATGGTTTAGTGGTGGACTTGGCAGTGCTAGGTTTAATGGTTGGGCTTTATGATCTTTGAGGTCTTTTCCAACCTAAATGATTCTCTCATTCTTTTCCTTCTCCCCAAATTTTTTTTTCTCTTTTACAATTAAATGTCTTGGGGATGTGGCTTCTTTTTTATTTTGCGGACCAGATCACCACTTTGTTATGCATTTCTCTGGGAGAATAAACAGGTACTTAGCACAGTCATAACAAAATGTTCAGCTGAAGAGTTGTAAGATATGTCAGACAACACATAACATTTCTGGAAATCCTTTGCTGAGACAAATAACTGCAGTTGGTACAGTGTAGAGTGGCCAGCCACTGATAGGACCATGATCCTGAGGAAATACAAAAGTTGCAGTTCTTCTGACAGAGTCCAGCTTCATTTGAACTCTATGAGGCTCGGAGCAGTGATTTGCTTTTTGAGTAGTGTACTCCATAGCCTAGGAATGGTTTCCTAGGAGTGTAACATATTTAAATGCATGTAAATGTGTGGTAGAGTGTAATATGGATGTTTTTGTAACAATTTGTGCTGTGTAGGGTTGTTTGGTTTTTTTTCTATTTTCTCTTCTGACCATGTTTCAGGCCCACTTACAAACTATTTATCTTATTATTCTTTATAATAGAGGTTCTTAGATTTTAATTACATGCTTTTATGTGCTTTTCTAAGCTTTATTATATAGTTTGGCCTTTTGATCACTCTGGGCAGGATTAAAAATAAAAACACAGTAGTAGTAATTTATTAAGTAACATTTTTTATCTGATTAAACTTTATTAAACCTTTGATCTCTTTTTCTCAACAGTGAAAAACTATGTTCTCTATATCACTACGGGGGCACCCCCTGGGTCAGGAACAGACGCAGATATTTATGTCATGCTGCAAGGCCTTTTGGGAGATACTGGCAGAAGGAAGTTAATCAGAAAAGGAGATGACAATTTCACTAAAGGAAAGGTATGCTTATAATTTCTACATGAGATTTTGCACTTTTAGAAAGAATCCAGTTCAATTCCTGTGGACTTAATGGGAGTAGGATAGAGTCTACAAAGTCCACTTTGCAGTGCTCTGTGGCTGTAAGTGTGTGTGTGTATCAATATATTTATCTTACATGAGAAATGCTGATGCTTATATAGTTGACACTGACAATACTGTGACTATATCAAGTAATAAAGTGACTATATAGAGGGCTTTTAGGTTCAATTTTGCAAATATTGAAGGTCTTCAGTGACATGCCAGTGGTTTTCCTGAGTATTTGCTTCACAATACAGCTATAAAGAGACTCAATTTCCTTTAATACCTCTTTTATTCCTATGCTATTCTTCAGGCTAGGGCTCTTCTCCCTGTTTTTTTCCTTTCCACTGACAGTCTACCTGCTCAGTCTGGCTCTTGGTCTCTCCAGACGGTCAGCCACTAACCTCCAGAATTTTCTCAGGTCTACCAAGAGAGTCATTCACATCGTTGGAGGAATGAGCCTCACAGCTCATAGATGTAAACCAGTTGAAGAAATGTTGCCTAAGAGAACAGAAATGAACTACAAAAATTCATAAACTAAAGGGTGTTTTTGTAGTATTTGTGTCTAATTCAGTGTGGTACAGACCTTTTCTGTTTTACAGAGTAGAGTTAGAGCTGGCACATACCCATCTCTTCACTCCTTATTTGACATTTTATCAGAGCAGTGTGTGAATCTAACACAGTATCCTTATATTTCTAAAAGTAGATATCAGCATAGGAACGTTTTAGGGCCCTAAAAAGAACTTCCTTGTAGATATGTGATAGAGAAACACAGAAAAGCCTTGGTTTGCTCCTCGTTCAGTGAAAATACACTACAGGTATTTGGTTAATTGAAAAAGTGAAAATCAATACTGCAAGTAAGACTTCCACCTTTGCAACAACATGTTGTCCATGACATGTTTTGGAAATTTCCCAATGTTTTCTTCCCTTTTTAAGTTATTTCCAAAAAGACTCTCAAGCATAGTGTATCTCTATACCAGCCCAACCACATATTGTGCCAAGCACCCCTGCAGTCAGAGAGTCTGGGCTTGGTGGTTTAGGGGATTTTGGAGTGTAACAGACACAGAATTTGCATTCTGAATCTTAGCAGTTGATCTGACATTTTAAAATGTGCTTTTCTTTGCAATATTTTTTCCCCTGACTGTACAGCAACAGCTAGTGAACTGGAACGGTGTTTCTGTTAAAAATCACATCAAAATATGGTGTTAGTCTCACAGATTGTCAGGGCTGCTACAAACAAGAGTTTAGCAATGCAGAAATACATAGAAATGTTTAAATATTCAGGGGAGGATATGAGATACTCTTCTCCCATTTAACATCTTTTATTTACATGATCTGAGTTACATGATATTAAAAGACTGAATGAGCTTCTTGTATCTGAAAAGTTGCTTTGTGTCTTTCCAAAGTCCTTACACCTGTGAACCCATCAGAGAACTGGTAGATAAAGCAATGTGTGTGATAGTGTTAATTCACCATATTGCTTCTGGTACCCGACATTTTTCAGTGAATGAAATTCTTTGTGCCTCTTGATATGGTCTTCGATGGACCTGCTGCATGTTCCATAGTATGACTGTGAGTTACCCATAAATTTCCTCCTTGGGAATGTGGGTTTTTTCAGATCAATTCCATCAAAGCAAGTAAACTACACTGAAAATATTATGACTGATATTTAAATGTTTTAATATCCAATATTTGAAGTACTCCAAGTTACTGAAGCAGTAAAATCTGTGTGAATTTTTACTTCATTCTATTAGTTGTGGAAAATATATATCCTTTATCCTGCCCTATATTTAGACATCAACTGCTCAGTTTGGTACCATGGTAACTGCAGCACATACAAAAATTGTCAGTGAGAGGTGACTGTTGGTGTTCAGTTTCAGTGCTCACTTACAGATTAAGCATTGGCAATTTAGAAAAAAAAATACTTCAGGAAAAAAATCTACATGTCACACAATACAGTAGAAAGGGCCTGAATGTGGGTCAGTGTACTATGGCCACTATTAGGAAGTCAATGTTTGCCTGCAGCGTCCACGTCACGTCGTAGTGCTACAACAGTGTAACTGCAGATAAATCTCTTATGGAGAGCATATTGGACATAATGATTAAATAATTGCAAAATGTCTTTAATGAAAAATGTATTAAGCATAGTGGCTGCTGGCCAAGTTGTTGTAGTACAGCAATGAACAATAAAATGGTCTTGTCATAGAGTACAAGGATTATTTGGATGGAAGCTAGGAAAATATAGAATGCCATCAAAGTGAAGGAAAGACTGGTAGAGGTTGTCAGAAACTGTGAGGAGAAAAGCAGAAATTAAAAACATGGGTAAAACCTTATACAGCCCCAGAAAATGGTGGCAAATTTCTGGGCTATGTGCAGTTCTCAGTGATAACTCCAGGATGGTATTTCCTAGCCAGTAGTTGCAGTCAGTTAGTAATAGATATATAGGAGGTGGAGCTAGAGTATGCCATCAATATCACCCAGTTTGCCTACATAAAGCTCACTGGATGATGGATTAGAGCTGTGTGAATAATTAATTTTGGTTTCCTGACATATTCTTGCAGGGCAAGAAACAGTCTAAAATCTGTTTAGAAAAATTAAAAATTGGGAAAAAATAATTAACACTAAAAATATTTACTTGGGGGGTGAGGGTGGCATTCTGTCTATATAGAGCTCAAAAATAAATTGCATCAGTTACATTTCTAAAGCTGAAATATATCTCACCTCGATTTAGTTGCATGTAAGGTACACATTTCTTCTAACATGATGATTTGAGCTTCTTCTACAGAAAGTGGGTGAAATAGATGCTTCCAGGCCGTGGTTACCTTCTCTCTTCATTTGGACATTTATCTTAAAATGGAATGAATTACCCTTAAATAGGACCTGCTGCTTTCTCAAGATTTTGCGGGGAAATTAACCAATTCTCTGTCTATAGACCTATTTTAGATAGGCAAAGCTGGGTGAATCAATTCTATGCCCCATTTATTTCAGCTTTTTAATAAGCAAGGTAATTTTAAAACAAAATACCCCTGACATTATTAGATTGATTTATTAAAAAAAGTAAGTAGTTATGGTCAATCCAAGTCTGCATTTTCAGTAAATAAATTCTGAATAATCTTCTTCAATGCAGTAAGAACTGAATTGACTTCAATTCAAGTTAAACAGTTTAGAAAATGTATCTAACTCAGAATGAATGGCTGCCAGTGATGAAGTGCTAGGCTGGTTGGAAAGTTGTTGTTTCAAAGCTTAACTTTGAAGCTTTTTTTTTTTTTTTTTTAAAGATTCCTGCTTTTTTTTTTANTTTTTTTTTTTAAAGATTCCTGCTATTTTCTATATAAATTTGTCAAGCTTTAACTTCTAGGAACTGGATTTTGTCACACTTTTGCCTGTTCGCCTGGATAGTTTCAACTTTCTGCTGCCTTTGACAGTATTTATGACAATAAACAAATCAGGCTGCCTTTGATGAGCTAAATAGACTACTTCATTCACTGGAAGGAAGGCTTTCCAACAATTTATTAACTTTCACAAATCTTTTCAGAGCACTCTTCAATTTAGCACCTTACTTCTTCAAGTGTCATAACTATAAATTGGTTTTGCATCATCTCTAAAATCTTGTTTTCTTTCAGTTAACTCATGAAAGCATTAAAAAGCATAAGCTTATTAGCTATCCTCACTACATTGAAATGTGCTTGAAAATACTCTCTGTTTACAGGTGCATTTGAAGACTTACCAGTTAGACTTTTTATTGTCTCATTATCAGCCAGGTTGATCTCCACTGAGAATTATTTGAATATTGGATTAGAATGTTTTAATCAAAATATTACATAATTCTATACATTACTAAAGTTGAAAAAAATCACATCCATCCTATTTTCTTTGCCTGCTAATCCAGAACTTGGACTGTTACTAAATCAGTCCAATGATCAGGCTGCATCAGATGGGTTTGAATTTGTCCAAAGTGATGTCTGTCTTTGGGTTGTATTTTTGCTGTTGTTTTTGTTTGTTGGTTGGGTTTTTTTATTTCTATTGTGTAATATAATGAGTGTTTTCAGATTTGGATGTGGCTGATGATGTTGGTCTCTGTAGCAGCCCTTCTGCATTTTATTAAATGCATTTTACATGAAGTCTGCTTGAAATGTCTTTTACAAGTTAGTTGAATGGTCATAGCTGCTGATTATTATAATGTACCACTATTCTTTCTTACTCCTGTTGCTGTTCTATGCATACAAATCCTGTTTCAAAAAGATTCTGTTCCAGTTATACTAAGGAAATTAACATAAGGTCAGTTCAGGGCAAATATTATTAGGGGTTTTTTTACTGCCCCTATTCTTTCATTCATTCTTCACTAATCTTGTTGAAGATGGATGAACCGTGATAATTGTAGGTTATCAGAAACCTCTAATTATGCATTCACTGTAATTTAAATTAATTGAATTTTTCATGTAGAGTTTTTCAGTGAATTTCTGCACAAGAATTTAACAGAAAACAAAAACATGCTTGCAAAATATATGTGAATTTAGGAGGAAATTCAGGCTTGGCTTTTTAGCTGTATGGAAAACCCTATTTTTAAAGAAGCACTTGTGCAGAACAGAGATTACAAGACGTTGAGGTCACAATCAGATGCACTGGTCATTCTTCCACTGAGATGGGCCAAGACAGTAGTGCTGTCAGTGTTTGTCATCACTGCTGCTTACCACCCTATGCTTTTACCCTTAAAGTCTACAGACACAGTGACATACGTTTGATGTGTTCATATATTTATGTCCTTTAAGCAGTTACCACTGCTAATAATTTGGGCTTTTCCACTTGGTCTGTCTTGCTAAAATGTGGAGAGAAGCTGGTTGTGTGATTATGCTGGCACAGCCAAAAAGGTGATAATCGCCCTCTAAGAGAAGGTAGTGGTGTGACAAGCATTTGGGACAGAGTAGAGTTCAGTTCAGCACAACTGGAAGAGCCCATGGGACCACAGCCCATGGGACCACAGTCTGAAGGGGGACAGCAAAAGTTATTTTTCTCATTGTTCTCCTTTTACAGGAATGTTCAGAAACTGTCTCTCATTTGGGCTCAGATTCCATGGGCTTTTATTTTGCCTCCCAGTGCTAGCTAAAACTCTTTTCAGTGGAGTGTCTCCAGATTAACAAGTGAGATCAAAATAATCAGGCAGCAAATCAATAGGTTTGCTAAGCTTAATAGGAAAGGTCCTTTATCTAGACACTCTAACTCCTTTTCCAATAAAAGCCTATTAAAATGATAGTAACATTAGCAGTATGAGAAATCACTTGTGCATACAGGTTGATGAAATTAAGCATATGGTGTGTCTTGACTTGCCATTTTCAGTTCTGCTGGGAATATCGTCATTAACCATCAAGTCTCAGCCTATAATATGATTGGCATTTATAAAGGTAAATATTGCTTAGTGACTGTTCAGATGCTTCTTCTGTTACAAGAGCTATTGCAACTGCTACACCAGTGACATACTGCCAGGACTGACACTAAGTACTGAATAAATTCAAAACGGGTCACAAATTCAAAGGAAATGCTCAAAACATGGGTCCCAGGATAAAAAGAAACATTTGAAGAAAATCTGAAAAGGAGTTAAACCCTCTAAATTTTAAATAGTAAGGGTTGTTGGTATGATTGTTTTTACGGATCTTTTCAGTGCTTACTTTCTTCTCCAAAAAATAAGAAAAATGTCAATTCTGGTTTTGCTAGGGGAGCTCTTTCGGGTCACAGAGGATACATGGCTCTCACATTGTCAGTCTTAGTTGCTCTGTCTTGGAGAATATGTTTCCTTCTCCAGACAGTGTTAAGACAATGTAATGGGCTGTGCATGCACACAAATTGTTTTAATACTATTCTAAGAAAATTCAATATAAGCTCTGCTGAATTAGACAATATGTATTATTATCAATACTTAAGGTGACTTTTCTCCATTCAAACCTAATTTGCTAGTAGTAACTAAAAAACAATTAACATTTTCCCCTGAGGGAACATGAAAAAGAGAAGTTTTATATTCTGTGCAATTACCTATCTTCTGTGTGTTTTCTCCTCTATATTTCTCTTTTCTGCAGAAGAATTAAAGCTCTTGTAATTTAAAAAAATTCCCCATTTGTAAATGAAATAAGTGATGGAATATCATGTGACACACAAGACCTGTCAACAACTCAAATATTTCCCATGTTTTATAAATAATCCATGGTCTGAAATAAATAAACAAAAATATGAGCTAAATTATTGTTAGTAATTAAATTTCTTAAAATTATGATGAAATATATGTCATAATCTGTCCGTTTGCAGACAGCTTGCAAGGAGAAAAGTAGATTAAAATTGGTGAAAAAATCGTCTCTATCAAATTGTTAATCTAGCTGTAACAATTACAGTTGCTGCTCTTTCTCTATTCTTTTTTGGTCTCTTGACTACAATAAAGCTCATTACACCACATGGATTTTCAAATGTACACATAAAGAGACAATGTAATCTTGCCTGTGAAGTGAGTTTACCCCAGTTGTCACAATTCCTTGTCTAGTTAATCGTTTTTCAACTTGCAGTTTATTAGCTGGCTGAATAGTCTGCAAATTTGACCATGGATTTCTGAGATTTTTACATGATCCGAAACGGGCCCGTTAAAACTGCACATCAGCAAACGATAAAGTAGTGTGCCTAATGCAAACCAAACATCAAAGTTTTCACAAATGTTTATTCAGCCAAAATATACCTATTTTCAGAGGAAAAAGGATTTGGAAAACCTTTCATGCATTACCTATACATACAAACTTTCTGTTACCTGCGGCTGTATTATCCAGTTTCTGAATAACCCGTAGTATATGCTGCACCTGAGTTATTAAGAGCTTTCAGAATCACTCACACTAGGGGAAATGTTGTACAAATACTTCTGTTAATGTTGCGTGAAGATTTTCTAGCTTAATAGAGTTTATTAACTCTCAAGCTCTGTGCAAGCCAAACCTGACCACCTTCTTCTGGAGATAGTACAAGTCTAGAATTCTGCAGAGTATAGTCTGTATTTTTGATAGTGTCATTAAATTAGTCAACCTCTGAAAAACTCCTTTCTCTTAAAAATATAACGATACGAATGAGCATTCTAGTCTGTCAAAAGCTCCTTCATATGTTTCAAATAAAATAAATAACACATTAATATTAATATAAACATAACCATTTGCAAGGGCAAGCAGGAAATTTAAGACACATTTTCACATGTTGGGGTCTTAAAATATTTATTTACTAACAGCGATAGAGAACTGTACATTTCTTACTTGAGTTTATCAAGTGTTTTTCACCCATCTTCTAGCCCTGTGCATTTTTAGTACATTTTATTTAGTAAGTGTAACAAGCCATTCTATGTTTATTCAAGCATGATGTCATAAATTTACCAATCCAGTGTAAGATAGAATAAAGCGGTGATCAGCTTCGTATGACAACTAAAGCAAATTAAGAGTTCAGATTAATGGTACTCAATCATCAAATTCGTCCACATGGTAATGAAATATAATCATGGTATTGACACTAAACATTACTTTTTTTACTTAACTATGGTAAATGTGTGAAGAGGAGCCTCTTTCCCTGCAGTCCTGCACTCCATCTAGAATTTCAGTCCCTCCAATGTATTTGCTCTTCTGATGTAGGACATCATCATCCTGAGAACCTTCATTTCCTGAATGTGCTTTTGCCAGCCTAAATTTACAAAGCAGCGAATGACCTTGAGGAAGTACAGCTATTCAAGTACCTTTTTAACACCTTTTTCTTAAATTTTTTCTCAGCTTGCTGTTCTCATTTTCCCCTTTCACATGAAAACATAGGGGTGACAGTGCAGATGTGATGGTTAGGTGATGCACTATAGCAGTTTTTGAATTAACACTACCTTTCAGTCTAAAAGAAGCAATAGAGTAATTCAATGACAGGTTGGTGGTTATTTTTAGAAATCTGTTAAAGGTTTAGTTCACAGACATTCAAATGTGCATATATTAATGAAAAAAAGAGAAAGAAAAGTTAAAGGCAACCCACAAAGACCAGAGCTGAAGAAAAAATTTCGAAATTTTTCTGTTTCCAGATTTTTTTTTTAAATAGGTCAACATATATTGTCTGCAACTTGGAGCTCAATATTTTAATTCATGGTGGATCTAATGAATTTGCAAGCTGGTGTGTTGGGTGTACCTTGGCTGGATGCCAGGCACTGAGTAAGCCACTCTATTACATAGCAGGACAAGGGACACAAGGGACAAAATAAGACGGAAAAAAACCCCTTGTGCATCAAAATAAAAGCAGTTTAATAAAGCAAAAGCAAAAGGTTGTGCATGGAAGCAAAGGAAAGCCATAAGATTTATTCACTACTTCCTATCAGCAGCCAATGTCCTGCCATTTTCCAGGAAACAGGGTGTAGTGGCTACTCTGGAAGGCAAAAGTAAATAACAAATTCCGCCCTCATCCCCATCCCCTTCCCTCCTTTCTTTTAGCTCTTATTGCTTAGCAGACATCCTTCGGTATGGGATATCCCTTTGTTCAGCTGCAATCAGCTGTCCTGGCTGTGTCCCCTCCGAAGATTTTGCCCACCCCCAGCCTACAGGTGAGAGGACTGTTGGAGAGACAGCCTTGAGGTGTGCCAGCGATGCTCAGCAGTGGCCATCACACCTGTGGTACCAACACCTCGCTGGCTACCAACACACAGCACAGCACCCAGAGGACTGCTCTGGGGAAAACCAACTCCATCTCAGCTGGACCCAATACAGTTAGTCAGTCTGGACTTGGTGACACAAATCTTTCATCAGTTCTTCAGTTGGAAAAACCTGCCCAGGGAACACATAGACCTGTGGTTGATGAAGCAAGAGAAATGGTTTTCTCAAGTTTCATGTCTGCCTAACCCTTTGAATAAGGATTGTTGCCTTCTTGCTCTGGCTCAGCAACTTCAAAGTGGATTACATTTAGAAGACTTCTCAGGGCTCAAGTGTTTTTGATCATTATTGAAATCCAGGCCCCTCAAAACCATCTTTGTATCTCTAAATCATGATGGAAGTTCCATCACAAATAGCTATAGATTTTACCAGTTGTCATTCTGATAGAAATGATAATTCATAAATCTATAAAGCAAAACAGGTGGAAGGTCTCCATGCCAAGAAATTAATCTCTGTTTTCCAGCTGAGAACGTAGGTGTAAGACCCAGTAAAAGCCAAATTCCCATATTGTGAAAATGCTCAATGTCTGACATCTGACCATTTTTTTTAATGATCTTACTTCAGTGTTCCTAACATTTTAAAAATATTGTGGACTTTTTAATGGATAGAGAATATTTGAACATAAGTTTATCTAATATTTTTCCCTATATTAATTTAATTATATTAAAACTAATCCTACAAGTACTAGCTCAAGTGTGGGATTGAGTTTATTATTCTTTCCTAAGAAAATAAAATTCCATTCTATGATGTTCAGTTCTGCCCTTTGCATTCTCTGTATTTTGTCCCTCAAAAGGGAGCCCTAGGGGTTTATTTTGTTGAGAGTAAGAGATGTATAAAATGATATCCCTCTAAATCATTAAATGTGAAATTTGGGAAGGAAAATATCTCAGGAAGTTAGCATGAGCAACTGCTCGGTCTGTGTTGGGAAACTGAGGTATTAGCAGTAAATAGCAAAACCACAAAGAGAATATGGCTTAATGCAAAACTTTTGCATCTTTAAAAATGTCATCTCTGGTTCTGTTGATACTTATTGAATTAGTGAAAAAAATTTCCTGATTTTCCTCTTACATTTGTATCTCAAAATGCACTTTTTTTTTTTTGACAGTTCTGTTTCTATATGTCTTTTTGATTCTAAATTTTTCAGGTGGATGTTTTTCAACTGGAAGCAGTAGATCTTGGGACTCTACAAGGGGTGGTAGTTGAAAAAGGGAAAGGCTCTGACTGGTTCCTGGAGAAGATTACTGTGAAAGAGTCAGCAGCTGCAGAGACAGAAACATTGTTTATGGCTCAAACATGGCTAAAAGACAGACGCGGTGGAAAAAGATCTGCCTCAGTAGCTCTGAAAGCCACAGGTCAATATTATCCTCAAACTATCATTGGCTAAGAAATTTGTCCCAAACTGCAGAATGCAGCTATGTGATTTGCTTCTGTAAACAAGTTATAGTTTAAAATATTCTGGTAGGCCATTGTCATTACACAGAGAATTACTGTGTCTGAACAATGTTGTTTTTCAATACTATTTAATAACATTATTTTTCAGAGGATCGTTTCTGCTTTGTTACTCCAGATTTACAGTGGCACAAATGGAAAAAAAAATTTAGCCTGTTCTCTTTACAAATTGCTGCCTCTCCAAGTCTTTAATGTCTACTTTGCCACTTGCATACAATTTTTTAAGTTTCTAATCCTTCTGTCACTTTCCAGGCACGGTAAAAGTGAGGTAAGTAGTAAGGCAAAGTACATTTTAAGCAGTGGAGAAAGTGGGTCCATTGCATTCAAGAGTGTTTCACATTAGTTACCCCACACTGTTTGCCAGAAACTGAAGATACTTTTGGCCAGTACTGTGCAAGTAACCAGTCCATAGAGGAGCAGTTTCGACCCCCACTGCCTGTGACTGCACTCTTCGTCAAGACAAGAAGGGAATGTGCATCCTCCCTCCCTGTGCTGTAGTTTATATACAAACACAATCTGGTGTGCAAGCCAGGAGGGAACCACTGCACAGCCCAAGTAGACCAGTAGGCAACCAAAGCCCAGCATGTACTTTTAAGACTGATGTATTTCTATTGATCCTGCCCCTAAGGGAAGTAAATAAATAGTATAGATGACTCCTTAGATTACAGAAAATATTCTAGTTCTTTTCCTTCTAACACCCAGGGCATATCTGCTTCCCATATTGGCACTGGCAAGTTGGTGTTTCTCCAGCAATAACCTACTGAGATCAAGCAGAATTCCAGTGCAATCCATTTCCTCTGCTTTATCATCTCTAACTTTTGCTTATTTGAAACCTGGAAAGAAGAGGAAGAAAGTGTTACTGTCCAAAAGAAAATAATTCCAACTTTTAGATTATTGGGATTTTTTTTTTATAAAGCATGGGAATATTTAGTGTAGGTTATATAATATAGTTTTCTTGATAGAATATTAATTAGAATATTTCCATTACCAGGATGCATTGATTTTGCAAAAGGAGATAGTGGCCCTGTAATTGTTTTTATGCAATAATTGGCAAATCCAGACTTGGTTGACATCACAAAAGAAGGCTTTCCATCTTTGGTTCAGGCCTCTCTAATGTTTACAAGTGGCTTTGGTCTATAAAAAATTTCACTGAAATCAATGGGAGCTGATACCAGTGGGAGGAACATCAGCCCCCAAAATGGGCATTAAAACCATCCAATTAGTTCTGATTCAACCAGGACATAAATTGCATAAATGAAACAGAGATGCTTTAAAATGAAAACTACTCAAATCTTCATGTTACAACCATTTAACAGCAAAGAGCTAGCTCTAGAGTCAGTTCGTTAAATAGGGTGATATGAAGGAGATGATGCCTAAGTAGAAAATCACATTGTACAATTCCTAGTTAAATCTTTAATCTAAATGATATAATACTCAGTCAATTTCTTCACTAAAGATGAATACAGGCATTTATTATCATTTAGACACTGTTCTACAAAAGTATTAATTTGGTCTTCAATCTTTTTTTAATTAGAAATCCAGGAGAGGAGGAGCGCTTCTGCCTGGCCTTTAGGAAAAGAGCAAATGAATTCAGGTATAGCTTCTGCCATTACATCGACTATTTTATTCATCAATTCTGAAAGAATAATGTGAGAACATTTTCATCACAATACTTCATTACACTTACTAGTACTGACAATATTTTCCCCTTTGTAATAGTAAGAAATGGTAATATACTTTGGGAGTTGATCAGCACCCAGATTAAGTGCTTAGATATTAATACTCCCCATGTAGACTAATAGATGTTTTAGGAATGTAATCTCAAGTAACTTGGTTAACATAGGAAAACAGAAGCACCTTTAATCTTTTTTCCTTTTGATTTTCCTTATTTTATTTGTTCAGAAGGCAGATGGAGGATTTATTTCGCAAAGCATCAAGAAGAAACAGAAACAGACTTTGAAAAGTTGTCAGAAAATATATCCAAGTTGGTTATGGTTTTTTATGGAAGCAACGGCAAGTCAAATCCAGTTTCCATGGAAAACAAAGTGGAACATCAGGCTAAGAACCAAATAACATATGATGTAAAAGAATATATAAATTTTTCTATATTTAAATTGTGTTTCCTTTTAAAGACAAATAATTATTGAGTGCTATAAATATTGCAGGTATTACTGTGTAAGTGTTCAAGAGAAATAGAAATGAAATTTTAAGTTGCACACCAGATTTAAGTTTTCATTTTTGGTTTTCTGAAGTTCATGATGATCAAGTTGGGGTTTTTTGGTCAACAAATAGCCATAGTTAATAATGCATATCAATTTAAATGTCATTAAGTATTCACATTTAGAAATCAGTGCAGTATGTAATCTGAATTTGATAGAATAATTGCAATGAATGCCCCTGGAGTATAAAGCTAATGTTTCCATAAATGCTTACTGACGGAGACCAGCTCAAGACGCCTGAGACAGACGGGCTTAAGGCTCTGGTGGCTCATAAGCAAAGTTTATTGTGCGCAGTAGGCAATATATACATGCTGATAAACAAAAGCATAGATTTTCCATGATAACAGCAGATTGTCTTCTTTACTGCTGGAGCGTGTGTTCCGAACACGCGTGTGTTCGGAACACTCTTTACTGCTGAAGTGAGTGTTCTACACTTAGTGTTCGTTCCTTGTATTCAAAGATGATTGAGTACTCCTGCTTGGTTAAGCTTAACGTATTGTAATCTTTCTTCTCAGAAACTGCATGTTTTACTCAGGTGTGCCCAGCCCTTTGTGGTTGTGCACTCTCTTGTAACTGACCCTTTCAGGCCAGTTACGTAGTCCTGGTAACTGCAGTTTCCCTCAGCTTACAGTCAATTTGGTTCTGCTGCCTTTGAACTCAGTGGGTCTTTTAGCACGAAGACTGATGCAAATGGGGCTAGGTCCGTGCTGACCCCTTTAGGGAAAACTTCCCCTGTTCCTGTAAATTAGCTATGACTATATTTATATATCTCTGGGTGGTAACTCATTGTTTTGTTGCTTCCTAGATACATTTACCATCTGATCTGGGAACGCTTTATAAAGTGAGACTTGGTCTCCCGAGTTTGGAAAACAGCATATCCCAGTTGTCTCTTCGTCACTTTAAAATGCAGAACACATCAACCCTGGATACCTTTAGTCTTACCATAAATAAAACACTTCCTCTTTCTCTTAATGGAGACAGATGGATTGAATTCCCTGTAGAGTGGCCATTAAAAGAAGCACTTTCTGGTAGGTATAAATCTACTTTAAAGCAGTGGAGTGGTCCAGGAGGTTAACACGTCCTAATATTACAATTTAAACCTTTATCAAAACAGAAAATTTTATTGTCTTTACTTAATGATTTATAAAGTCTGGATAAGAATTTAAAATGTGTGAGGGAAAATACTATGCACTCAGCTTAATTTCTATACAATAAAGTGGGAAATGCAATATTCATTTGATTACACAGAACCATTATTGCATACTACAAAGAACAGTTTATAAGAAACATATCTTTCTTGCAATGTTATATTTCTACTCTCCTCTGTTTAGCCCTTAGCTGCTCATATTACTGACACGAACAACATGATTTTTTATAGCTCATTTACTATTAAGTGATTTTTTTGTTTGCACATTCCAAAGATGCTCAGTAAATAACAGCTCAAAATGACGTATAAACATCAACTTTATTACCTTTATACACTCCAAATATATATGGCTGGTATAATACCACCTCAACAATTCTTCTGCATGTCAGTTTTGTTAAACAAAATGTAAGAAAACCTTTCACCTAAAATCCACCGTATCTTCCATACTCTTCTATGAGTATGGCTTACTGAATGCCACCGTATGACAGAACAATTCTCAGTTTAATAAACAGACCAAATAATGATACTTAATATTAAAATATTTTCTGCCTGAGTTTTATGCAGAAAACAAATGAGTTGCCTGGGTAAAGAATAAGTCAGTTCATCCAAAGTGAACTGAAGTTGGTGTTAAACAACGTACCACAATATGCTTTGGATTGGAATTTATAGCCCAGTTTCAGTGAGTGTCGAAATGTAAACAGGCAAGTAATCTCAGTAGAATTAACAAGGCCTGAGGGTTTTTTCCTGCATGTTTTGGCTGCAATTTAAAATTTAAAGTTTGCATTTAGGCTTTAGATTTTATATCACTTAGTAGTATTATTTTCACACGAAGACTTGCATGGTATGGGTACAGAACAGGGTTCAGAGGCTTTTGTTTCCTCTACACAAGGTTGAAGCAAAGAGGACCTTCAGGTTAACATAAAGGACACAAGCATGCCCCTTGCTGTTCACAGTCGCATGCAGAAGTATTTAGGGTACTTGTACAAGCATACAGAAATAGTGAGAGAAAGGTGCAGCATAAGTGATAAATGTGCAGGGAGACTGGAACCCTCATAACCTTGGTTCTGACTGGCTCTGTCAATGGCCTCCTGAAAAAGATCACTTCCACACTCTTTTTGGTTTTGTTTTCTTTTGATTTGGGGTTTCTTTCATGTGTAATATTTTTTCTCCTTGTAATGAGATAAAGAGATTAAAAAAATCACAAAAAAATAATAGTTATTATGAGTTTGGGTGAAAGGACAAAAAACCAAAATAGCTCATCTCTGCTGCATTTATTATTTCTTTCCACATGTGTTTTAGAAATCTTCAAGGAGAGATTTGTAACCACAGGAAAGAACTAGGATATCCCCCCACATCTTTGCCATTTTATGTCCAAGAGACCTTTAAGAAGCTCCACAGCAGGTGGCACACGGGGAGTTCAAATTGATCCTTTCCACACAAACTTATTTGCAATTTATTGTGCAAAACAGATTTGCTTTTCTGTCAGCTTTCTGAATCTAATTTATCTTCTCCTTGATTTTCTTTTTCTCAGCTAAAATCAAAACCAGTATTCTATTAATTGGAATGGGAAGCAGCTGATTGTAATCACCTTAACCAGAAGCCTTGTGCTGTTAAATTTCAGATTTCTCTGTCATTCATAGGGTGCCTTAGTATTTAATTTCTTAGTTACCCTTTCCTTTTTCTTTTTTCTTTTTTATTTTGTACTTGGGATTGTGATGAAGTATATGCTAAAGGCTAATTGAAACCATCAAAACACAGTTGATAAAATACAGTGCAGACCCTTGAGATCTGGCTGTGCACACATGTGCCTTTGGGTGTATTAATGGGGAGAGGTCTCCAGCTGAGTATAAACATAGATTGTTTCTCTTCACTGTACCTTCCTTTGAAATGCTTATACCTCGGGAATCCCCAGGGATGAAACACTGCACTTGCTCTCTCTCTCTCACACAGACATAGAGGGCTGTACAGAAGGTGAATTTTGAACTACTGTAGATTTTAAGGAAAAATAATTATTGAATAGTGGAAAGGTGAAATCAAATATAATCTGTTACTTTCAAATTGTTATTTCCACAAAGCTAACAGAGAGCCGTAATTCACAGCGTGACTGTGAAATAATTAGAATTTTATAAAATTAATGGAGTTGTAACATTCATGCATGCTATCCTTTTTTTAAGTAACTTCTTTTCAGAGATTTTTTTATCATCTTCCCCCTCCCCAACCTATTCAGTACATTACATAGATAAAAGCTTACTTGCCCACATTTGCCCTGATCCCACTACTTTAACAAAGACTACCATTTAAGGTTTTTAGCCCTCTTCTCTTACCTACATTTGTCTCCTGCAATTTCCCTGCTTTGTACAAAGTACTCTGTGAGTTCTATCCACTGCATAGTCTCACCCAAAGTTCATTCATCTCTAGCTGACTACAGTGCCGTGATAAGAGAACAGATCCTACTTGCCTTGGCCAGACTCACCTGGAGCCTCCTACCATGATGGGCATAGGATGTCTATTCAAGGTCACGTCTGAGCTACATCAGACATGCATCTGTCTGTAGTCCTCTGCCCCTGTCTTCTGGATGGATCTTGGACCTAGCTTTATTTTCAGTCCTGTCTTTTTCTCCTGTTGCTCTTCCTCAACCAACAGGATGGATCCCAGATCTTTTTCATTGATGGCTGCATCCAGGATTGTTGACAGCCCTTCCTGCCATATGTAGATGCTGCAGGACTGTTATCTGGTCAGGGAGGGCACTGCTTGCTTTGGGGTGGTGCTCAACTCCTGTTGTGTCCACTCCTTGTGGGGCATGCCCAGTCTTGTTGCTCTCTGACATAGTGATCCAAGAAACCAGCCTTCCAACTGCAATCCTTTCACTCCTGTTTTGGGCTGGTCCAGCCTCACTTCTCAAGCTTCAGGTCTAGGAGATTGTAGCAAAAACAGAGGTCAAGTAAAACAAAAAGAGAATGCTCTGAAAATCAGTTATAGCCCAAAATAGCATTGCACAGGTTTCTTCGTTCTGTATAGTGACCCACTCACTGTATTGCATCCTGGACCAAATATATTGTTTCTTCTCTGGATTCTTCATCTTGGTTGTAACATCACCCACCATATTCCATATAGTCTTTGTATTTAATCTGTTCTATGGTATTATGCCATAATTTGTTGTTCCTTAGGCAGCATCAGTTTTTTATTTCCATTTTAACCCACTTAGGGTTTTACTCATTTTTATCTCCATGAGTAAAACTAAATACATTTTTGGCAGTATGATTTTTTTTTACATGCATCTGCTCAGCTACAATAGGTATGCAATAAAGGCCTGTTCTCTTTCTTCTGTTGCTGATGTTGGGGAAACAGGCAAGACCGATAGAACAAAGTTGGTTCTCACACCAAACTCAGTATTTCAGATAATCATTAGATCTGAAAGCTGATAATAACAGCTTGTTATCTGCTTTACCTGGACTTTGTCTTCTTGACTTTCAAAGGATGCAGATAATCTCTTTATACACACAGTCTTGTATGGGATAAATGTCTGACTGAGCTAAGCTCTGAGCCACATTCTACAGAATTCTTCTGCAAGGTCAGGATTCATCCGCCTCTACTAGAGTGTCTACAGGAATAAAAAGGGCATGATAGGTAGATGATTAGAAGAGGTAAATATTCAGAACTGTCACATAATTTAGTTCTATGAGTAAAATGTAAACAAATATAAGCAGATGCTCTGTGTATGCATTTACTTTTAAATGTGTTCAGGTGTTGTCATCTTGTCTTCAATTAAATAACTATAACCATTGCATAAATCACAAACAGCACACTCATGGGTGATGACTTCAGTTAAGATGGACTTGTCTTCCTGAGCTCCATCTATACCCAGTGGATGTATTCCATCACAGTGAGGTTCAAAGCAGCAGCTTAGGTGCCCTGAATCACAGGAGAGGACCTTCTCCATCTCTTAGATGATGAAGTCTGAAGGATTAATCTCCCTTGCTAAAGTTAGTCATTGTAAAGATCGACAAAGTCATTGATGGGTCTGAGACTTACTAGGTCTTTATCTATTAGGCTTTTGTCATTAAGAAGAAAAAGGCAAATGACTAAGGTAATTTTTCCATAATATGCTACTGCTACAAACATAAAACATCGGCATGCTTTTCGCTAATTTAATGCAGACTTGTCAGCATCACCCATGTTTATAGTTGGAGGACAAAATTAAGGGAAAAATATCTAAAGAATGTATTTTGCTATCATTTTCAAGTGTTTGAATTTTTAATTACATTTGACTGCACATTGCTATGTTGTCAAATAGCTGTGCAAGGTTGTGGCACAGTCTTAACAAGATCTTTTTTTCCTTGCTATTGCAGTGGTTACATATCATCTAACAGTATTTTCTAGAAACATTTTGAGTGAGAGAAATTTGTTGCATATGACTGCATGTATATATGGTACTCATGGTGACACAGGAGACAGATCCCTTCTCTGGTCATTGCAGAATGTCCAGCAGGGACAGGACAATGAGGTACTCTGTCTTAAAATACTTGAAAATGTATTCTTTAATCCATTCTTGCACTTTCTATACATTCTTTTTAATTATACACTTAAATGATATAGTTTCATGGAATGAATCACAGAATGATAGGGGTTGGAAGGGGTTGGAAGTCCAACCTCCCTTCTAGAGCAGGATCACCTAGAGCAGGCTGCACAGGACAGTGTCCAGGTGGGTTTTGAATACCTCCAGAGATGGAGACCTCACAACCTCTCTGGGCATCCTGTCCCATGGCTTTTCCATCTTCACAGTAAAGAAGTTCCTCCTCATGTTTAGGTCGAATTTCCTGTATTTAAGTTTGTGCCCATTGCCTCTTGTCCTGTCACTGAGCACCACTGAAAAAAGACTGACCCCATCCTCCTGACACCCACCCCTCAAGCATTTATAAGCATTGATAAGTTCCCCCCTCAGTCTTCTCCTCCCTAGGCTAAAAGTCCCAAGTATCTCAGCCTCTCTTCATAAGTCCCCTAATCATTGAAAGTTCTGGTCCCCTAATCATCATAAATTCTAGTCCCGTAATCATCTTTGTAGCTCTTTTTTGCACCCTCTCTACTAGCTCCCTGTCCTTGAACTGGGAAGCCCAAGACTGCCCACAAAGACAAGTAATCTTTTCTAAAAAGGAATTTGTTTAAGGTGGTAATACTGAATAATATTGTTTTAGTCATTTCTAGTTACCATGGATGCTGTTGAATTGGGAAAACTGGACAAAGTTGTTCTTTTGATCAGCAGTAAAACAGGTAAAGTACTTTTGCTGCTCACTGAAGTCAGTGATGTGGATCACACAGCTAGACTCTTGTTAAAGGCAATGAATTCACTGCCAGAGTTAAATCCAGTTTAATTTCCTTTGGCTCTTTTTGCTAAAAGGTAATATTTTACAAAGCAAAATCCAGAGTCTTTATACATTAAAATCCAAAGGCTATATATCATTTCATCACGAAAGTAAACTATTCCTTTCAATACAAGAGAGAAAAACAGAAAGTTAAGATAAATAACTATATTCTGCAATTAACATGTGATCTACTAATAAGTGATCTAGGAGAATAATTATAGATCATGTAAGAAACTGGTGTTGGGTAATTGCCCTTCTGTGATTCAGCTATTTTAATTGTTTTCCCCACCTGTTCTGCTTTCTCCCTGCGACGTTTAGAGGGGGGATTTACCCCTATTAGGTAATTAGCAGTTTTGTCAGTGGATTTCATTAAAATAGTCATAACTTTAACATCTCTTTGCCTCATCTGTAGGATGGCCATCATGGTACTAAGGAATATTCAAAGAATCAGTTGTAAAGTTTTTGAAGTCCTTTAATGAAATTTGCTATATAATTGCAAATTGTTACTTTGTGTTACAGTTTAGCATTTTCAGACTGTTTTCTAGGAAAACAAGGGTTCTGTGTTTGCACTTTATCTCCATCTTTTTTGTTTGCTCCTTATAATAACCTTTCAGACTCACCACACAATTTCAACCAAATCTGTAAAATGTGTATAGACTTAAAGGCATTTGGGTAGTAAATGTGTATATACCGGTTGACTGATCAAGACATCCTGCCCCTCAGCAGTTTGCTTTGGCCGCTGAGGGTTTCAGAAGGGGCACAACATGGACATTCAGCTACTACAGAGAGAAAGAGAAAGTGAGGGACAGCCCTGCCATGCTGCTGTTGGGGAGCACAGCTTGTAGCCCACTGCTTTTCCTTCCCAGAGCTTCATTTGTGTAGGTTAACTAATGCTGCCTGACTGACATTGGTTGAATATAGCAATTGGATGTTACCAAAGGGCACCACAGAGAGCATGACAGGCAAGATTTTTCTGGTCAGGTTTGAATATGTGATTCACAAAGGAGACTTCAGGGCTCATTTGCTCTGTGTGTGTTAAGAGAGGACTGCACAGGTATATAATATATTTCTTCCAAAGGAATTACTTAGATGATAAAGCACTTTAGATGAGTAAGGGTGTCCATATTGTATCCAGACTAGTTTGGACGGAGGCTAATTTGGATCAAGACTTTGAACCAAAAATCCCCAACCACAAAAGCTCTTTAGTGTATAAAATCATGTGTACTCTGCAGGACTGTCAGCCCAGGCAGAGCGTTGGTCTGATGCAATTATGCTTCTTCCAGTATCTAAGTGTTTTTTTAAGATAAAAATCCCTTTTAAGGTTCAAAATCCCTTCCTGAAGCTTCTGACTCTCTCCATGCACTGTCTGGACAGATCATAAGTGCAATATAATGTCCTGGATTCCTCCCCAGGAGCCTGAGCCTATTAGACAGGAGTAGAAAACATTGGGATGCAGTTTGCTGAACAGGGCTGAAGGGAAAAATAACAGAAGAGAAGGGAAAACGAATAGTTTTCCTGAATACCTAGTTGCAAGAAATTCAGGTCAGTGTTACAGCATGTAGGGGCAGTCCCCAGCAGAAAATTCAAAAGTTAGCATAAGTCAGAGGGAAATCTTTCTCAAACAAGCATAGGTATTCAGTAAGTTGCTGAACTTCTTTCCTGCCTTCCATCTCATGAGATCCATTTTGTGCTGCATATGGAATAGAGCTCCAACTCACTTGTCAACCGGTCACTGAGGAGGAAGCACCAGATATGTCTTTCTGCTCTTTCTCCTCAAATATGCCTGCCTGAGTCATGGTGAATCTTTTCTGCGTGACTGTCCAAGGATGGTGAGCACAGGACCTAGCAGCACTAAGACAAAGGAAGTGCTTGCTCCTAGATTTCTAAGTTGAGGTTTCAAGTAGGCACAAAATAAGGACAGTTATGATGACGATTCCAGGATTTTTAAGTCAATTGTTGCTATTCATAAATGAATTAATAAATGATGTTTTGTAGGAATGGCATCATTATATCAACATATTCTACTTAATTCATTGTCATACAGTACAACATATTCATTATACTGCATTTCCTTCTTCGTAGACTGCAAACTGGACATTAAAAAACTGCATTTGAAAGAAGCTCCAAAGGAGCATCCTATCTATGTATTCGAAGTGAATGAGTAAGTATATTATGTAAAGCTAGTAACTTTTTAGTTATTTTGTAGCATAAGAGTTGAAAACACTGAGTGGGCATTGAAGTGGTGGTCACAAAGTGGTTCAGACAATGGATATTTTAAAAAATAAGTCCACCTTTATCTGTCACAGATAAATTAATAGGATTTTCTTTTGATTAAACATAGTATTTACTGACCACAAAAACATATGTGGTGTTGTTTTTCAGAACATTTTCTGTGGATGCATATAAACCAGAAATGCAGAAAGAAATCCCGTTATCTTTTGTTATTCAAGGAGACAAAGAAAAGAATGACAAAGATAATGACTTACATAAAGATGGAAGTCAAGCAAGAAATCTGACAGAGTATACTATTAAAGTATACACTGGTGACAAAAGGGGAGCAGGTACTGATGCCAATGTGCATATTATTTTGTTTGGGAATGAGGACAAATCTGAGGCATTTCAACTTTCTCAGTCACTGGAGCATCAAAACCCCTTTGAAAGAGGAAAGGTGAGTACATAAAGTTTATCAGATATGTCCATTTCTGAACTGGGAAAGCAAACTTTAAATCTATGCAAGATCTTTATGAAACTTAAGGCATTTACTCTGGTTTCCTCATCCTGACATACAGTCTCAGCTATGTCTGTGTTTTGCCTTTTCACCAGCCTAGCCAAGAGACATTTTACTTTTATTGTATCTAGCTGACTGCTGCTCTTCTGTCTCTTAGACCCAAATGCATTGTCATATGGCATCCCACCCATCCTCCCAGTTAAGCATTTCCTTATTCTGAAATGCACAACATGCATTGCCTGTGACTGTGCATATGTGTGCAATATCCCTTGCTGTTAAATATCATGTTTGAGAATATATCAGTCTGTTACATCCCATCATTTTACTTTGCCACGGAAACTGATGCTGTGAGCCTCACTGAATGTATAAGCCTATAACCAGATAAAATGGAACCATGCACATCAACCTGATTCTGATATCCATCATGCTTTTGGCTATCCAGAGACCCTGTGTTCAGCTACAGACATTTGCATAAGAATGCTGATTCTCTGCATGATGTCCCAGTAACTTAGAAGAATGTTCTTCTATTATAATAAACATATTACTCCAGCAAAGGAATTTCTCCATTTGCTCACCACCTGTGCAATGGAGTATAATGATGGTTACCCTTCTGTAGCAAGAAATAAATATATTTTCCATATCTCTCTCCTGTGGATTTCTTGAAAGGTAATGACTGAATAATTAAAACTCCAGTTAAAATATCTTCCTTATGAGATCTACCTCATTATCTCCAGCAGTACTAAACATCTTTTTACTTGCAGTTGGCCTGAGTTTCTTCATCCAAGATATCTTTGAATATCTTTGAAAAGATTTTTTTACCCATATAATGCCTTCCATACTGAGGAGGTTGATAAATCTAGTTATCTATAGGCATAAGAAACAAGTAAGAAAGTGTCTTGAGTAGCACATTTTGCATAATAAAACACGAGGTTCCAATGATCTTTGAAAAAGAAAAGTAGATACATGGAAATCCTGTTAGCAATCTAAGCTAACATTCAGCTAAGTGAATGGGTAGCCAGTGATGTCAAATGTCTTACAATAAAAGGATCTAATTTTAAAAAAGTCTGTAAGATGAAGCAAGATAATGTTTTAAATTAAAATATATTTGAGAGAGAAAAAAGGTGCATTTAGAAAAGGCCTTTATCTTTTATAATCTTGAACACATATTTGTATATCATAATAAGAATTCAAAGGGAACAAAAATACATTTCTGGTATATGAAAGTCAGAAGAGAGGTAGGAATTGTCCTACTGTAAGTTGAAAAGTGAATCTTTCATGTTTAAACTGAGACCTATTTGGAAGGGAACTATACCACAGATTCAGTGAGGGAAATAAACCCCATCAGGTGTCAGGCCATCTATTTTGAACTGGTATTATTACATTTGAATTAGTCTCAGAACTGACCTAAACAAATATATAAGTTCCCAGGCATTGGTGTATTGTCTTTAATAATTTTATTTTAATATCAAAGGTTGATACATTCAAGATTAAGACAAAAAAATTAGGAAACCTACACTCAATTGAAATTGGTCATGATGGGAAAGGATTTGGTGAGTATACCGCATGCGTTCAATAACCTCGTAAAAATCTGCTTAAAGATCTGCCTGACATTTGGAAAAGTTTTTGAAGTCATGCTACTCCTACAGCTAGCTAATACAAATCTGTATACAAATAAGGTCAGTTTGACTGACTACAGGCCAGTCAGCCTCACCTTCATTCCTGGAAAGGTGATGGAAGTGCTTATTCTGTGAGTTATTAATAAGCATATGGAGAAGAAGAAGGTTATTGAGAAGGGATTCACTAAGGGGAAATCATGCCTGACCAATCTAATAACCTTCTATGATGGGATGACCAGCTGGCTGGATGAGGGGACAGCAGTAGGTCTTGTCTACCTTGACTTCAGCTAGGATTTTGACACTGTCTTTCATAGCATCCTTGTAAAAAAACTTAAGAAATGTAGGTTGGGTCATGGGACAGTGAGATGGATTGAAAACTGGCTGAATGGCAGACCTCAGAGGGTTGTGATAAGCAGCACAGAGTCTAGTTGGAGGCCTGTAATCAGTGCTGAGCCCCAAAGGTCAGTACCGGGTCCGGTCTTATTCAATATATTCGTCAGTGACCTGGACAAAGGGACAGAGTATATCCGTAACAAGTTTGATGATACAAAACTGGAAGGAGTGGCCAACACACCAGAAGGCTGTGTCACAATTCAGCAAGAACTGAACAGGCTGGAGAGTTGAGTGAAGAGGAATCAAATGAAGTTCAACAAGGGAAAGTGTAGGGTCCTGCACCTAGGGAGGAATAACCCCAGACACCAGTACAGGTTGGGGGTTGACCTGCTGGGAAGCAGCTCTGCAGAGAAAGACCTAGGAGTCCCTGTGGATAAGCAGCTCTTCACATGACAGCAATGTGTCCTCATGGCCAAGAAGGACAATGGTATCTTGAGGTGTGTTAAGAGTGAGGCCAGCAGGTCTGTCTCTATCACCCCCTCTGTCTCTATCACATTTCCCTTGACATTCCCTTGATTTTTTTTTCCTAACAGAGAAGAGATCTAGTTAGCATAAACCTCAGAAGGTTTTACCCTTCAAATATTGCTCAACCACAACTCCTATTAGATGTCTTACATAACATAGAATTGAATTTTGAAAATTCTGGGTAAACTTTCTATGCTTTGAACATTATCTAAGAAATGTTGGGCAAGTTTGGTACTGTGGTCCAAGCATGCTGTGGCTCTCACTGGCACACATACAGCTTTTCTTCTTGTGAATGCTTAACTATGAGGAGAACACTAGTGTGCACCAGGTCTTCCCCTGATGTTGTTAGAATGTGGCTACAGTACAGATCTACACATGAGGATGGAAACTTTCTATGTACAATGTATTAGATGTAATCACTAAAACTTGTAGTAAAAAAAAGCCCAACACAAAACCCCCCAAAACTAAAACAACCAAACATGGGAGACGAGGACACATATTTGAGCTTATATTTAGTAGTACCAAAATAACCTAGAGAATATATAAATGGAATTTGCAGACAGTGTACAGCTTGAGTCAAAAAAGTCTTGAGATATTCTAGTCAGGTGAATTTTGCTTAATGTATCTGAAAAAATGTATCTGAAAGAAATAGGTTTAAGTTTAATAAAACCTGATTTATGTAAGTGTATGAGCCACCTTAAGGTGGCAAGAGTTTATTGTTATCTATCAGTTGGCCAGAGCAAAATTCTGCAAATAGTAGTTCATATTTAGACAAAAGTTGAACAGCTTTTTCCCTACCTACCCAGTCATGTTGGGCATGTGATGGTATTAAAAACTCAAAATCTCCAAACCTGTTCAAATAATGATAAAAGTAAAATCTCCCTCTGACTTCTATCTCATTTGTGTCGGCTGCTGTACCTGCACACATTTCAACTTAACACTGGTCTGGGAAGGGAGCTCCACCCAGACAGACTTTTAGCACTCTGAGTTTTGCATAGAAGTCTGCAGGGGAAATACAGGTTGAACTTGTATTTCCCATGTCCCAAACTGTCAACATGATTATCGTTCATCTCTGTGTCCTGATCAACATTACATAGTTGTTAATACTGCCTTCCTAGCACAGATGGTGTGGGTTGATTCATCTTCCATCCTTGACTACTTTCCTCTTAAATTTTTCTCTGAAATTATATCCAAGTGTCTTTTGTCACATCAGCTGTAATCCTCACAAGCATGCCCAAATGTAACACATCTTTGAAATGTTTCATCTCTTTGCTAATCTTTCCTAGCTGCCTCTAGATTCCTCCATACCTGCAGATTTCAGTCAGTGAGGTCTGTTGGAGTTTTGTCAATATAAAGCATTAGGTTTTAAACTTTCCAAGAGAGCAAACATGCCTTTATAGTCACTTGTAAAGTGACGTGTACATTTGAGAGACTGTAAACTTTTATTGCTGATAATCTTGACTCTTGAGTTACAGAGATTTTGTGAAAGGTCAGATATATTCTAAGTACAATCTATGCTATATTAAACCATACACAAGGTTTCAGGAAAGGCGTTCCAAAAGTACTTGACAATATCAGCAAATAACTCCTG
Source organism: Zapornia atra (assembly GCA_013400835.1). Taxonomy (NCBI): domain Eukaryota; kingdom Metazoa; phylum Chordata; class Aves; order Gruiformes; family Rallidae; genus Zapornia; species Zapornia atra. The sequence continues at coordinate 26,759 of VZTU01012938.1, forward strand.
TGGACTGGAGATGAAAAGTGTAGGCACTTTTATGCCCAAGTTATACTAGCTAATTGCTTGAAAATGTCCATTGAAAAGGGAGGAGCATCACTGTGCCTTTACCTTTTATCTAAATTGCTACAATTTGCAAATATTGTTGTATTATATTTTTATCCTATTTACAAATGTATTTACTGGTTTTAGCCTACTTAGTGCTTTGTGGAAATATTTGAAAAACCAAAATAATTTGTTAGAATTTTATCTCTAGGACATGCAAAGAATGCCAAAAGGTTTTCAGCTACTAGCAGTGTGATCCTAATTAGTTTCTAGATGTTGTCATTAAGTATTTGCATTGGCAAACATGACTAAAGATGCCAGCATAAACATTGTATTTCTATAATAAAATTTTATTTTAAAAGCCTTCATATTTTAATATTCTGTGAAATAAAATTCTATAGCACAATAATAAAGGCATTTTTTCACACAGCAAAACAAGACAATAGCAGATATTAAATACATTCTTAAAGCTAGAACAGGTATGAGTGCTGGCCTAAATGAAAATAATATTCTGAATCACTGTTGCTGAAGAAATATGGATATAAGAAGCATTCAGGTTCACCAGTTGATTTATATAAACATATTAATTAGAAATAACCAACAGAATTTCTGTTTTCTCATTGTTTAAGGGCTTGGGTTAACATTAAATAAATGACATACATTGACAAAGTTTATTTTATTTTATTGTTTGGTGGACACTGAAAACCAGAGCCCACCAGGGCATACTTCAGAGTACCAGAAATGACAAAATGGGATTTCCAGAATGTATTTGATATTACCAAGCACTTTGTTTCATTTGTCTTACCACCTGTACAGTTCAATGTGGAAAAATGGGTTAAGTTGTAATAAAAGTCGTTCTTTATGTTTTCTGTCAAAAACATCAAAGACCTTCTCTGTAAAATTGAAAGAAATTGGTAGTAATTTGAATTACCTACATTTCAGTTTTATTATTGATATTGAATACATTTGGAAGTACTGAACTACAGAGTTTGGAAATGAAGTCAGACACCTTTCTTATCCTTTATTTGCATTTTGGTGATATTAAATTTGCTCTTTTTTTTCCTTCTACAGCAAGTGGATGGTTTCTGGAAAAAGTAGAAATCACAGATGCATCTAGCAATTTGGCATATAGCTTCAACTGTAACAGGTCAGTAGATCAATTCATCATCACTGCGAAGGTGCTGTTTTCTTTTTAGCAAGAATTAGCAGTAGTATTTTTAGTCTCTTGTTTGTTTCTCTTCTGGTTTCCTAGAACAGTAGAATTTTTTAGACATGCTGTGTCTAAAAAATTCATCAGTCCATCCCTGTTAACTTTTGAATCCTTTGGCCAATTTCAAACTAATTTGCCAGCAGAATATTTAGAGGAAGACACTATATCTTTCCAAGTTGTTATAACTGAATAACCATAAGAGGGAGAGACACAGTCGAATGCATTTGCCAAGAGAAGATATTAGTATGCTGTTTTCAAGAGGTAGAAGCTGTCTGGTGAACCCTCACACAAGTATTAGTGAATACGTAGTTCTGACAAGCAAAACAAAGGTATGCAGACAGTTATGGGAGGGAATCAGAAATATGGCATGGTAGCATATGGCAGCATAGATATAAATCAAGAAAAAATAGTTGGGTTTTATTTTATTGTACAAAAGCAACATTACAGTCCTTCTGTTCAATGTCTGCTTAGTATGGGTATAGGATATATTCAGTAAATGTGGTAAAGATAAAAGAAACCTTTTTGTGATGTAATCTAAGAGGATAATGATCCAAATTTAGACATTTGTTTGGATAAAGAAGTTCTGGGGTAAAAGGCTTTTTATGTGCAAAAAGAAGATCCTCTTCAGTCTGCACCAAGCTGAAGCAATACACCTTCAGAAGTTGGAAATTAAATTGAAAGGTGTATTTGGATTGACTGTTCACTAAGGTATGCAGTTTACAGATTAAAGCATTTCAGAGTAAACAACAGAAGCAAGCACATTCATGTCTTTCTAAGTGTAAAATAGGTTTTTAATGCAACTGGAGAACAGGCAAGTGTGAAAAATTACCAGTTCCCTGCATCTAGAAGAGGTTGTCTGGTAGTCTGAAATCAGAAATGGTAGCCAAGAATATTTATTTTTATCCTTCCCTTAAATGTTTCTGCAAACTTGACAATTCATGGAGGCAAATCCCAACCCTGAACCCAAAAAGGCAACATTTTTAAAATTCTTGGATAGTCAGTTGGTCTCTAGTCTGTCATGAGAATGTGTAGCTGCTACCAAACTCAACAACATTAAACTTTCTCAAAGATCATTAAACTTCCTTTCATTAAACTTCTTCCAAATACATGCTCAAGCACTATCTATTCTTCTAGGTACTTACATTTAGATTAGTGGGCATGAGGAAAAGTCCTTAGACCACAATATCACTCAGGTGCACAACAGAACCCATGATGGAATTTTCAGTTGATGTCACTCCACCTCTTTTGCTTGTCAAGAGTTCTCAACCGAAACGAGTCTAAGGATGGTTCTTAAAAAGACAGCTTGCAACAAACATTTTTTCCCAGAGATTTTGTTTTCAATTTTATTTAAAGTCTTATGGTACTTGCACAAAGCTATGTAAGAAACCCATTTGGAGCAAGAACTGGAATCACATTGTCGATGTGAGAGTGACTTAACAGAGGTTGATTCTACAGACTGCCAGCTAGGACATTTAACTGGGATCTTGTGGGTTAGAATTGTGTCTTTACCTTAATGTATATGTACTCAAAAGAATTTCAGTAGAAGAGATTAGGAGGTCCATGCCAGAGTATTCAGTGACCCAGAGGTTATGGAGCACTCTTCAGATACAGGGAACTGTAAGTTTATGTCCCCGTTCCAGCTGAGACATGGAGCTTCTCATCTCATAGCCTGCTATGTAAATGGGGAATGGGTTCATTCTCTCACAAAGAAACGATTCCTCTGATACAAATGCCATCTCTAAAAGATACTCATCACTGAGAAACCTGAAAGGAGGTGGGCATCCTTCACTAACCAATTTAAATGCCTGTTGTCTAGTTTGCACGTCACACCATTCCTTGACACTGGGACTTCCATGACCAATTTTATCTGCCAAGTTTAGTTGTGTTTCAGCCTGGAATTGTTTAGTATCAGCTATATCTCCCAGCTGTTTGATGGTGCAACTTCAAATGTGAGCTGCTTTAACATACTGGCTGGGAATCCCTCCCATACTAGCTCTTTAGTAGACTTCACATCAGGTAGTCATTCATAAGTCCTGCAAAAGTGTTAGAAGCTTTTAAACTCTCTTGGATATTAAAATTACTGCCTCTGTGGTTCCAGTTAACATCAATCTACCTGATCTTTGGAATCAAGCCTCTATCCCATACAAACAATAGTAAAATGTCCATAGTTTCATATGGAGCAGGGATCAGGCCCACCATAAAACTTGGTATTTTTTGAACCGATAAGGAGATATGAGAAATAAACAGCCCCTGGAATGGAAATACATGGACAATAACTTGCTATCACAGAACAGGTTTCCTTACTCTAAATTATCCTGCTTTTATGCTACTCAATGAAACAACCTTCTTGTCACCTGTATGACCAACAAATAAAATGAATGTGTATTTCATAAATATATTTATAGAGTTAATTACACTTTTAAATTATGCATATATGGACACTGAAAATAAAGTCACTATTTTCTTCAGGAAGGTTACTGCTTCTGCATAAACCAATGTAAAAACTCTCCTAGAAATTCGAAGGTGCAAAAGCAGGCTCTCATGATTTGTCTGTTAAGATTTATAGGTGCTGCATCTCTGACAGTTTTATGTTTTTCCCTTAAGGTGGCTTGCTGAGGATGAAAGTGATGGCTGCACCGTGGTGCAACTCTATCCCTAGCTGCTTGATTTCTGATTCTTTGTGAGTGTGCTGCTTCTCCAAATGCATGATGATTTGATTTACTTGTATTTTATAATTCTGAAGGTATTGTAATTACTGTGAAGGAATGTCAAAACAATTCATTAAAAGCATCACAGTAAATTAAACATGTCTAATGTGAACACTGCATTCCAATCCTTTTAGAGATGCTCAAAAACTCTGCATGACTGAAATTTAGAAAACAGAGATTTAAATCTGTAACATGGCTCTGTGGACTTGATCTGAGCATTCATGATGGTAGACAAAAGTAGTAACATACTCAAATTTTTCTTTCAGTAGTAATTTGTCAGCAGGTTAAATTTAGCTCTTCAGTCAAATCTGTCAATATTTATTAATTTAGTAAATCTATTTCAATTTCAACATTTATTAAAATTTAGATTTCCTCAAAATAATTTTCCAAACAAATTGCACACCACTTCAGCCTTACCATATATTGCTTCCTTTTTCTGTAAAACTGTAACAGAGGGTAATAAAGAATTTGCTATTCAGGAGTTCACCCTGCGTCAGTAAGCCTCCCACTGACATTTGATTGTAAAATCTTGTAGCTGAGCCAGAACCTCAGCGGAGAACCTTTAGATTCAAAGGGTCTCTTAAAAAAGGCTGTTATCAGTAACGTTGCAATGGCTTACTGGCAGACTTAGGCAGCTCCCTGCTCAGCTTGATGACTTTTGCAGTGCCCATTCTTAGCCACCTAACTGATTTTCCATTGCTCTACATGCAAGCGCCTCTACTTTAAAAAAAAAAAAAGCCCCAAAAAAAAAAAAGCCCAATTCTTTTTGAAAAATGCACAATAAATAGATATATTTAGCTATAAATGCACAAATTAATGTTTGGTTTGGTAGGCTTTGACATTGCCAGGATTGACTCAGGAAGGGTTTAGGATACAGATAAGTCTGAAATGAAATCATGACTTGCACACCACCTGAAGTTTCATGTGTGTGATAGGAATACAAATACTGTATATAAGCTACGTAGGGCACCCCTCTGTTTAATCAAGGGCTCCACATTTAGTACTTCCAAAATTTAAAATCTGTATGAAGATCTGAACTTCAGACCGGTTTCATCTTCAAGGCACTACAATCTGTAGCAGCAATGTGCTTTCTATAGTTATGAGAATTAATTTCTAATCTATGCTGACAAAACATTGTCTGTCTGTCTTTTTAATGTGTTTAATGTTTATTTACTCACATTATTCTGCAAAATGAGGAATGTTGGCTGATATCGGCATGGGTAATGAAATTTCAGTTGTTGCTTTGACACAAAATAATAATAAACACATGTAATGGGTCTTGGCAGTAGTTTCGTTTTTATCTACCTTATACGTCATCAAAGAGAGAGCTAATGTAAGGTGTGGATGTGATCAGAGTGAGCAATGGAACAGAGTCTTCTAAAAGTGCTCTTTTTGCTCACACCGGTACCACACACACTGGAATGGATTTGAAATTGTATCCCCAGAGTGCACAGTTCACTTACTTAGTATCAGTATTCATTACATCGAATCACTTCGTTGTGATCTATTATGTGATTTGTTTCATTATTATGTCTTTCATTAATAGTTTGTAATACTAGCTCTCTTTGATGCCATTTCTGATTTTTCAAGTGTAAATAATGCCTTCCTAATCTGTTTTTCATTATACCAGTGAATACCCTCCTTCTGCAGCTGCCTTCCGTATTTGAAAATTATTTTCTCTACCTACACAGCGTACAAATCAGGTTGTGGATTTGCTTCCCTGTATCTAGAGCCATGTATCATGGAATCACAGACTGGTTTGGGTTGGAAGGGACCTCAAAGGCTATCTAGTTCCAGCCCCCTGTCATGGGCAGGAACAACTTCCACTAGACCAGGTTGCCCAAAGCCCCATCCAACCTGGTCTTGAACACTGCCAGGGAGGGGGCAGCCACAGCTTCTCTGGTCGAGGTGTAAAGAAGTCAACACCTTCACTAACAGGACCACCAGAGGAGAGAGCTTCATTTCAAGTGCATCACGGATGCCTGCAGCCCATATTACCAGGGGCTTACACTTTGATAAGAAAATCTGAAATACCGTAAGAAACTTTCTCACATCTTGCTTGGATGACATACTAGTTAGCATATTTAGCTTGGCACTAGTGCCAAACCCCAAACTTGCCTCTTCCACATGGCATACTGTGCTGTCTGCTGTGTTGGGCACAGGATCACTTAATCTCTGTTCCTTGCAAGCGGGACAACGTTTGGACAAAACTGCTGGCCAAAGGCACAGACATGACAGAGGTGCCACCTTGTGTGCACTCTGCTGTTGCTGCACAGCAAGGTTGCTGCCTTGCTGCTTTGCCCCCAGCACCCTGCCTTGCCTGTGGGGAACCTGGGCAGATACTGACACCACAGATGCCTTTGCGGGGAACAGAGATTCAGCATGGAAAAGAGACTGCCTGGGTTAACAAGAAACCTAGGCTTTTGGCACTCATGGGAGCCTTGGAAGGAACAGAGTATACTCGATCAGTTGGAAAAGGCAAAGCTGTAGTGAAGACTTCTGCTGCCTCTCTCTGCTGCATCCTGTTCTTGAAGATCTGTGTGAGAGAGCAGTGGCTAGAGGATTTTGCTATTATTATTATTATTCAGAGAAAACCTTGAGGTGGAGCTGGGTGCTAAAATATAGAGCCTGAAGACCATAAGATAGACTCTCAGATATAACTAAGTCTGAAAGTGTCCGTTAAGGGTCCAGCATTAGTTAACTCTTTTCCTTATCTGCATCTTCTGGAGTGCTTTTATATATATTATTAGGGTGATCTAGGTGATGTATTTCTGCCCATTTAAGCCCTTGAGTGTCTCACTTTCTTGTGCTGATGATATTAAGGATTTGAAAAAAATATGTCCATGTTGTGACTGGCTCATTGGACCATTTAATATTCTCCCAGCAACTCCAAGTATTGCCTTGCTGAAACTCATCATACAAAAGAAAGGATTCCCTCCTCTTAAGTACATATGAACACTTATATTACATCTATCCATCCTGTAGCTTGTCAGTTGTGGAAACAGAATGAGAATAAGAAGAAAGAAAGTGCCAAGTGCTCCTTTGAGTTCCTTTCGAAGTCTTGGATGAATACCATCAAGTTCTGGTGGATTGTTAGTATTTATAAGTTTGTTTGCAAATATAAACATACTCTGTTCATACATCAATTTAAAATGGTCCCTTGGACTTCATGAAGAAAAGCATAGTCTGGAAAAGTCCATAAACTCCACCAAATGGAGTAGTGCAAAGCAGTGGCATAATTCTCTGTGCTGTGGCTGAATCTTTGTTTTACAATTCTTTTGCTTGGGTTGAATTAATTTTAAATAGGTGAAGCAAAAAGGGGAAGGAAAATGGTGTATTTAATTTTCTTCTCAAAACTTTTGAAAATTGTTAATTACATCTTCAACAGAGTGTCACAGAGCATGCTAATGTCCCCCATTGTACAAAGCCTAGTTACAAGCTTGCTTCCTTCCATATGTGTGTCTTCCACTACCATTCATTTATACATTTACATTTTTCTTTGACTACACTTTTAAATCCATACTATGAAGCAACGTGAAAGGCAACTGACATCCATTTCTTGGTTATAAATGTAAGTTTAAGAAAACCTGAGTTTTCATTAAAAAATTATAGAAAATATTTTCTTCTTTTATACATAATATTGAGCTCAGTATACTGTTACCAAAGCGGGGCTGTTCTCAATCCTGGCCGCTTGAACATGGAATCTATCTATCTATCTATCTATCTATCTATCTATCTATCTATCTATCTTTGTATTTGTCTATTTTGTACAGTTGAATGTGTTTTACCTATTTCTAATGTTCAGGCATTCTGAAAACATAATACAAGAAACTACAGCCCAAATTCACCATGAAATTGAATTATGTGCCTAAAATGTAATTGTATGCCCAAGCCGTAAATACCTAAACAGTTCCACTAAGTCTGATTTATAGCCTACTTTAAGTTAGGTGTGCACCAAAGAAAGAACCATGCTACACCGAATCCTGTCCTCATATGGTGGTGCATACGTGTTGCCATTTTCACATCGACCTTCACTTGCTACAGAAAAGAGATTTATGCATGCAAAATACATATACCCATATCAGCTATAAAGCAAAGTAACTTCTGAAACCAGGGAACATTCCAGAGTACTCTTTGTAATGGTAAAAGCAGACTAACATATGGAGATACTTGATTCACGCTTCTTTTCTCAGTTTAAAAAGTAAGTTTATAGTTTGAAAATGTTTCTGCGTGAATCTGCATGAAGGCCTACAAATAAAATAATCTCAACCTGAAGCAATGAAGCTGTAACTGTTTATACTCAATATGGTTTTTAAAATATGTAATATTTTAACATTAATTTTCTAAATAGCTTAGCAATTTACTGAGGTATTTCTGGTTTGTGCTTATGCTGGTTTGCTGAAATATTGGCTTCACAGAAAGCAAATGCCTTCTCCCTTTGCAACGAAGAAGCTCAGTTATCAGAGTATCCAGTGGCATGTGCCTGTTTTAAAGTTCTTTGGGCAAAAAGGCAATTAAGAACATTAGCGCATAAACATTGAACATTCTGTATTACAACTTCCCCTGACACCTGAGTGTGTAACATAAACATAAATCTATGGAAAACATTTAAAACTTGTCAACATTTTGTAGAATAATTGTCACTTGCTGCTTCTAAAGAAATTGAATGCATGTGCGCCTGAGGGCACTGTTTCAACATGGAGCACTACTTAAAGTCAGATGTATGGGGGACACAGTAGTGATGCCATGTTAGAGTGAATGAGAAAACAGACCTTCATCCAATTGTCTGTCAGGTCACCCCAGCTTTACATCATGCACGACAAGACAGCGAGCAGCACAGTGTGGGAAAAGGCATTGTGTGTCTTTGAGAGAAATAAAATGCATGTCAGAAAGTAGGTAGAAAAGAAAGGGGAAGGAAGGTGGCAAGGAATCAAATCTGTTAGCAGATTCACCAGATCTTCTGGAATAATTCTCCAGAGAACTCCTCACTGCTTAGGACTCTGTTTATTTCTAAGGGGAGCTGCACAGGAGCTCTGCTCTGCAGGAGGGACCAGCCCGCTCCAAGCCCTGCCAAGGGAGGGCAGCAGGGTTCTTCTGCATAGCACCGTCACGATGGAGAACTGCTCCCCAAAGGACTGGGTATGGTAAGAAAGATAGGCTTTCGTGCCAAAATACTGTCACAGGGTGTCAGATCCACGTACAATGAACTTGTTCTAATGGTTCAGTTACTCTGAGCTAGAAGAATATGCAGGAACATTAACCACCCAACTGCAAAAGTCTTGCCAAACAAAAGAAGATAGATGTGGGAATAGTTTGGAATGAGCGCCTGCAAAAATTGATTGACCTGTAAAGTATAATGATAATCTAATGGTGAGATGAAAGAACTACAAACATGAGCCTGAGTGTGTTTTGATAGGGCCTTCTGCAATATATGGCTAAAGAAGACTGGGAGAAAATAACGGTTAGGAACCTGGAGAAATAAAAAATACTCTAAAGATAAGAGGGTTGGAATGCAGAAGTGTATTTCCTGGACATTTAGGTTTCAGTTGATAACAGTCTGCAATGAAAAGCAAAAAGACCAAAAAAACCTAAGTGTCTACTTAAAGTAGGCAAAGGTAATTCGATATTGTAAAGACGGGGG
>VZTU01012939.1:0-19128 GCA_013400835.1 Zapornia atra
TAATGTTCTGTGATTCTCTGAATTGCAAGGAATGGTATGAAAATACCCACATGAAAACAATGTTATGAACTTCACAGAATAAAATTCAGGCAGTAGAGCTGATCAACAACAGACTGAAAATACAAGAAAGTCTCAAATATTATGCCTCACTTCACCTTCTCATACAACTGTTCCAAGAGATAACAAGATCACATTGTTTAGAGTGTGGAGCTCAGAATGGTGGATTCTAATTTGAGATTGGTTACTGACTAATAAGAGAAAGCGAAGGGATTATTTCCTTCAAGGCAAGAATTTTCTAAGTATAAAGCATTGATAATAAAAGACAACTTATTTTTAGGAATGTGAGGAAGAAAAAATGGCTTTAAAATGTGAAGTAAATTTATAAAAGTGAAATGGCATGTGTATCAGTATATCTTAACTGTTGCCTAGAGCAGTAATTTGATTCCTTAAAGGCTTCATAGAATATAGATATTGCAGCAGAACATTGAGGCTAAAAGGAAAGTTTTTGAGTTCTACTTTGGAACTGATCAGAGTTTTAATGTTACTTTTAAAAAAAAATTGAACGCATATAAAGAAGTTTTTTAACATTATGATTTCTCAAAAACAATTTTCATATAGTTATACATTATTTTATATATGGATACGGTCAGGAATGTAAAATCAAGGGAGTAGAATTATCTCTCTAGGTGCCACATAAAATGACCTTAGCTGCTAAACTGTTTAGACTAGGTAAACAAAAAAGTATGCAAGCCAAATTCAGAAAACAAATAATCCATAAATGCTGGAGGTGCATTTATATCTGGACAGCTTGTAAAAATATAACTGTGGTCAATATATTTGGTACAATCGACCATGCATATCAGACTCTGTTGAGTTTTCTGGGTTACATGCTCATCACTCCCCAAATGGGAGTAGAATTGAAAAGGTTTTTTTAATATTTCAGGAAGTGTTCTATTGAAGATTTGGTTTAATTACATTAAATGTGAGTGGTTTATTTATTTCCCATCTGAATTTTTAATTCAGAAAAAAAGGAAAACGATTATAAATCATAATTCAAGCCTCTATAAATATGAAAACTTTTAAAACTGATATAAAATATCAGATTTTATCCCCTTCTGGATTAACCGAGGATCACAGTTTCAATGGATGTAATTCTATAAACATTACAGAATCTAATTTTATTTTTAAAAGATATGTACTTATGAAATGACAATTATAAAAAATTACATATTTAAGATAAATATATTGCAAAATATGTTGACTGTCCTGATGCTAAAACCAGGGAAAACAATATAAGCTATTTAAAATCAGAATCACTGTAAGCTGTATAGCAGCTGAATTGTAAATTCCTCATGAATGGAGAAATGTATTTTCTAAGATTTTTTCCACAAGTGTTACTGTGAACAACTTCTGAGTACATTTCTGTATAGCCTATAAGACACTTCATAAGATCCAAAAAGAATAAAACCAAAATAAAAGCACCTGAAAACTTTCTGTGATTTTATTCAGAAGTTTTTCATTTTCATAGTCAACAAAAAGATCATCTATCAGCTGTGACTACTGAAAGATGAAATCCTGATGTAATAGGTTAACTAGGATCATCTTCTCTCTCCTTCTGTTTATTACAGATCACATTGTTGCATTTTATGCAGTCATCCCATAGTCAAGATTGCATCAAAGTCAATAATTGTGCCTGAATAAAAATGTATTGTATTTAACTAGACTGAAATAACCTTTTTCCAGTGGTTAATTACCCTCTTTCTTTGATATTTGTGCCTTGTGCCCAAATTGAATTTGCCTAGCTTCAGCTTCCATTGATTTTTTTTTCTTGATTTTCCTTTCTCTGCTAAACTATAGAGACCTTTATTAATTAGTACCATTCTTCTAAGGAATACATAAGGAGTAATCAAGTAATTTCTCAGTCTTCTTTCCATACTCTCAGTAGGCTTACTTTTAAGCTCTGAAAAAGCATCTTCTCAGGTTGTAAAGAACAAGGTATGTTTTTTCCTTGCCCAGATCTAGCCACAAGAATTGTACAATGTCCGTGTGCCAAATTTGGAGAAGTGTGTTTGGCTGCGCTTTTGGAGTTGCTTTCTGTACAAAGAGTAATCAGGACACCTTGAAAACATTCACAGTAGCTGCAGAATGTTAGACAGAGATGTTCAGGTGTCTGGCTACTATGATCCTTAACACTTTCTCAGAGATGTTGAGAAACAGGACACTTTCTCCTGTTCTGTGAAGTGTATAATTATACATTAACAATTCTGTTTCTACAGTGTGTTATTAAACATTATACCAGTTAATTTGGCATCCAGAACCCCAGTATAATTGCTGTGGTCAAGCAGTATGAACTGACATTTGTGTAATTTGAAAATGTTACTGTCAGAAATTTTGGTTTTACATTAAGATTACAGATTAAAATTTTGGTAAAATTATGTATTTTTTATGTGCACAACATATAACACTTATCAATATAATATATTAATATTATATACAAATATATAGGATTAACACAAACTATATAAATTTATTATTTTATGTATTGTATTTTATATTGTATATAATATTAATCATGGTATTAGTCTCAGAGGAATGCTATTAGAAACTTCACATTATGGAGTTTTGCAGGGATAATCACTTCTGATAACACACCCATTTCTCAATTTTTCAATATAGGTGTCATCTTTATTCTACAATTTTGTTTTTTGAAAGGGAATACTGTTTAACGCTTCTCAACTAAAAGAATGAAGTACTTTTATCATCCAACGTTCCAATCTACTTGAATATTTAATTCAAGTTTTTTGGCAAGGCCTACTTTCTGTTAAATCAAATTGGCAGGGACTAATTATATTCTTTTAATTCTTTATCAGTTGAATCTTGTATTAGTATCCCATTAATGTGTCAGTAATAGATGGATGTCAGATTAACTGTCCTAAAGTTATGCAGTTGTTGCCTGCCATTTTCTTAAAGAATACTTAACGTGCTTAATGTGTAATCCTAGTTTTCAAATGTCGAAAAATTAAGGTATTACCTATTTAATCAGCAAGTGCAATTCAAGGATAAAGAAATGGAGTAAAAAAGTATACTGTGTTATGTTAAATGTGCTTTTGAGACCTGCAGAGCCGTGTACAGCAATAGAAGGCATCAAATAAAAAAGAGCCTGTCATCTAATAAAGCATTTTTAATCATTAAATAAAGGTATATTGCTCAAGATCTAAGCAATAAAGCTGCTTTGTAAGCAGTAAATAGGATAAATTAAAATCTCATTTCAAAACATTCCTCTCTGTATTTCATGGAAAAATTTAGGAGTGTGAAATTCTAATTAAATTTCTTCCTTACTTCCTCTTTCTAAAGTAGACAACTTCACAAAGACTTCACAAATCAGGTACTCTACCTCTGATCTTCATTCCCCCTGTATGTAAGCAGGGCAATTGCATGTTATGCTAAAAGGAAAATGAAGAAAGGATATGCCAGATCTTTCAACTATAAATCCCTGTTACTCTAGAAGGGATTTCATTGTGCAAATCACAGAGTAGCTGCAGAATTTTATTCTGGAATGATCATACGTTCAACCTCATTAATGGTTAACAAGGGTCTATTGCCCAGGTACCACAGAAATCCCCTGCGAAACCTGAAAGTGTATTCTTATCTACAAGGCAGTTGTGGCTTAACCTCAGACAGTAACTGAGCAGCATGTAGTTGCTCGCTCACTCCTCTCCCTCCAAAGAGGATGGAGATGAGAATGGGAAAAAACCTGTGGGTTGAGATAAAGGCAGCTTAACAGAACATCAAAGGTATAGAATAATAGCAGTGATAATTGTATAATAATATAATAATAAAAATGATAATAAGACATGTAATGCACAAATACAATTGCTCACTACATGTGGAAGGAAAAAAACACCCAAACAATCTGATGCTCGGTCTGTTTATGAGAAGCAATTCTGATTCCTGGCTAGCTTCCCCAGTTATATATTTACAGCATGATGTTTGGCCAGTCTGGGTCACTATCCTGGCTGTGCTCTCACAGCCACAGCAGGGTGCTGGTAAGTCATTGACTTAATGTAGACACAACAGATATCTAGCAAGAACTAAGGTCATCAAGTGTGTTATCAACATTGTTCTCATACTAAATCCAAAACACAGCACTATCCCATCTACTAGACAGAAAAATTAAATCCATCTCAGCTGAAACAAGGAAAATACCCACCTCTTATTCTATACCATCTATGTCATACTGAGGTCCTATACTTTTGAATATATTCCAGTTTTTCATCATCATTTTTCCTGTCTTTCGATATGTCCACACAGCTATCATTCCCTTAGTGTATGGGCCATCTCTCTGAAATGCCTGTGGAGTCCATTTAATTCATGAGTTTTGAACTTCATCTGTCATAACAGCCTCTCAGGTCATGAGAGTCCGTGATGCTGGATTTTGTCATAAAATTTAGATAATGGTCTTGCCTTTTTACACTGTTGTCTCATTGCATAGTCAATAAGTCCTTGGCACAGCCACATCTTCCACCGTGAGGTGGGACACATACCCAGTACCAACTCCAGTACCAACTCCAGAGGGTTCTTGAAAGTTCACTACTTTGTCCTTCAGCTGGCCCTGGGCCTGAAAGCATGCACAAAGGACTTGGGCTACATGCTTCAAGATAACTCACTTTGATATGAACAGGATGTGTATCCCCTTTGAGATAAACAGGATGCGTATCCATTCCTGATGGGTGGAATTCACTTTATTGTTGTGGGGATGAGGTTTTATGGTGATTGAGAGAGAAGAAAGAGGTGTGTATGGTTCTGCTGGTAATTGTTAAGGCATATCTCTAGTCCCTTATAAGCTTAGAAGCAGATTTATTTAGAAATGTGAAGGGTTGGGGAAGAATCTTCAGCTACAGTTCAAGTGTGTGTGTTAAAACTGTGTAACTTTTACAAAAGAAAGTAAAATCAATCCTTAACTATAACAAAAAGACTGTCATCATGCTTTTGTATTTACAGGACTAAACCTGAGTATGCATCGGCAATTTATATATTTTTATATATATATATGTGTATATATATATATGTATATATGATTAAGCTAATTCTTACATGCTATTCACCTGTAGTACTTTTGTCCACTTTGATATACCTCTCGTGCGTGAATGATTTCCCACCTGAGCCCTTGGGATTAGAAGATGTTGTTTATTCATTAACTAGGAATAAATGATTCAACATCAGCAACTGAGATAATGGACCAAATAGGGGAATGTTAACCTCTATTAACTTCTATTTTACACTTCCTAAACCTTGTCCAAATCACTTTGATCTTTTCCTAATGTTTAATGACAGCCTTTTTGACAACAGGATTTTTCATATTAGGAAAAAGATAGTAATTTGTTCTTTGTTTCATTATCCTATAAAATGAAGGAAGTATAGAATGTATTTCACAAGCAAGAACACAGAATATACCACTTTCTGATTCTGTAAGCATGTAATTAACATAAAGCAGTGAACATTTTACAAGTTACTATGCATGTTATTATGTCACATATATAAGGAAAACAAAACTTAAAGTTTTTTTGTAATTGTACACCTGACCTATCATGAAGTATCATAGAATCTATCAGATAACAGCAAAATAGAAGTGCTTTTAATTCTAAATTTCAGAAAATCATAACCTATGATTCTGTGTAATTTTAGCCAAATGGCTTTTCATCAACATGACTAACAGTGAAATGTTGCATACAACTTCACATACATGCTTAAAATTATTTGCATTTTTTCCACGATGTTTAACATGATCATTAATTATAATAATAGACAGGATTTACTCAGTCTACAAATAAAATCCCTGGTAAAGACAAAGGACATATCAGCCCTTTACTTTTCCCTCATATTCTTTGTGTCCTACATTTGCTGTTTCTAATCCACTCAGGAACATGTAATTTGTTTTTCTAAATGATAGAGCTTAGTGTACAAGGACAACCTTTTACATGTTGTTGAATGAGCAGTCAAACTGTTGGAGGGCTAGAAATTATCATGATGCTACTTTATCTCTGCTATTACAGTACTGAAAGAAATCTACATGCTCTAGAGCTGGAAAAAAATAAGGAACAGATGACATAGGAGATTTTGATACTGCTTAACAAGTACCCCATTCAGGAGATACCTGACCAAGCCACATTCCATTTTGTACAGGACTAAACCTGAGTATGAATCGTCAATTTATTCCATTTCATAGTTTCAGAATAAAGGAGTTTTGGTGTTTGTCTCTGTTGTGGATTAACACCAGTAGACAACTAAGCCTCACAGAGCTGTTCCCTCACTCCTCACAGTGAGATGTGAGAGAGAAATGGAAAAGCAGAAGTGATAAAACTTGTGGATTGAAACAAAGGAAGTGTAATAAATCAAAAATAAAAAGAAAAAAAAACCAGAACAAAATAAACACCCCAAAACAGTCAATCCAATATCCTGCCAATCCTCCCCCTGGACAACCCACCAGTTTTATTGATTAGCATGACATCATATAGTGTGGAATATCCTTTTGGTCAATTTGGGTCAGCTTTCCCAGCTGTATTCCCTCCTAGCTTCTTGTCCTTTCCCAACCTACTTACTGGGGGCAGAGCAAGAAACATAAAACTGCTGCTTTGTGAGCATTGCTTCAAAATAGCAAAAATATCGGTGTGTTATCAACACTGGTTTGGTCAGAAATGTAAAACATAGCACCATAAGGAATGTTATGAAGAAAATTAACTCCATCCCAGCCAAAACCAGTATGATTTCATATGTGAGCCGCATGTGCCTCGATGAGGTATTCAAATTCATTCTTAGGAGATCAGGACCTAAAACCAAATACAGAGTTCACAGAAAAAATTAAGTCTAGACTCAGTTGTCATTCCAGTCCCTCACCACAGCAGCTGCCTTGCAGGACGAATCTGCATATGACATGACATCTTGTTTTAGTCTTCTGTAGAGGGTCTTCTGTAGAGGGGAGGGGAGTGTTGGTCTCTGTGGAAGTCTGAGTTCATTCCTTCAGGGTTTAAGATCCATCAGAATTTTCACTGGAAGGCATTTTACTTTCCCTTCAAAGTTCAGCATCTGTCTAAACACATGTGCGCTTGAAAACAAGTGAAGTCTCTATTACTCTACCTTCCTAGGGCGATTAATAAGCATAAAGGGAATAGACAAGGTGGGAAAATGAATTAAAGAAATATTTGTGTAATCCCAACAGTACATTGTAAGTCAACAAAACCATGCTGTTGGGATCATTTTGAAGAGAGTCCCAAATTACGTTTTTGATGCACTTAGCAGATGTTTTTCCAAAAATATCTTGTCCCTCCAGTAAATATTATTTGCTCATTCCCTAACCTATCTCTTTCTTTGCCAAGCTGAGCTTTAACACATTTGCTTATGTGGTTTTCTTTATGTGAAAAAAAAAAAAAGAAAAAAAAAAGTAGATTGAAATAAATTATTTGCATTTGCTGTAAAGCCCCTATTAATTTGAACAACAGAAATAAAAAGCAAGCCAACAAATATAAGAACTAAAGTTAACTGTTGTCATGTATACTATATGGAATACCTTTTCAATAACTTCTGCATGAATCAATCTGCACAGCTTCAGGCCAATTAATTTTAATTTTCATGTTATTTTAATGTTTGATTTAATGTCTCTTCAGTGAATATTTTATCAATATTTCAGGCCAGTATTTGTCACCACAATCCACTCCTCCCTGACCCTTTTTCCCACTTCAGTATTTAATTTCAGATACTTCTTGTGCTGTCTTATAATCAACATGGGCTACACTCAGCCCTTTCAGTAAAATAACAGTGAGGGAGGTCGGGGTCATGCATTGTGGTTTCTCTCTGCTGCTCCTTGTTTCTCACCTTTTTCATACCTACAGTATGGATCCTCCCAGATCACAGGCCTTCAGATGTGTAGTTACTTTGCCATGGAGTATCTCTTCTAACCTTGCTGCTCCTTCATTTCCCCTGCTGTTTCCTCTATAGTTCCCTCCTCTCTTCCAAATGTTTCTTGCCCTTTCTTAGAAACACAGAATCATAGAATGGTTTGGGTTGTAAGAGACCTTAGAGATCATCTCGTTCCAACCCCCCCTGCAAAGATAATTCCCACTACATCAGGCTGCTCAAAGCCCCATGTTAAATATGTTTTCACAGAAACACCACCACTGTTGCTGATGTGCTCAGCCATTGGGTCTGTTGGAGCCAGCTGGAATTGGTTGTATCCAGCACAGGGCAGACACTTGTCTCTTCTCACAGAGGCCACCCCTGCAATCCACCACTGAACTGCTATAAACCTTACCATTTACAGCCAACACAACCTTTACAATTACAGAGTAGACTACAATGACTATATTTTAAAACAGGATTAAAAATCAAGCTAGACAACTACAGAACCACCAATCTGACCTCAATGGGAGTCCACACTCAGCAGAACAAATTATTAAGGGAGCACTAATTAAATAAATTCAGGTGAGTGGAAAATGGATAAATAGAAGGAAGGGATTAGCAAAGATAGATTGTGTCAGACTGATACAATATTTTCTTTATCAAAATTATTATTTTTATGGGCAAGAGAGTTGTGATAAATCTAATCTACCTTGACTTCTTTACAACACTTGATATGGTACCGTATAAGATTTCCCTTAAGATGGTGGTTAGTAAAAAAATTGTAAATTGAATAAAGAATTACTGTGTGATAGGGAGATTACTAGTGGAGTACTCAATGGATTAATTTTGTGGCTAATCTTTAGTACCTTGTTTAATGACAGTGATATAGTTGATGCTAATGGATTTTTATGATGTTATGAAATGTACAAAGCCATAGGAATACTTGACTCTCTACTGGGAAGAATATGAACTTGAAAAAAGAAACAATAAAAATTATAACACAAAGTGAAGTCCAAATGGGGAATTAATACCATACCCCTGCTAGTAGACAAAGATCTACCACCTGAAGGACAATGAAGATGAAGGATTTTTTTATACTGATTGATAATGGCAAGTCACCAACGTGAAATAAAAAAAAGCAAAATATTGGGCAAAATATTTTTTGTAAAAGCAATATAAAAATTATTATAAAATAATTAATAAAATAATCTCAAGGATTCTATGCACTTTTCTGGTGACATATATGGAATACACAGAAGCAGTAATTCAAAGACAAAGGTCATGAATACTGTGAAAGCTGAGGAGAGACCTCACCTATGTAGGCTCACATGCAAACCCATGTTAACAAAAAAAAAGAAAGTTTTTTAGATAGCTTCTAAAGATAATGGAAGCATTTTTTTTTTTCATCTATAGAGGCATATAAACACCAAAGACACTGCGGGTGGTTTTGTAGACTGAGCTTCATTGTTCACATTCTTCATTTAAAGCAACTTCTAAAAAAAGATTTATATAATGAGAAATAAACAATTTGAGTATTTTCATGATTAGGGTAAATAAGGTATATGAACTGAGGACAATGAAGATTGCTTATTACAGTTGCCCAGAATTCTTGGAGGCAGTTCTGTGACATAGAATAACTTCCTCAGACTGGATCTTGAAATGTAAAAGTCGCCAGTGGTAAAGGAAAATGCATTTCTAACAACATATACCTGTGTTTTTCTACTCTTAAAATCTTTACCACTAGGACCGCGTCTTTGTGTGACAAGGAGGGGATCAGCTTATTGACAAGATGTGGGTAGTGATAAGCATCTCGATAATGCTACAGACAGCAATAAATTATTAGTATGATAAAAAGCTTGAGATTCTGTATTACTTCAAAACATGGAGAAAATACACTCAGTTGTAATGCAGTCGGTATCTTAAGTATCTAGTTTGTGGTTTGAAAAAAAAACCACTTCATCCTAGCAGGAACAATTCTCTACTACTATCTTTTTATGTAGAAGAATTCTCTTATTACTGTCTCTATTAAAGTTATCCTTATAATCTATCGGTTTCCTAGAAGTTAGTCTGACTAATTTTAGACAACCACTAGTTTTTTTTTCCAATTTTTTGGAAGCATAAATGATGGAGAGGTAAAAGCAAGATAACAAAAAAAAACCCAAACAAACAATTGTCATTCCTTTAAAATACAGACTAGAATGGGGGCATGGAACATATCATCCACTTACTCAAAGATCAGTTCCTGTCAATTAGGGAACGGGTGAAGTAGGAAGACAGAAGGAGGAAGGAACTCGGTAACTTTCCTGAAAGAAATTGAACAGGCTACTTTATCATGTAATAATAGATGCTACATAAGAATCAAACACTGTTTAATCACCTAAAAGCTCATGTAAAATTTTTAGAGTTTGAAAAAACTGGATGTAATTGGTGCATGAACAGAACTTAGAAGGTGTGAAGAAGAGAAGTGCATAGGGAAACAGAGCAGACTTAGGAAAGAAACCAAAGAATGAAGCTACAGCATAGCAATGGTAATGTGAGCTTCCCTAAAAAACTTGATGGTTAAATATTGACCCCAAAATTGGATGTAGGAAGTGGGAAAGAGAAACTATATAGTTTGGTTATGTTTTGTTGAGGTAAATAAAATAGTATATTTCCTGTGGGGAAAATTCACGAAAGAAAAGTCACAAATCTATCAACTTCTCTGACAGAGTGATAAAGTCATGAATTTGGACTCATCAAAGAAATAAGAATACTTTTGCAAGTCAGATGGCTGTTGATAGGTTAAAGATTACAGTGGTTGCAAGGAATCTATTTCTAGTATTGTGTATACTGTCAATGGAAATACTGAAATAATGTATGGGTATTCCATGTATGGTCAATGATTCCTGTTAAACACAGTAAATGACAAATAAAAATGTCTCATATATTAAGGATTTTTGAGTCTAAGAGAATTATTTCATGCCGGATAAATTAATCTGGCCTCATAGACTCTGCGAATAAATAATCTTATGACATCTTTGTAGTCCTCCTGGGTTGCCTGCCTCTTTTTCCAAAGACCATAAACTCCTTTTTTTCCTGAGTTCCAGATAAATATCTCTTTTTAGCCAGGCCAGTCTTCTTCCCCACTAGTCCATCTTTCAGCACATAGGGACATCCTGCTGCTGCATTTTTAAAATTTTCTTCTTGAAGAGTTTCTATCCTTCCTGGATTCCCTTGCCCTTCAGGACTGACTCCCAAGGGCTCTGTCAACCATGCTACTAAATAGGTCAAAATCTGCCCTAAAAAAATCCAAGTTTTGATGACTCCTTCTCCTTACCTTTTCAAGAATAGGAAACTCTTACCATTTCATGATCACTATGCCCAAGACGGCTTCCAACCACCACATCACCCACAAGTCCTTCTCTGTTTGTGAACAACAGGTACAGCAGGGCACATTCCCTTGTTTGCCCATCGGCTATGACAGGAAGTTATCACCCGCACATTCCAGGAACCTTCTGGAATGTTTCTTCTCCACTGCCTTGTATTTCTGGCAGATATCTGGAATTCCTCCACAAGAATAAGGGCTTCCTCTTACACTTGCTCCTGGTGGAATCTGTGCTATGAAAATGAGACATATCTTTTGCAGAAAGGTCCAAGGAAGAAAGAAAAAGAAGAAACATCTACTACATGCTGCTATCTGAGGAAATATCTGCGTTCACTCCTAAAGGAATGGTTTAGTTTTATTTCAAAACTCTCAAAAAATGTAGTTGCAGGATTTATTTTATATTTCATTCTTGAACTACAAGAGGAAAACAAACCTTCTAAACTATATCTTATGTTAGCCCACAAGATAGCGATTTGAACATTTACATATTTCCTGGAACACTGCATTTAGCAAAAGGTGTTAATTCAAAAGGTCCATCTTAGGTTTCAATAAATACAACTCCTTAGCATATCACTTGATATTAGTGGCTACATGATCTGAACAAGTTTATTAGTTTCTATAACATTAAGTCGTTAATATCAGTCTCATCATGCCCATGGGATTTAGGGTTATAATAGAAGTAATGTATTTACTACAAAGTTTCTAAAATTACGCTATAATTTGGATGGTCTGTAAGTTAATATAGTGAAATTGCAGTAAATAAATAATTACATGCATGCATACACACATCTTCAGAGAGAGAAGACATTCAGACAGTATGTTTGTACATAAAGTGTAAAACATTTAATTGAAGAAATCTCAAACATGACAGTGAAAGGCTAGCACCTCATCCACAGCCTTTGACTGTCATTATGAACAGATAATTTCCAGTTAATTTGAAATAAAGAACAAGACCAAGATAATTTTTCTAAAACTGAAATTAATTGCCCAGAGAATGTTTTCAGTATTTGAATTAGACAGTGATGAAGATAATGATTGATGATATTTCATGTATGTTTATTGTTTGAGAAACAAATGATAAATTAGAAGTTAGATCATCTGAAAAAGTTTTGAAGGACTTAGAAATTGTCTTGATCGAGTAAGTGTCCTAACATTGCAGATCTTCAAAATTCAGGTAAACATTCAAATAATCATATCTTAATTTCAGTCTGCATTGTGAATCTTTTTGAAATCCACTAATGAGTAGTATAATGAAAGGTGAGTTATGAAAAAAATGAAATATGATGAAGCATTGGTAGGACAAGAGGGTGAAATGGCTGTAATTAAGAGTCTGGCATTAGAAGGAAATGCAGGTGAAATATCTATAATTAAGAGTCTGACTGTCAGCCCTTTCCTACTTATCAGTTAAGCTCTAATAAAATATTAATACAGTCAAGTGAACTACTCAGATGTTTTACCTCTAAAATGCTATTAAAAGCTGAGAAAAGACTAAAAATATATGTGAAAGAGATGGGACTTAAAGGGACAAACAAAGACATAAGCTATATCTGAACAGAAGGTGTGAAACATAATGGTGTGTGAAATAAATTAAGAAATGTGAGAGGAAAGTGTTATCTCAGTGTTTTTGGGTTTTTTTTGGTGGATGAGCTACAAAATAAATACAAATGATTCTACGTAATTTTTCCTGTTTTCAAATGGATAAATCAAATTATTTTAACATCCTTAACTTGTATGAAATTAAATCAGATGACAAACAATGAGTTTGTAATCAGTATCTCATGTGAAATCAAGCTATTCATGATACATTATTTGAAGACCTATTGTATAGCAGATAGAGAATAAAACAGAAATAATTTTATTGAAAATAATCTAATTATCCAGTAAGAACTCTCTACAATCAATTAATCATACTGTGACTAAATAATTTTGTAACACTCAGAAAGGTAACCATCCATTTGCTAATTTTGTTTATAATTGTGGAAAAAAAATATTTTTCTTACGTTCTCTAGGGTATGATAAATTATATTGCAACAGGTAGCTTGATTTGAACATTATCTCCAAAATTTATACATATATAGACGTAGTCATTAAGTCTTGTTGCAATGAAATCTTTTATCCCCCCCTCTTCTTTTCACAACTTCATGCTTAAAATTCTTTGAAAAGACAGTCACTTTCTCGAAGACAAATGACAATCTACCATCTTTGCATAGCAGGCTTTAAATTTTCTTGACAACCATACAACACACTTGAAACAATTTGTTCAAGTGATACATCTACCACATAAACCAAGGGTTATTATTTAAATAATAATACGTTACTATAATATCACCTGTTCTTGCACATAAATCTTGTTTGTAAACTGATGTTCTAGAAGGAAAGTGTTTAATTAAAACTTCGATTTTCCTGGCTTTTCTCTGGCTTTTTGGGGTGAAGCCACGATGAGAAGTTTCATAGGTAAATATTCTTGATTTGGAGTGCTTTTACAGCTTTGTATATAAAATTTTAACTGGGAGTGATATGACTGCTTTTACATGTCCGAACAACATCTAATTACATTAAATCTCCTACCGTATCTGTCCTAGCCTCCAGGTGGCTTTCCAGGAGATCTCTTTCTTTTGTAGAGTTCTGCATTTTGTCTAGCCCCTTGCAGATAGCTCAGACACCCTATGACATTTGAAATAATAGCACATCTTTATTGTTTAGAGAAGTGAATGTTATCCATCATGTCTTTCAAGTCTTTTGTCTTGGTCTCAGACCTGTTCTGAGAATACTCACAGATCAAGGTATAGAGTAAGACTATGCTGCATTGAATGTAAATGAAATAGGAGCTATTGAGGGAACTGGGAGGCTCAGGGGAGACCTTACTGCTCTCTACAACTACTTGAAAGAAAGTTGTGGTGAGCTGGAGGTCAACCTCCTGTCACAGATATCTTAAGAAAGAGCAAGAGGGAATGGCTGCAAGTTACATCAGGGGATGTTCAGGTTGGAAATTAGGAGAAATTCCTTCTCAGAAAGAGTGGTTAGGCATAGGAACAGGTTGCCCAGGGAGGTGGTGGAGTCATCTTCCCTTCAGGGTGTTTAAGGAGAGGTTGGATGAGGTACTAAGGGACATGGTTCAAGAAGTAATATACGTAGAAGGACAGTTGGACTAGATGATCTTGGAGGTCTTTTCTAACTTTAATGATTATGTGATTCTATGTTAAGCAGGCTGAATACAGTAAGAGTCGGTCTTGTGCATACACTCTGTGAGCAGCATGTCCGAAGATTTTCTTCTTGTGAAAGTGTACATTGCATTTGAACAACAGTTGTGGAGTCTCTTTCATGCTGCAGGCCCTAGACATAATATAGAAGTTTATGCAGAGGATTGCATTGCTCTTTTTGAAGAAAACTCTAATTCTAGAGTGAACATTTCAGATGTTTAAGTCCTGCTGTTAAAAATACTACCAGTCTGAAATGCAAAATTACAAATTCTGAATGATAATGATTGATTTTGTGTGATTGTTCTTTTCAAATTTATTCATATGACTGAAGTGGAAATAATTGCAACTGAAATTCATAGGAAGGAAAAATATGAAATTCCATATTCTTTGTCCAATTATCTTTTAGGTTTACCAGAAAGGATGTGGGGTTTTTTTTTTGGGTTTTTTGTTTGGTTGGTTGGTTGGGTTTTTTTTAATCTTTCATTTTGCTTGGAGACAATAAATAAAATCAAACCATCTGATTAAAATGTTACATTAGTTGTTTCACCAGTGTGGCATTTTGATAAGCAACCAGTTATACTTTATTGACTCTGTCCTGTTCACAAAGTTTCTCTTTTCAATATCTGCTTTTGCATTTGTATCTCCTCTACATTCAAAGGATGGATATCTGTGGATCCAAATCTTTAATACAGAACTACAATAGCTTTTTGATCTGAATTTGTTCTGTTTGGCAGTCCAGCTTTTCATTTGGCTCAGGAGTATCTCACAAAACAGCTAGGTTAATGGAATCTTTAAAATATGTTGGGCCTGTATTCCTGTGTTAGAAAAAGAAGAAATATTATGAGAATATATTCCTGTTTAAACAAATGATAGTGAATGAAAGTCATGTCGTGAAGAGCAGATACATGAAACAGTAGTAAACAAGAACTTACACTAAATATGCAGAAACAACAACTAAAATTAAGGTAGATCTACAGTGTAATACTATTGGTTATTCACCGAGACATATTTTTTTTTATTCAAACAGAAATTGGATTAAAATAACAAATTATTTGGCAAAATAATTCTAAGGGTTTTGCAAGAGAAAAATAACATTGAACTGAGTGCCAACCAACAATTTGTCCGAGCTTACAAAGCACAAACCCTGCCCTTGCCAGATAGCTATTCTAATGTATCTTTCACTCACATATCCTTCATATTGTAGAGACATGATACTTTTGGTCTATTTATCATATGTAGAACGTGAAATATACTGTTATAAATCAAAAATTAAATTGAAATAGGTTTTTTTTCTTCTTTTTTTTTTTTTTTTTACTAATTTGAAAATCTTCTATAATATTATTGAAATATGCAATGATCAAACATCAGTAAGAAAAACATGCTGCATTTTGAATTTTTTTCCCTACGGCTTACGTCCTTGAACAAAGAACAATAAAGCAGAAATGTCATAGGAACACTTCTCTAAGTGGATGCCTTGTGACAGATCACTATTGGGAAATGTGTGATCAACACAAGTAGATGGCAGGGTTATCTTAGAATTTCCCATGCAGGTAAAAAAAAAAAAAAAAAAAAAAAAAAAAAAAGAAAAGAAAAAAAAAGGGAAAAAAAANTATTTTGATTAGATGAGTGTATCGAGTGAGAAACTAATTTGACCTTTGATTAAATGATCTCACTTTCCTGGCACCAAAACCTGTATCTCAATTATATTCTGCTAAGAGAAAAAATAAATTTGGCCATTATTTTAACTGACATGAAAGGGCAGAATAGAAGGGTTTCAGCTTTCACTAGCTCCTGCAGACAGTGAAATGGGAAAATGAGTGGCCCCTAGAATTTACAGCCTCTTACTTATTACAGGCTGTGACTGCTGCAAGCACAGAGGGGATAATCAGCTTGTCAAGAGTCTGCTGCTGAGAATGCCAACATATAATCACTTCTATTGCTTCAGAAGACTTCTTAGGGAACTGTGGCACTGCATTTGCATTTAAAAAGCCATGTTGTACAATTGTGAAGAGAGTTTATTTCAAAAAATACTGTAAAATAGTCCTTAAAATGATTAATTCATTCTTTCCCATGAATACCGTATAAAGAGACATAAAAGTTGATATTGTTGTATTAAAATGTTAGGTCAGAATCACTAAACTAGTAGATGTTTGCAGGAGATAAAAATCCATTCATTGGTCAGTGGTGTTTCTTGCAGAGAGGTTGGTGCTATATTTACAGAATAATAAAACTCAGCTGAATTAAAAACTTGTGTGTGTCAAGTTTTTCAGAACTTCAGAATATATAGAATTGTAGCAATTGTTACTAGCTCAAAATTGTACTTAGGCTTTCTGGTAGCAATGAAATTCCTTAACTCATAGAAAGCTCTGTTTTACAGAGCCAAGTGCTTAACAGCAGTTGCCTACAAAGTAGAAATCTTGTACGAAGACACTCACCAGAAAAATAAAGGCAAAAGAAATGTTATCAGATTCTAAGGTCTGCAAAGAGATAGATGAAGGGTTTTAGTAAAAAGGTCCAATAGCAATAATTTGTAAAGAAATAAAAAAGAGGTAGCTTTGCAAGTCACTGAAGCTCCACTGAACTCAACCCAAGACGATATTGGAATTCAATACAAGCATAAAGTCTGTGTAAGTACTGTGAGCAAGTGAAAAACAGCGCTAGAGCTCAATTAAGTAGAAGTCATATACAAACTGTGGAAAACTTCTGGAGGCATCTGGAAAGAGTACACTGAAGCAGAGAGAAGCATCGAGGGGTTAAAAGATATATGAAAGGAATTAGCTTTCTGAAATAGGATGCTAATCTGTTTTAGCTTCAGCTGCTGTATCAAGATTAGAAAAGGGGATGAAAAGCATTAAGAAGGACAAATATTATGAAAACTAAAGGGTGTGATCAAATATTAAACCATTCACCATTAACGTGTCTGACCTAAACCATTCAAATATGAAAGAAAGGAGTAAGTGAATTATAAGTAAATTATCAAAAGAAAGGCCAGATGTTACATTTTTTTCAAGAAACCTATTATAGCAGAATATAAACTGTCAAGCAATTAGTTTGTGCAGGTATTATTTTTCTGTGATTAAATTAAAAAAAAAAAAGGAAGAGGAATAATTTAATATCAAAAAACCTGACACTTATTAGAAGAAGAAGAGATTAAATCAGATACAGAGAAAAGCTTTATAGTAATAAGGAACAAAAAAACTGGGTCAATCTAGTTCCCTTATTTCAGGTAGGGACTTTTTCAGATTAATTTTGATTTAACATTACAAATTTTGCAATGGGGAAAAACCTCACATGGAAGAAATATCAACAACAAATGACGTTCCCTACAGGGGATACACTTAGGAATATATATATATATAAATATATTTAGAATTAGGCTTAAGAATAACTGAAGTCATTGTGATCTTGTCAAAAATATTACCATTCTTTTCTAGCCATAGAAATGTATGCATCAAGTTCTGTTACATCTTGATTTTCCAGAACAATTTTAAACTTAGGGAAAATTTCAGACTATGTAAATAGGTTTCCTAAAGATCTTGTAGTCCAAAGAAACAGGTAACTATGCTGTAGAGAAATAGATAACTATAGTATCTTCGCTGGAGACTGAGAAGATTCGGATAGGCCCAGTTTACAATGCTCCAGTTCAGTCTGGCATAAAAAGACAATCAAGGCTAGAAATCAAAGAACATCTTAACAGAAGTAAATATTGGAAGCAGAAAAAGTATCTGAAGTGAAGGCAAAACATATTGGCTTGAGCAGTTTGTCATGATGCATAACTATGCAGCTTCAAAACACGACTACGTCTTTCAGACACAATTACCTTGCTTTCAAAGTCCCATATGTTTCTACAGACATTGGTGGGGATGTCCATAGTGCATAAGAAGCAAATAGGTTTTGTATAATCTCTGGAACTGAAAAGTTCCAAAAGAAATGTAACTTAGTGTCCTATTCTTAACAGAGACCTTCTGAAGTTCGGTGACACCTAGTGTAGCAAAATGGTTCAATTCCCATTAAGGATCTCCAGCACTCAAATATATGCTTAATTGTTTGTGTTTGTCCTCTTGGGATACAAGGCAGAGTCCCCTGTCATGTCAAGGGTCTGGTTAAGTAGTCTTGAGGGTAGCGAATGGAAGGTGAGGGGTCCACATGTCCCAACCATCTGTTACATTTCTGGACGGAAAGAAGGGTTGGAGTCCCGTAGGTATCGGCCACTTATCCAGCGGCAAACCCACGGGGCATGTAGAAAAGGGATTATTAGGAGAGGCAGTGGCAAGACATAAAGTGTCTTGCCCTGATCAAACTTGCCAATGTGATCCACACATTGGTTTTAGGGAGAGGAGGGGGAAGAAAACTGCCCCAAAGGGGTAGGGGTCCTATACATATTGTTATTAGAATTAGACACCAAATCATTATTTTGAGTTCTTTCAAAATAACAAGAGTCAAAGTCTGTCTCTATCCAGGTGCTCTGAGGCTTTCTCAGTGTCAGCTGTCCATCTGGAAGCTCTGCCAAGCAGGTTAGACTGAGCCATGTGTCCTCTCCATGTCTTAGTTGTCAGTGTCTCAGTCGTTTGTGGTCCCAGAGGGTTCAGGACTTTGTTGATCAGAGTCATCACCAGATGGTTGTGGCAGGGATTCACAGAAATGTACTTTTTTTGCCGGAATCCACCCGGG
>VZTU01012940.1:1960-27455 GCA_013400835.1 Zapornia atra
GGGGCCGCCGCCAACGGCCGGGGGCGGGGCGGGCGCTGGGAGGCCCCCGCGCGCGGGGAGAGGGGGAGCCCGGAGCCGGGGTTGCCCACCACCCCCGGGGCCTCACCTGCTCCCTCCCGTCGTGCCCGGAAGGAGGGGTGAGCAGGCAGCCCGGCCCAGCGCGGGGGCGGTTCGGTATAACGGCCGGCTGCCCGGCCGGTTTCGAATTTGAAAGGCAGCTGCTGCGTCCTGAAGGAGGCCGGCCGGCCAGCCCGCCCGCCCATGTGTGTCCATACCCCCCTCCCTTCCCTGCGGCGCATCTCCCTCCCTGCACCGGCAGCCCCCGGGCCGGACAGTCAGAGCCGTGCGGCAGTGCTCAGCCCTGGGGCGGGGGGGGAAAAGCCGGGCGGCTTGGCAAGGACGAAGGAGCGCTGTGCGTGCGCTGGCAGCGAGCGGAGTCGATGCGGGTGCGCGGCCCCCACCTGCAGCGCTCACCCCGCGCCCGGTGAGCCCCGCTCGACCGAGTGCTCAGCTACAGCCGCCCCTGACACCGGCTTCTTGTTCGGGGGCACTAACGGCTCTGACCGCCTGCTCTGATCTACAGCCGAAGTAGTTGTAAGAAGCTGTTGAGTTTGTTTTGCGGTCTGCTGTGGCTTTTTTAATATAGATACGGGTTGGGGTTGGGTGGGTTTTTTTCAGTGTAGAAGTAGTAAGGGAGAATCGGCATTCAGCCTGCGGCTCGCACTGCTGGGGGCTGGGGTGCGAGTGATTTGAGGAAATAACCGGCTCTTCCTTGAGAGGGGAGAAAATGAAGCAGGGAGTCGGAGTTTCAGGTGATGCGCATATCTTGTAAGAGAAATACAGCCACGGCAAAGGTACTTCTGCCAAGATCATCTACCTGCACAGGGGGTGCTCGTACCCTCGCCCCGGACAATGTAGTACTGTGTTGCTGGGAGAGCTCGGGCAACATTGTAAAACCTTCTGTTCAGGTCGCGCTGCTGACGTGCTTCAAACCGGTAATACCCCAAAGGTTCTTTGCAGGCTCAGTTTCAGGTTCTTTAATAGGGCTGTCATTTTTCTCTTCTTCAAACAATTGTTGACTGTGGAAAGAGCTGAAACTGTAGCAGTGGCTTAAACAGGTAGCGTGCTGTCTTCAGAGTGTCCTGCTTGTACAGTGCAGGTGAGTGCTGTGCTGGAAAAAACAGATGAAGTGTTCAGTAGGGAAGGAGTTACACAGCCACAACGTTCTCTTAGCAGTACTCTTTTAGTGGTGCCAGTTTGAACAAACATACACACACACATATGCATACGTGTACTTTAAGTAGGGAAAGTTCAGAAGAACTGGGTAGCCATGCATAAGAGTTCCTAACATTTTCCATTAGAATTCTCTCTTTCCAGTTGTTTAAAATTTGCCAGGCCAAAAGTATCCGGATGTAACTTTCCATGGGCTGTGTCTGCCACAAGCAGCCTCCTTGTTGAGTTCCAGCTAAAACCATTGACCTGCTTTTGGGAACAGAATAAAGGTCATCTGTTACACACACAATACAGGTATTCTCAAAGCTTTTTCCCTGTGGAAACCTCATACCTCTGGGACGGTGACTTTAAGTTTAGATGTGGTAGCTTTCCTGTAATCAAGAAATGCCTTTCCTTGTCTTTGCAAATTTACTCAAGAGAGACCAAATACCAGAGTTCTGGGGAAAAAGCCACACATAATATCCATGGGGAGACTAGAGTGGGTGGGGGTCAGTATAGGGCATCTCTGAAGGCTGTAAGCATTCTCCAGCTCTTCACATTTCCTCCATGTGACTGGGCTCATCTATTTCTGCCACCACTGGAGCAGGGTGGGATACCGAAGGGCTCCAGGCACAGGAACTGAGGAAAGCGTGCCTGCCTCTCTATATAGTCAGTACTCAGCCATCTGGGCTTTGTGTGGTGGTGGAAACAGCTGCTCCGGAAAACAGCTGGAAGGAGAAAAGGACAGATGGGGAAAGCCGGGAGCAAGAGTATGAGAAGGAGGAAGATGGCAGTTCTGAAGTGGGTTGGCACGGGTGAAAGGAACTAGAGCAAAGTTGGTTACAGATACAAAGGAAAGGAAGCAAAGGGAATCATGGTCAGGAGAACACTATTGGTGAGGGAAGTGTATCAACAAGAAGAGGTTGGGACAGGAGTTTGAGAAGAAAAGGAGGACAGCATTATGGTGAAAGCACTGGTAAGAGAGACAGGAGGAGCTGTGAGTGGCAACACGGGAGGAAAGAAAACTGGAATTATTAGAAAAGCTATTACTTTTTTGAGAACTACTATTCCTGAATTTCAGTTCTCCTTTTCTTCTTTAGCTAGTAGCTTTGGAATACATAAGGAAAGTGATGTCAGATCTACAGCTTTGAGTCACAGAAGGCTGGTACAATCCCAAAAGAAGAAGGTAGGTATCGGCTCCAAACCTGAGCTGTGAGCAAGAGAGCTCGGTTTGATGTCTCCTGAATGTAGTCTTTGGTGCACCTCCTTCTGGGGGGAGCTTTACTAGCTTGGCTACAGATGGAAGAGCCAGCAGTGCAGAGCGTTATACAGAGACTGTGCCCCTGGAAAGGGAAGCCTGCAGTAAGAGACACTTTGAACTGGCACTACGTGGAACCAAGGGATGTTGGACAGGGCTGAATCCAGCTGGGAGCACACCTCTGGACCCAAACTGGCTCAGTAAAGACACATTCACAATACACTGCACTTAGACTAGAAAGCTCCCCTACACCCTACTGTGCTTGGATGGACCCCTCTTGAGTATCTCTGTGCCACAGCCATATTTGGTTTATAAACTAATTTGCACATGGAAATTGTGTGTCACTGTCTGTTGTTCCCTTCTCCACTGGCAGGACTGCCTGCAAGGTGTAAAGGCAGCCAGAGCCTGTCAGACCAAAAGGTTGTTTAGGTCACATCTCCCACAGTGACAACTGCAGGTACTTAGACAAGGTATACAAGAAACATGGCAAGTACAGAGCAATCCTTTTACTTTGTACTCGCCCAGCTTCTGGCCATCAGGATTTCCCAGATGTGGTAGTTCAGCCCCAAAGAGTGGCCGAGCACCAGATGCTGCTCACCCACTCCCAGAGGAGAAGCAGAGCCTCTGAGGGTGGCAATAAGGACAGTTTACTGACAAAATTACCATGAAGGGGGAACAATAACAGCTAGCAGCAAATTTCACTTACACCTGGTGATAACACAGAGTACCTTATCAACCCACCAATACCACAGAGTACCCCTCTCTGACCAGCCTCTTATGAGGGAGTGATGCCAGGTGGTGTGGAAACAGCCTGGGCTAACCCAGCTCACCTGTGCTGGCTGCTTGGAGAGGTTGACTCTGGCCTGGCCAGAACCAGGACACCAAGATAGAAATTTCATCTGGAATCTCATGCTTAATAACCACTGATGGGTCTATGTTACACATCTAATACTTTTTTGAAATCACTTGTATTGTTGACCTCCACAGTATCCCATGAGTTCCGCTATTTAATTACGTGCTGTATGAAAAAGTACTTCCTTTGGTTTGTTTTAAAGCAGCTGCCTTGTAATTTCATTGGGTGCTTTCTTGTTCTTGTGCTGTGAGAAACTAGTGAGTAATCATTGCTTAATCACCTCCCCCCCGTGCTATTCATAACTTTATATACCCCGGGTTGTCTCCTGTCCTCACTGAGGAGTCTAGTTAATCTCTCATTATATGGAAGTTATAGGTATCTTTGTTCTTCCTTTTCACCCTTTTCTGGGTCTATTTTTGAAAGGGAAATGATAGATTAATGTGGTAACATGACGTTTTGTTCCATATTCCTTTACTAAGAATTCCTAACATGATCCCTAGTGACTCCAAAGTCCATCTTTGCAAAGGTAATAGGCAAATTACAGCCTAATCTGTATGCATAATCAAGAGTTGATTTTTTCCTGTTTACATTTATCAATATTAAATGCTAACAGTCTTTGAATTGCCCCGCAATGGAGTCTGCTGCAACTCTGTAATGAAGCTTTGATTATCCTGACTTATTTTATATCCTTACTAACTTGGTCTTCTCATCTCCTTTTCAAAAAGCTTAGTCTTTTCAACGGGACAGATTCCTTTGTATTAATTTCCAACTCAACATTTATACTCATCCTTTATTTATTTCCTTTTAAACAGTTATTAATCCAAGAGGTAATATTCCCCAATGTTCTGTGATTATTTAATTTCTTAGGTGTGAAACCTTACCCCCAATAATCTGGAAATGCAAATATACTTTCTTGAATAGGACCACCCTTAGTGTTGAGAGAACTCTAATGGATGTGTGATGTACAACTTCTGCATGATGTCTATAGTTTCCCTGTTATATCATAGTTACTTGGGTGTCTACTAATTTGTTTGCTGTACAGTTTCTACCAGTTTGTGTATAGAAACAAGTGCTGATCTGTGGTTTTGGCCCTGCCTGATTGATACAGTTCCATATGGTTAGTGCCACTCTTGAACAGAAGGTTTTGTTCTATGATTTAACCAGTAGAAGATAATTCACCTGACAGTGTGGAGAAGTCACAAAGACAGTCATTTATTAGTTAGGAAATGCAGGAATGAAGGCTGCCAGCGCAGCACCCAAGTACAGTGTAGCACCGTAGTAAGGCATCTACAGAGATCTCATCAACAGGAAGGTTAATCTGCCACTAAAAAGTCCCTTTTATCTTTGCACAGGTGTTTTAAACTCTGGCCTTACCAACACAAATTTTGGAAGAATCCAGAAAAGCCTGGAAAAAGGTGGGGATGGGGACAAACCAAGAACTTGATTCCACAGTTGAGAAACTAATGATGTGAAAGTGCTCATAAGGTATCTTATATGCATGAATGAAACTCACCAGAGATGAGCTAGAAATTGTTCCTGTGCTCCTTTTGCTTCAGAATTAAGGGGAATGGTTTTGCTGTCAAATCCTGATTCTTTTTGACATTGCAAACTCAGGCGTAGGGACCATGGTGGCTTGTGGATGAATTGCAGGTCTGGAAGATGTACAATACTGCAAGAAACAAAGCTGAGCAGCTGCGAAAGTGGTTGGGTATTTTTTCCTAGGTAACTTTCATACATCCACATGGCTGTAAAGTTGTAGCACTGATGGCCTTCACCATTATCAAAAGAGAATGTTACCTGCTGAAGGAGGCTTCAGAGATCCTGGGACAGTGATTGTTAATATTTTAAAATAATGGAGAATTAGAATCAGGATCTATTGATGCAAAACTGGAGGCAATGAACAAAGGTTTTCATATACTTTATAGCTTGTGATTCATTCTACCAACACAAGGCCTTCCGTGTCTAGACTTAATTTTGCAGCCTCATTTCTTTTCTTACTGCTGAGAGGATCTCTTTAGTAAAACTAGCAGTCATAAGGCAAGCACATGTAAATATAGGAGGATTATTTTTTCCCATTTAGTAGTGAATCATTATATCAGATCTTATTGTGAGCTCTACTGCTCTTCAATCGGGAACATTTTGAGAAGACTCCCTGTAATAATTGCACACAGCTTGAAACTAAAACCCTGGAAGGGCATTTGGTGATTTACAAAATGAACAACTGCAAAAGATGAAGTATAGTAAGAATTCCTCATAACTAATACGAAAAGTGTAAAGGTTCATGGAAATAGTTCAGGATCTGGGCAGTAACTATTGGATGTGTGTGGGTTTCAGTTCTGCTACATTTAAAGAAATCAAGGACTTTATAAAGAAAACAGAAGGTGTCCAGGAGTATTGAAATAATGAAATATTAAAAAACTAACTAAATAATGATGTCTGTATTCTTTACAAAGGATTTGCAGAACAGCCATGTAAAGGCAAATCATAGTGCATGAAAGTTTTTGACAGTAACTTTCCTTCAAAATTCCAGGTTTAAGTTTACTAGGAACCATGAGTGTATCTGGCATAACTCCTTACCTGTGTCAAATAAAACCAGATCACACAGATAATTTAATACAGCATGGCTTATCAGCTTCTTTGCATTTTACTTCACTGAAAACATTTTTTTTTCTTTAGTATCATCCTAGTCTTCACAGCGCCAGTTTGTTCTCTTCTGCCATCTAGAGGGGAAACTGTACAACAGAGAGAAAAGTCATTTTAACTTTGACGGAAAGTTAGAAGTTCCAATTCCTTATATCATGATTGTTTCCCAGAAATCCTTTTTGCAGTAAATATAACAGGTGGGGGGAAAAAAAGTTGTTGAAAGCAGTCAAGACTTGGAGTTAGCAGAAAGCTATTATACTGTTTTTAAAGCTGTAGATGTGATACTACAATTTTATGTGAAGAAGAATTAAACTTGTATAAGCAAACAAGACCTTTCAATTGCTATTAAAAGTCTCATGGAAAAGGTTAAATTACATTGCAGAAATCATTCAGTACTGGTGGGTGGATTTAGAGAGCCAAGAACTACAAAGTTCTTTGTCCACTCATGCTATCAAATAACACTGTTAGATAAATCTGCAACATGTATAGCCTGAATAAGATATCTAGTAACACTAGTGCTAACTGAACACTTTGTCCTACAGCAGGCTAAGAGCTCTGATTGTGTGTACTGCTATGCTAGGTGTGGATAGGCACGGCTTTTTTCCAAAGGCAAAAAGAAATCGGGGATAAGTGGGATTTGAAGCTGAGTAGTGTTATTTAAGACAACCAATGTATTAATTATGTAACTACAATGCATTCTGGATTGTAAAGGTTTTCTAATCTATTTGTTTCATAGAAATTGCCTTTTTCTGCCTTTAATACTTTGTTACTCTATTTGAGTGAATACCTATAGAAATCTAGTCAACACATGCTCAGCTAACATTTCATCCAGGCTCTCATTGTCTCTTGTTTTGATTCCTGAAATGTTTTGGTTTTTTTTTTCCCACACCACTGGTAAATTTACCCTTGTCTCACTGGAACGCTACTGACAAGTGTATTTCCCAAATTCGCCTCTTTGAACAAGTCACTCCTATTTCTTCAACAACTGTTTTGCTCTGTCCCATATCTTTCCTCCTTTTCTAGGTTCCCATTGTCTATCCATCCACCCTAGCAGAAGCGTTAACCCTTGTCTTAGATTTTCTTCCAGACTTGCCCTTTTACAATTAAGAGTTGACCCCAATAAACATGCAAGATTAATACACTATCCTCTTTTTAATTACTTTTAAAAACTTTTTTTGCCCCCTTTATTGTTTCAAGGAGGGAGGGGAACGCTTTTCTACCGCAAGCTTGTCAGCTGCGATCACAGCATACTCACTGATTTGCACTGTCTTATTGTACCCTTGGCCTCCTACGCCAGCTGGTCTGTATCCCGCTTTGAGTCTTGCCTCCTACTTAGATCGTTACCCCCTTCAGCCGGGGGGCCCGCCTGCTTTATCCTGGGCCTGTGTAACACCCTGGCAAAATGGGGCCTTCCTCCCTCAGTACAGCTAATAATAATACAAACATGTTTATTGTCACTTTATATGTTATTTTGGGATATTTACATTTACACTTGGGATATTTACATTTGGGATATTTACGTTTATATATTATTATGGGATTAATGTTATGAGGACAGTATTTATATGCACGGGGGGAGGACTGAATCCCACGCCCGGCGCGCCCCACCAGAAAGAGCCCGACTCGGTTAACAAAGGGCCCCGTGGGTGCGTTTCCATCCTCGGCCGAGGCAGGACCCCTGCTGGCTGCTCGGCAGAGCGCGGGTGACGTTCGTCGTGAAGGCCGCCAGCCACTTCACAGGCCTTCCCCAGGCCCGTCTGTTCCTGTCGCTCCCTCACAGAATTACAAGCTTGGAAAAGATCTTTAAGATCACCAAGTCCAACAGTTCCTGTCCTATGCTCATCCATATCCCTAAGTGCTTCATCTACCTGTCTTTTAAACACATCCAGGGAAGGTGACTCAACCCCCTCCCTGGGCAGCCTGTTCCCTCTAGATTGAATCATAGGTTGTGGATGGTGCAAGGATGAGAAACCGAGGCCTTCATCTAAGTCTCATGTCAATTACATCTGTCAGCGGGTATTTTATGATCTTTACTGCAGAGGTCAGCTCACCTGCTGGCTGTCCCATAAAGCACGAGGCTTCTGTAGGAGAAAGGAGACAAAAAACACCACAAAAAAAAAAAAAGCAAAACACACCAGGTAAAGTTGAGCACTGACCATTTTAGCAACTCCTCAGAGAGAGTACCATGCCTACAGTATTAAGTGACTGTACAAGAACAAAGTCCAGGTTTCTTGGAAGTGCGAGAAAATGCGAAGCCATCATCTGCCCTGCTATAAAGCTGGGCATCCAAGTAAGTGTTTTGCTTTATTAGTGGTCCAACTAGACCGATCTCATAGCACAGTGTGCATTTCTCACAGGGCTGAGATGGTGCAGATGCATAGAAAACTGGGCTTCCAAAATGCCATCAGAATGATTCAACAGAAGAATACACGAAAGATTATTTTAAACTGAGGGGCTTGATGGTATATCGATAATGTGATCCCTTGTATAGGAAAAGATGTTCGAATATTACCTCAGTCCTACCATTAATCTCAGCTTTCTAAGAAGCCCTTTGCCCAAGTTGGCAGAAATGTGATGAATTTGCCTTTGCTGGATGTTTTTCACTGCATATTTTACAGGCTCATCCAAGAATTGGATTGATTGGCAGTGATGCAGGCCGCTAGATTAAGTCAACGGTTAATGGGTTTCAGCAACTGTTGTCTTGTTCAAGTGATGACTCCATTAAATACTGTGAGGAATTTCGAAGTCCAGTGCGAAAGAAGTGATGGAAATGACTGATGTAGCTGAAAGTTCCACTCACACGTTGCTGGCAGAGGAGATTCACTGGCTATAAGGCCAGAAGTGACCCTGATAGTCACAAAGTCTGAACTAGTGGGATATGCAGTTTTTCACACGAGTTGTATGATATATGAAGCTTCCTTTTAGAAGGATTCAACTTTCCCTTTGTCTTCCTACTTCAGCTTTCTTTCCACTAAATCAGTTTTGGACTTTATTCAGAGAATATGTATGTATTTTTGGTGCTTAATCTCTAATTAAACTATAAAATGCTTCCCTTACATTTGAGGGCAAGTTTTACTTTGCTTTTTGTAGCAATTTTCTTGTTCAAACTAGAGCCTAACTTTAAGTAAGGCAGGTAATCTGACTTTGACAATCTAGGGTTAGAGAAGAGTTATAATCCTAGTAAAGTTGCTCTCATGGGTAATCACCCTGAGAGACAGAAAGATAAGAGAAAAATTAATACTTAATGTAGCAGAAGGCCTGATTCCCCTGTACTGAACAGGTAAAATAGGAGTTAGAACTTCACAATTTTTGTAACCAAACACCTGATTACCTTTAAATCAGAAAGCAACTCTTATTAAAAGGAAACTCCAAATTAAAATTGCCAAGCTGAAAACTTGAAATACGCGTTCCCAGTATACTTTTTTTCACATGGGCAGTAGCTGGTGTTAACAGAAGGGTGCTGAAGCTGGTGATCTGTAGCACTGGACAGGAAGTCAACTAGTCCTAGCAACCCTCTCTTTAGGCAGGTTGCAGTCCCCTCTGTGATGATAACTTTCAGAACATTTTCCCTTGTTTTCCTTCAGCATCGTTTCTGAGGTGTGATTAGACCTCCTCCAGAGCCTCAGTTGAACACATGACTAGGAGGGGTCTGTCGGTTCCATGTGGATCCATAGGAGTATTTTCTTTATCCCTGGTTAGAATCCCTGGTCCAATGCAGGCTTTTTTCATATGAGGTCATTGCTTCTGTCACTACATGGGCAAAACAGCTTCTTTTGAAGTGGATGACCCAATTACTGTGGTAACAGATGGGCCAGTGTGCAACGCACTTGCCAGCTGACTGCAAACATGTTTTTAAACAGATACCATGATAATTTGCTACACAGGAACTGACAGATTGCAGTCTACCTCACCGAGTATGACATGGATCTGCTGCAGTGACAGTCTCCTATATAGAGTTAACGAAAGATCTCCTTTTCCATCCTGCGTGTAGTTGACAATAAGGGTGGTCGCTATGACATAGTCATTGCATTCCTGTAGTTTCCATTCAAGTCTGCTGCTTGCCCCGGTTACCCCTGTGAGGCAGTATCTGGCCCCCTGAGCTAACCTGAATGTCTCTTCTCTAGCCAGGCTGCAGATAACCCTTACAGATTGCTGCTGTAGCTCACTGCTGAATGCCGCTATGGGCAACATGTCTTCCAGCTGCATAGGCTGGGCTTTTTTTTCAAATACTGCTACTGATTTTAGGGCCTGGCCTGAGATTTTTAGGGAGAGCACCCTCATGTCTTGAAACAGAGCAGTGGAAAGATTTTGGTTTAAATTCAAACCTTAGAGGATTGCAGTTTACACCTGCCATGTAAACGGAGGGATGCATCTCAGTGTTGTTTCTATTGAAAATGAAAAAGAGTGGTTCCAGCTCTGCTGCTCCACTGTGTCTACCAATGGGAACCATGTTCTCCACACCTGGGCTGTGGGACCAGTGAAAAGGAGAGGCAGCGGGACAGTACCTGAGAAAGAGCAACACTCAGGACTTTTGCCTAGAGAAGATGTGGCTGCCCCCTCCCTGGCAGTGTCCAAGGCCAGGCTGGATGGGGCTTTGGGCAGCCTGGTCTAGTGGAGGGTGTGCCTGCCTATGACAGGGGGTTGGAGCTAGATAGGCTTTGAGGTCCCTTCCAACCCAAACCCATCTGTGATTCTGTGACTCTGGTCCCAAACCCCCGTGTACGAGGGAAAAGGCCTTTCCTCAGCTATCACACAGGAGCTTGTTCAGTGACTGCGCTGTCATGGCCGGACTCTCTGCACGAGGGACTCTGACTTCTGTGACGAGCAGAAGAAAAGAATAGGCTGCAATGGAGATGTAATACTGCTGAAAGTATATTGTGTCTGAGTGTCCCTGCTTAGCAGTTCCTGCTTCCCCTGTCTATTGAATTTGCCAACTTTTCCTCATGGCCCTGCCCTGTCCATTTGATGCTGGGGCAGGGAAGGAAAAGCAAGGCTCTTTGTCTTTTCCGTATTGGCAAACCATAGCTTTGCTCAGCAGTTTTTCTTCCTGCAAGCATTCCGGGGCAGTGGAAATGAAAGGGCAGGTTGGTAACAGTGTCCCAGACTTCTTCTTTAGACTTTTGGAAGGTTAAAAGCAGTCTGTGCTGTATTGCATGGTAAAAAGTAACCTGATTTTGCAACTCCCATTTTAACTTGCCTCTGCTTAATTCAACTCGGGTTGGGTGTGCAGATAATTAAGAGGCACCTGTTTGCTCAAAATATTCCTTTGGTTTCTCTCACTAGCTGGAATCATGACATAAAAAATATTCTATCACAAAGCCCAAATCTGTTGCTTTAAGATTCCTGCAGTTTTAGCATCCACCTTCATCTCTGGTTATGCTAAAGAGTGCAAAACACACAGATAATCCTGACATTCCCAAGGATGTAATGGAAAGAAAACCAGAAAATAAAAACCACTAAGTGATTAAAAGATTTGTGACTGTAAGTTGCTCCAGCACACTAAGAATTCTGAACAAGTCGTGGATCCTCTTCCTAAAAGCAGATTTCTTTCAGTAGGTACTCTCTTGCAGAAAAAACTCATTTCTATCTTCAAGCCATAGTAATTTTACCAGAAAACATTCCTAGTAGGTAAACAAATCATCCTTTACCTTTGCAGGATGTACCTGTGGCTGTCCCATGCAACAGCAAAGAGCTTTCAAGTTTCTGGCACCATATTCGGTGTTCCCTGGCCTGAAAGGGCTGAAGGCAAGAAAATCCCAGCTATGGCTTCACAGTTACAAGGAAACATCAGCAATTGTTTCCTAAGCATGTGAGTACACTTGAAGGCTGTGTTTGACCTGCAGCTCTGTAACTTGGGACGTAACCAGAGTTATTTACTGCTGAGAAGTAAAGCTGACCAGCTCTTAGCACTTCAAGCTCACTTCAGAATTCAAGACTGCAAATAGGAAAAGAAACTACATACTTGAAAATACTTGCTACTCCAAGCAAATATTTCAAGAGCCTATTTAACAGTTAAGGTGTAAAGAGGAAAGTCTATTGTAAATAGTTACAAGTGACCTTTTCATGTTATACATGGCCAGTATAACAGTAGCAACTTTTAGATGGTTGGCAGGCATGCTGAGAAGCAAATAATTGACCAGCTGGGCTAATAACAAATAGAAATGGATCGGCCATTTATTAAAAGCTGTGCTAATTGTTTGTCTTGACTTTATAAACTGTGTATATGGTTTGGGCCTAAGGAAACTTAAGAACCTTGAACTTCATGGAGGGCTCTGCTCTGTGTTTGATAGGTCAGAACAGATGAGGGTGTAAAGTTTTAACCGCTACTGTACTCCAGCCATATAAGCAGACTTTGCTCCAGATTTACCACCATCAATGTTCATCAACTGCTACTTAGACTAAACTGTTGTGGGGTTTTTCCTCTCTAATACCTTGCTTTTCAGAATTGAATGGATATTTTATTTAAGACTTTGGTGAGATTATTGAGGCAAAAGATACTCCACAATGCTACCTGCATTTTCAAATACTATTTTTGTTGCCAGACAGCTCCATTTTGACATTGCCCTCATGTCAATTACAGTGAAACTGGCTCGGTATGTTCTCTTGTTAAGGCTTTTCTGGTCTTAAGAAGTCACTCCATGCTCACATGTCCCA
Organism: Zapornia atra; assembly: GCA_013400835.1. Taxonomy (NCBI): domain Eukaryota; kingdom Metazoa; phylum Chordata; class Aves; order Gruiformes; family Rallidae; genus Zapornia; species Zapornia atra. The sequence goes on from VZTU01012940.1 coordinate 14,581, forward strand.
AAGAGTATGATGCTGAATCACTGAGCTTCTGATTCATAGCAGCTCCTTAAATATATGCCAAATACTTTTTGGTTAGGCAGAAAACCCATATTATTAACAACAAAATGGACAGTATTCAAATAAATGTTTAACAAATGGATGAAGAGATAGCAACCCAATGTAGAATAAAAATTCAATAAATAAAACATAATTAGGGAATAAAGGTCAATGAGTTGCTGTACTTTTGCAGGGTCTTGTTAGTCTGACATCTTGATTATATTTGTGGTTGTTATTAAATGTAGATAGGCTGTGAGTATCACTTCCCATAACATTTGGGGACGATACAAATTTGCCTTATGTAGTGGTTTCGCTCCAGCCGGGAGCTGAATGCCATGCAGCTGCTGTCACTGTGGGAGGGGAAAGAAAACCAAAGGCAAACCTGGTGGGTTGGGATAAGGACTGGTTACTGGGACAGCAGGGAGAGAAAGAGATAACAATAAGAGGGATTTATATCAACATATGTGAAAATGGTGATACACAGTGCAGTTTCTCACCGAACTGCGTAACTCAGACAGTACAGCTCAAAGCCATCCCAATACCAGACCATCCCCAAAAGTGCATGTCCTGGAGATGTATGGTCCTTCCCCATCACACATGCCCCATCTCTCCCTTTATGCTGAGCATGACATTATTGGTATACAATACCCCCTTTGGTTAGTGTGGATTACCTGTCCTGGCTGTGTCCCCTCCCAGCTTCCTGGGTGCCCCTCACCTTCTTGTTAGCAGGGCAGCATGAGAAGCTGAAAAGTCCTTGACTGTTTGGCAACAACTACAATATCGGTGTGTTACGAGCACTGCTCTCATCCCAACTCCCAAAATTCCACCAGCTGCTAGAAAGAAATTAACTCAATCCTAACTGAAACCAGGACACTGATCAGAGTTACTGACAGGACACTTGTATGCAGTGATCTGGGCCATTCTGGGATGGCATGGACTAAACAAATCGTACCCAAACATACAATTGCAGAAGAAACAGAGGCTTCGCCTACATCATGGGAGGCTGAAGGCTAGACAGCAGTGACTCCAGGAGGAATTGCAGGAGACAGAAGCTGAATAAAGTCTTCCAGTGCAATGCTGAGAATTGGCACAACTTGGAAAATAATGCAGAGAGAAATGGCAGAAGGAAGCAGTTGAGAACTAAGACTACACTATAAGTCATTAGTTATTCTTATTTAAAGGGATGTTGAAAATGAGTGTTGATACAGAAAAGAGCAGGAGTATTTATTACAAAGCTGTAGAAAATGTCTTGTGAACACTTGCAACAAATCTGTTCTAAAATTCAGTTTATAAAACCTTATAAAATCTTATGAAGAAGGAAGCACTGAATGACCATAGGCTACCAGAAAAAAACCCAAAAAAATCAGTGGATGGAAACCAGAGCTGTGTACTTAAAAACAGTAAACTCAAACGATTAAGAAGAATAAATTCTCAAAACAATGTGGAATGTTCCATCTCTTTTGAAATGTAAATAAAGTTTCAAGTTCTTTCTAGGAACTGCAGTTCAGTATTCTAATAATACACAAGTCACTGCATGAACTAGTTGAATATATCAGTGATGTTTAGGAGTCCATAATAGGGTGGCCACATTAAAGTGGTTTACAAGGTAAGGTCCTGAGCCTGCAGCAACTTCTGAACTACACCCAGAACTGTTTTGGGAGAATGGTAGTTGGTCTGGACCAAAAGCATGCAGCAATGAAATTTGAAAGTTTAAAAAAAAAATAAAAATCCATGTCCAGAAGTTTTTCCTGATGCTTTTTAATTTCTTAGTAACACATAAATCTCTGGACAGATAACTTCACTTGAGATTTTTGCTTCTAAGTTTCTTTCTTTCTTTCTTTCTTAGGCACAAATTAGGGCATTTTTTACAATCCAGGCCTAGAGGATTTAAGTTACAATCCAACATGATTCAGTAGCACCCAAAAGTTAAGCTCTTCCTCAGCAAAACTGTAAGTTAGGCAAAAATCAAGAGAAGGAAATCACTCAACGGAACAGTTTATGGGTACAGAACACTGAATTAGCCCACACCTCATCCTACCGTCTTTGGGCCCACCTCCAACCAACCAACCACCCACCCATCCACAGAACAGAGAAACCACATCCCTTCCCAACATCCTCCAACCCTTGCTTTCTAAATGTGCCCTGCCCAGATGGTTAACTGCACACCTGGTACCAAAAGGTCTGAAGATATGCATCATCTGAATCTACATGGCTCTTGCTGAAGTGAAAGATGAGGAAATATTTAAACTGGGAAACAGAGGATGATTGCTGTTCTTTAGCCTGCACCCCGTGCCTGTTAACAGCAGGGTGACTTCTAATCCTTCCATTTACATCCCAATGTAAACTGCTAACCCTTGTACGTCAGTTTGAGGCAACCTGGTTAACTCTGTATGAAGGGCAATTTTATTTTAACCTTGTTTGACACTTGCCTGGGAGTGAGCAGGTGTGGTAACTGTATTGAGTTGTTATCGTTTCAATCAGCACCAGAAGATGCTCTTTAAACAGGCAGCCCTGTTGTACCCAAAGAGCCTCAATGGCAGGCAGAAGCAAGCTGTATTGCTCAGCACTGACTCTATTAAATTCCTCACACTTGTACTAGCCCAGACAATTTGTTTTAACCTTAAATCACCATCAGCCTAAATAGACACCATGAAGCCAACCTAGTTATTAAAAGAAGCTTGGCTGCACTTAACGTTTGTAAGTATTTTCTCAGGAGCAATCCTTGCTTCCTTAAATACACAATCATTTAAAAGTTGTAAATTGGCGATGGGTGGAAAGGGATTCTGAGCAACAGTTGAGAAGACTTGGATATGTATCTTCTGGTTTGTTCTTTTTTTGGCAGGTGAGTAGGGCTTTATAAATGAACAGAGAGTTGTCAGTGAACTGAGGAAGCGTGTGTGGGTAAGGTTAGGACCAGTGCATCCAGAAGAAGACAAAACCCTACAATTTGTGACGGGGGAGCTGATAATCAGGGGGCTGTCTGTCATGACACTTCCATTTCAGGGTCCCATCTGACTCGATCTAGTCAAGCAATAGAGACTGACCTGCATAACACCCACTTATCCTGAGAGCCTTCTCTGCTGCTCTGGCTCTCTGCTGACACCGGTATCCTCCATCAGCAGCATGCGAACCTGTCAAGTACACGCACGGGATGCTTGGCTCTTTGTTCTACAGCATGGCACCCTTTCAGAGGCTTCTGGCAGTCCTTAGATCAAGAAAGCAATCTTCAGGCATTTTATAACACTCCTCAGGCTTTTTGTGTGTTTCAGTAGTGCTGCCCACTGGGTAAATCAGGAGTATGCAATTACCCTGCCCTCTTGGCTGCCCTTTACCTCAAAAATGAGATTTCTTGTATCTCTGAGAGATTGCATATTTACCCATGGTGTTTCCTGGAATGCAAAGAGACATAACATTTGATACAACATTGATGAAGTTGTTGACTAGTTCATGAATATCTCACTAGTCTCAGTGGAAGCGTCTCCAAAGTTTCCAAGCTCTTAAGGCTTCCCATCTGTCTCACAAGCTTAGAAATGGCATACTGCAAAATCAGATGAATGCAAGATCTGAAGAAATCTGCTGTTTCCCAACTGACTTGCTGCCATCTCTTTCCCAGAAAGAAAGATCTTCCCAGATGATTCAGACATAAAAGTGAACTGAGGACCAAAAGAAGAATGCATTTATACCCCAGCACAGCTAACTCAACTTGCATCGAACATTTTCTGAAACTGAAATGCTAAATTGTTGATGAAAAACAGAGCACAAGCCTCTATTTTCTATTCTGCTAAGCTTAGAACTTAAATCTGAGACATGAATTACCTTTTTTCTAATAAGAAAGATATTTTATACAAAATAAAATAAATTTTAAAAAAGAGCTAGAACCAGAGAAGCTTTTCCCTTCTGTTCACCTTAATAAATAATAATGTGCTTTGCAAGTATATGCTTCTTTCAACAGCTATTCTCTTTAGTCTCAGAATATCGATGTCTGGCTAACGAGGGTTTTCATAGTCTTGAATCTCTTTGTTTTTATAAAAGATGCATAGCAAGACTGATCATTTTGAGAATTGAATCCTGAAATCTTTATGCATGACCAGATTGTGTTCAAACCCCAGGACACATAGGGACCAGAAAACCTGACAAGAGGTTTTCCTTGTGGGCGAGGACTGCCTCACAACAGACACTATTTACAACTAGAAGTACAGATCAATTTACATTAGTGTCTCCTCTCACGACTGCCCATTCCACAAGCTTCAACGTTTTCTGAGACTTTGACAGCCACATCATAGTACCCCCACCTTTGCATATGGAAGTTCTGCAGAGGAAGGGAGAAAGATTTGGTCATCTTCAGCATGTTACTCAATGTCCCTCCCATCTCACCACTACCACTCAACAGCCAATTATTCTAATAATTATAATCTTTGTCCTTGCAATGGTACCCACAGAGTGCAATGGCACTTGGTTACAGATTTTTTTTTACTATTTTTATTTTAAAGAGAGAAAGGCTGGTGAGATCAAAGCAAATTCAACTGCAATTAAGTGGTGGCAGGAAATGGCATGATTCAGTGGGAGGAAGCCAGCTTAAGTAAAAAATAAGAAAAGTAGGCAAATGGGACCTTGCCAAAGATAGGTATGCATTAAAACTGAGATTAAGAGGCTGATATGCAGCCTTCCAGTACCTGAAGGGAGCTTAAAAGCAGGAGGGGATTCAACTCTTTAAAAGGGTAGACAATGGCAGGACAAGGGGGAATGGGCTAAAGCCAAAGAAGGGAAGGTTTAGATTAGATATGAGGGGGAAGTTTTTTACAGAAAGAGAGGTGAGGTGCTGGAACAGGCTGCCCAGAGAAGTAGTGGATGCCCCGTCCCTGGAAGTGTTCAAGGCCAGGTTGGATGGGGCCCTGGGCAACCTTGTGTAGATCCAGGCCTGGAGGTTGGTGGCCCTGCCTGTGGCAGGGGGGGTGGAGCTCTATGATCCTTGGGGTCCCTTCCAACCCAGACCATTCTATGATTCTATGATTCTATGATCAGCAGGCGCTCCTGTAGCTGTCCCAGCTACATCTGCATCTGTCTCTTCCCTGAGTCTAGGGGGCAGATGGTATCTCACCCCTACACACATTTTATGCAGAAGAGTCCTGGAGAGCGGGACAATGCCAGCTGGTCTCTACTGCATCAGCTTTTACTGCCAGGTCTGAGGGAACTTGGATCTGCAGCTGCCCTCCAACAAACCAAGCACAGCCCAGAGCCACAGCAACAAGAGAAAGCATTGGCCCTGTTAAGATCCCACCTACAGTCAAGGTGGTACAGAGGCTGCTATTCTGAACAGGCCTGTTAGGCAGTTCATCCGGCTGCGGTCCAGAGGAAGTCTCTGTGGGGCTGTTGTGCAAAGGGAGCAGAAGCTGCAAGGCCAAAGCTTCTTGCTGAAGTGCAAAGTGCCATCTCTTTGGTTGCAATTTCATCTTTGACCGCCAGACTCCACTGTCCTGCCTGGGATGTAAGTAGCTGCGACAGCCATGTCTTCTCTGAACTCGGTGCTCCCAGCTTCCCACCTTGGAAAACAGTAGTTGTAAGAGTGGTAGGAGCAGTGGGAAGCAGTGGAGATCTCCTGTTATGAGAGATGGCCAAAGAGAAATTGAAACATTGCTCAGCTGCACAACAGCAAAAATTCAATGGACCCCAATAACTGAACTCCTGCAAAGCACAATCAAGAAAAAGGCTGGACTTTCATGAACACTTTAAGCGGTGCCATCTCAGCTTCCTTTTTCTGAGAATCATCTCTGCCTCCACCTTGTCTCCTCCCTTGTGTTGGCACAAAAAAAATGCCTGTGCAGCTCTGCAGTGAAACAGATCAGGAACTGATACAAAGAAAGACTAACCCAGCCCAAATACTAGTTGGCTCTAACTCAGATCAGCTCCCCAGCCACAAGCAAAGGGAGGGGTAGCCAAGGGACAGGAAAAAATGATAAGTGAAAGGCATGCCTGCTTCTTCTGGTGGCAGTGACAGCTTCTGCCCACTCAAGTCGTGCATGAAACTGAAGCATAAGTGTAGAGGCATTTAGGCATTTAGGGTCAGTGCTCAAGCCTGAGTCATCTATGGGTGACATTGGAACAATGTTTTATTCCTCTTCCTGTACCCTGTGTTCATGTGTCTCCAAAAGGTACCTGATTTGAACAGCTCTGGAAAAAAACAGAAGGCCAAAAGTAACAATATGGGAATACCCCAATTATCTTCATTAGCATCATGCTCTGTTAGCACCTAGCTTCTGACAGGGAAGGCAGAAGACAGTCCCACAGGGATGGTTCTGACCATGTGTGGAAATCTCGGGCTCTTGCTAGCTTTGTTTCCACTGTAGTCTAAACAGAATGGGTTTCTGAAGCCTTTATTTGCTGAAATAATATCAAAGCATTATTTGAAAGTATTATTATTTGTTGTAAATACTTCTGATGCGTCCAAAATGCGTCTCACAGGTACACCCCTGTGATGGTGAAGTATGAGCTTTCAGACAAGCTGCCAGGTGTTGGAGAAGCAAGGTCATATTCCTGCAAAAGCTACATTTTACAAAAGAATTCAAACCAAGGAAAAATGCTAACTGATGTTATATCCAGGCAACCTAAAGAGGAGGATGAGGGTGAATATCACTCTACTTATAGAAAACCCCTGTGAGGTGAAAGGTGGATTTAAGAAAAATTTTAAAAGCACAGTAAAGAAATGCCTCTTCACAAGGCACAGAAAAGCCAACTTTAGAAAAATGGTTAATGCAACAAGAGTTCATTAAATGTTTAGGGAAGTTTGAAAGCAAAAGAGAAGGAATAAAAGGATTTTCATCTCCCCAAAAATGGTAATGACTATACCTATTAAACCATAGATAGTAGAAATTATGAAAAAATACAGAATGAAACTTGCAATTTTTGTAGCACGGTATACTTTGTGCAACTCCTTACCTTTCTAAAAGAAAGGGCTGTTGGTTTTCTGGTTAATAAATAATAAATCTAACCATTTTGCCAAAGCCTGTAAATAAAGAGTTGGTTCCAAAAGTCAGCACATTATGAGAAACAGCCCCAGTGCCTGGACTCTTCAGGCAAGCATTTGAAAAAGTAAATACAGCAAGTGATTTATCTGATCTGGATGAATGTGGAAAAGAAATCTAACAAACCTGGATTGAATTAAGACATTCCAGCAGTATAACTTTCCTACAACAAGCTCACTAGTTAACAAAGGATAAAGGAGACCTTGTGTACACAGAGATGAAAGTCTTCTCATTACAGAAGAGACAGCACCCTAATAAAGTACTCCTGCTCCTGTCTCCTCTAAAAGGTTATTTTGAGCTGGATTGATGGACGGGATATAAGCTGAGCTTGTCTTGAATGTCCTGATCCAGGGATGGAAACAGTCCCCCAGCCACTCAGCCATTGATGCTCTTCCTAGCTCTCTGCCACCCGCCCAACCTCAGCCCTAGCCCAGGCTCCCACCATGTAGCTGTGTGCTCAGCAGACATTCCTGTGCCACCTTGGGAAAGCTACAGGTCTGAACCAAACATCCAAGCTCTACCTATCCAGTTCATGGAGAGAAACAGGCACACAAGATTAAGAGCTGGTCTTCCATCATCCAAGAAAATAAACCAACCCAAAACCAAACCCCAAAGTGAGCAGGAAGTTTCAGAGAGGTCCTTACTCCAGCAAGTAACTTATTGAGCAGAAGTTCAATTGTTCTCTCCTTGTTTGGCCACAACAAGGGATATTGGAGGCCTGGGTTCAAATCTGTCTTCTGCCTGCTTTGGAAAATGGGTTTTATCAATATTATATACCTGATCTTAATAAATTGTTGAAGCCTGTTCTTCTCCTGAAGCTAAGAGCATGAGAGGTTCAGGGCCTGCAATGGATAGCTGTCTCATGGACTTCTGCATGCTCCAGAGGTCAGGAGCTGAGGCAAAGCAATCTTCTCTGGGTGCAGAGTCTCTTCACAAACAGTTCTTTAGGCTTGATTATTTCAAGGGGATTTCTTTGGTCTTTTGGAAGACAATCAGTTCATTTATAGAAAGGCTGAAAGAACTTAAAGATGGAAGGTCTGAGTAGTAGACTTAAGAGGGTTAGATGGCTTGAGACCAGCTTTTTTTTAAGGTCACTTTGTATTTTAAATAGCGCTTGATCAAAATGAGCAAGGTTTTGATTGATTGGTGTGTGACAAGTGGACCAGGCAGCTACTGTGGACATTAACTCTTCATCTAAAGTTGGACAAAATGGAAAAAGGGGTTGGAACTGGCCATAGAGAAACAGACCCCATGTCTCTTCTCCCTCCTGGTGAAATTCCTTGCGCTGGGCCATGCTCTCAGAGGATGAGAACTGTGAGGTGTGCTGTAATCCCACAAAAGGAAAGGCAGAAAGCTGCAACAGAAGAACCAGCAGTCTAAGCAGTAGTGACTCCCCTGATCCTGCAACACACAGACACTTAAAGTCACCTTGTGATAACTAGCCTGAATAAGGTCAAGTACAGGTTTCTGTCTTCCCATGATAGGGGCGTAGCACCCTTCCATCTCCTCAAGCAGATGGCCAGACTCGGCGTTCCTCACTAAAATCCTCCCTGAAGCAGAACTACACTGACATGCAGAATTTATAATGTAGAGATGATTTTTTGTTGTATTTTTTTCTAAGTGTCATTTGCTGCCAATCAAAAGCGCATGTCTTCCAATGTATGCAGGTAGTGAAGTATAGAAATGGCAGGCATCAACAAGTTTATTCATATATGCAGGAGGTTCTTTGATATAAACACATGACTACATGCAAAGAGTTGAGATTCTGATGGAATATCAACACTGTCATGACCTTGCCAATTGTTTAAAAAAAACCCACCCAAACAACTAAGCCTGAGAAAGAAACCAATGTGAACAAAGCAAAGATTTCTCCACCACAAAGTTCTTTTGATAATTACAGAATAAGGAAGTCAGTTTAGTTCGTTTAGTTTCATTTCTCCATGTTTTTAAAATTCGGTCTCTATCCTAGACAATGTATTTGTAATCCCTGTAAATTTTATAAGTGGAAATGTGGTTAGTGAATTTTCCCAGGTTTTAGGCATTTCCTTCACAAGGCTTCAGTTTTTCAGTTGCTTAGTTGGACTTTTTTTTTTCTTTTAACTGAGTTCCGGCTAAGAGGAAAAATGGTTTCATGACACCAGCTGTGTTCAAAGGTTGTGGAATCAGATTATTTCCAGTAATGTCCCAAATATCTAGCCCCCTGCACAAAAGCAGAATCTACTATTACTTTACTGCAGCTCCATTATGTTTGTTCTCAAATTGCTCTCCAGAAGGGATGCCTGTATGCTATTCTCTGGGAGGGTAGGCATGCCTCTGTTTAAGGCTATCCAGCATTTTTCACTCTGAGACCCAGTTTTTCAATCATCTGTTGCCTTCTAAAAGCTAAATAATTTGGTCTGAAATTTCACAAAGATGATGGCCTCAGTGTGATATTTTTGGCCAGAACTGTTAAACTGCTTGAGAAATAAAGCAAAGGAAACAAGCTGTCTTTAAAAAATCTGGCAGGTTTCTCTTTGAAGCACAGCCCTGATATTTGGCCAAGGATGGCTCTAATACAATTTTTCTGAAAATTGTTTTTTTTCTGAAAGGTCAAACATACTAAACATCCCTAAACATCACAACTGCTTCCAGTTATTTAGCAGAGATTCACTAATGCTTAATAACTGCTCCAGAAGATGACATCCTAAGATGGCAATCAATCATGAGTGGAGGGAGCAAGGCAAAAAGTAGGATCAAAAGCTGGGCTGGAAAAGAGCAGACTCTGGCTTTTTTCAGGTATCTGCCTGGAAGAATCCCATGGGAGATTGTCCTGGAGAGGAGACCTGAAGATCAGTTGCTGTTCAGGTATGACCTCCTCCACACTAAATGTCAGTCCATCCCGATGAGCTAGAAAGGAAGCAAAGGCAGCAAGAGGCTGGCATAGATTAGCAAGGAGCTCCTGACAAAACTAAAATGTAAGAAGGAAGCACGTAAGAGGTGGAAGCAGGGACAAGTGGCCCAGCTATAACATAGATATGCTGTCCAAGCATGCATGGATGGGCTTAGGAAAGCCAAAACTCACATGAAGCTGAATTTATAGAGGGGTGTGGAAGGCAAGAAGAAGAGCTTACCTAGGTACATCAACAGCAAGAAGATGAGGGTAAACGTGGGCCTGCTGCTGAGTGGCAAAAGGGACTTGGTGACAAAGGACATGGAAAAGGCTGAGGTATTGAATGTCTTCCTTGCCTCAGTCTTTGCTGGTAAGATTTTCTTTCAGGAATCTCAGTTCCTGAGAGACGTGTGGAAAGGTCTAGAGAAAGGAGGATTTACCTTAGGTAGAGTAGGATCAAAATGGGCAACATTTAAACACTCTGGACATACACAGGCTCATGGGAACTGACAGGATGTACCCATGAGTGCTGAGCGAGCTGGCACACATCTCTGTGAAGCCACTCTTGATAATCTGTGAAAGATCATGGTGACTGGCAGCTTTATTTCAGCTGCTTGACTTACGCCCTTTGCTGCGTAACAAGCTACTAGGAACTTAGGTAAGGAAAGAACTGATGTATGAAGGTGAGTTCTGAAGTGTGTGGTGCTTCACCTGTGTGCTGCCTCTTTTGCTCCCCACTGCTGGGCTGTGTTTTGGGATCCTGGCTCCTGGGATCTTGGCTCTCCCTGCTACATCCACCAGGCTCTTCTTTCTCTGTTCTTCCTCTCTAAAGGTCTGCTTGAAGGACTCTGGTTTTGCTGCTGTTGCTTTGCAATGTTTCTTTCTTCATTGTTTCTTCCTCCATTGCTTTTCTTTCCTATGATGTAATGTCATGGCTGTGTTTCTGCTCTTCTTCTTGCAGGATCCTTGATAATTTTCCTTTCCTACCTTTTTTCTTTTATTTTTTTTTGCTGCTGTCTCCATCTACATTGTTTCCTAGACACCTTTTTTCCTCTTCTCTCTTTCCTGTAGAGCCCCTACTGCTCCTTTCATAGCTGCCCACAGTTACTGCTCTTCCCTGTCAATTCCCTTTCCTCTGGGATATGCAAAAGCCATGTAGAGTTGCCATTTCCATACATGAAAAAAAATATTTATTTGGAACTATAAGCACTAGCTGAGTGCCCACTTGCCTGCACATGTCTCTATATTTGGACTTTTCCCTCCCTCTTCGCCTGCTGTACTTTCTCTTCAGCTTCTGACCTGCTTTGGCCCTCAGCTGTGCCCCAGTCACCTTCTCCTGCAACAAGGCAGTGAGTCCCACTGTAGGATGCCCTTGCGTGATGGGTAGCTAACTGAAGATGGCAGACACCATGGCAGAGGAAACAACCCCATAAAAGATACTCCAGAAGAAGACTGAAGATGAACTCTGCAGTAGGGAGAGAGTTGTATTTCTACTCACTTCTGCTGAGGATACATCTCACATGGCCAGCAAGGGTCCTGCTATACCTGCTGTGGCCAAGGCAGGACAAGCACAGGTCTTGGCTGCTTCACATTGTGCATGGGCACAAAATTGGACATGGCTGGCTTGCTCCTTAAGAGAGGTCTGTGGTAGCAGAACTGCAGATTTAGATACAATTTTAAACAATGGTAGGGAAGAACATGAAATTTTTCAGGCAAGTCCAGCTCCTGCCTGGGCTGGAAGGACCATAGTGAAGACTTGGAAAGGCTTTGAGACTTGGAAAAATCATGGATGTCCAGCCCAAACTTGCATCATCCCTAAAAGAAGTCTTCACCATCTATTCAAAACCCTCCAGTGTCCCTGGGTAGGCTGCTGCAGGGTTTTCTCACACATGTTGGTCCCTAGTTACCCCCAGAGAGGAAGAGCAACCTCTTTATGACCTTTTGAATATCAGATCACCATGTCTTATTCCCCTGTTTTTCACCCCAACAAAGCAAAAGCCAATCTTCATAGTAGGACACATTTTTCTGACCATGCCTTATTGCTCTCCTATTTTCCTCTGGATTCTCTCCAGGCTCTACCTTCCCTCAAATACAGCACCCCAAATTGTATGCAGTAGCTTAATCAAGGCTTCTCTAGTGCCAAATGGAGGACAATTTCCTCCTTTGATGGAAAACATGCCCAGAATGGAAGATGCCCTCATTTTACATGCAACACTGTTGACATCCGCTCTGTTTGAGCTAGAGTCAGACCAGGGAACTATAAGCAGGGTTGCAGACTTGATGGGGGAAATTGTTCTGATACCTCTGTTGTAGTTTTGTGTGGCAGGCTTCTGGTGAAGGGGGCTGCAGGGGTGGCTGCTGCAAGAAGCAGCCAGAAGCTCTCTGCAGGCCCCACAGAGCAAATACCAGCCGGCTCAAGGCCGGAGTCATTGCTGACCAAGGCCGAGCCCATCAGCGACCATCACAGCACCTCTGGGAATCACATTCAGGAGGAGAAAACCACAAGCAGACACTTTTTACCACCAGAGAAGGGAGTGAGAAGATGTAAGAAACTCTGCAGACACCAAGGACAGTGAGGGGGGCAGGGAGGAGGAGACGCTGCAGGCACCAGAGAGAAAGATGGCCCTGCAACCCGTGGAGAAGACTGTGGTGGAGTGGGTGTACCCCACAGCCCATGGAAGAGGATGGGTAGCAGACACCCCACCTGTAGCCTGTGGAGAGGCCCCACGCTGGAGCAGGTGGAGACAGATGCTGCGACCTGCATTGGAGCAAGATCCTGGCAGGACCCACAGCCCTTGGAGAGGGCCCATGCCAGAGCAGATTTGCTGGGGGTGCTTATGACTCCATGGGCGGCCAGGCTGGAGCAGTCTGGGCCTGAGGGACTGAGAAACATTCTATGATTCTATGGCTGCTCCACATAGAAGTGATCCATTCTGGGGCAGCTGGTGAAG
>VZTU01012943.1:6883-47473 GCA_013400835.1 Zapornia atra
CCTGGGCAACCTTGTGTAGCTCCAGGCCTGAGGTTGGTGGCCCTGCCTGTGGCAGGGGGGTTGGAGCTCTGTGATCCTTGGGGTCCCTTCCAACCCATGCCATTCTATGATTCTATGATTCCTTGCAGTACAAGAGAAGGCTGCTTTTCTAATGGCAGTCATGTAACTATTTTGAATGCATCAAATTTCCCATTTTTTTGCTTTTTTGTTTTGGTTTGTTTGTTTCTTTCAAGTGCCCAAGTCTGTAAGCAAAATTGTCACCAAAAAGTTTTTGCAGCCATATGAGACTGATACTTTTCTAATGTTAAAATGGAAATAGGAGTTTCTGCTTTGGATGCAGACCCAAGCATTTAAGAGCTTTTGAAATGTTGAGATGTGAGAAACAGTCTTGGAACAGGCTGTTCTTATCCTGAACCAAATTTCTTGGTGTTTTTCCAGAAGTACTGAACAAAAATTGCAAAATGGGACCCAGAAGAAAAATTTGGGACCCAGCAGGACATGACCTGTTCTGTCCCTTTGCTCCCTTTGTTGTTAGAGCCAACCTAAAGCAGTCTGCCAGGGGCACGTGAAAGCAATGACACAGAGGTAGCTGGAGAAGATCAGTTACCCACCACCAAAGCACTCTGTGCAGGTGAAGTTCTCAACTGCCACATTTCCCCAGTGGAAGTTTATTTTGTACCATGAGACTGGATTTAAAACAAACCTTGCAGTTCTTCATTGAGTGGCAACCTGTAGGAAATGTAGGGAGGTCAGGGAGATCCCCATCTGGTGCAGGATGGTATTTAAGGGCTTACAGGTATGTAAAATGGAACATCCCATTGGAATCTTGACTGGTGAATGTCACAACAAGGTGCCTATAAATCATTCAAGTCTGAAGCATAAGTAAAATGTTTGCCTGAAGGGAAGCAGGCATTTTTATTCCCAGCTGGATGGGAAATGAATGTGCTTTGGAGGATTTCTGTGGGTTAAAATAAAATACAGTGTACTGCATAGAGCTGAAGGGATTCAGCTGAGCACTGCATGCAGTGCTACTTCTGTTGTGCAGGGTAAGTACATGGCTGTTAGCTATCAACAGCTGCTGTCTGAGGGAGCTCAGAGACAGAGTGAGAGTAGGAGTTGTGTCTGGTCAGGGCTATCATTCAAGGAGCATGGAGTTCAGGCTGTGTGGACAGGTACCTCGTCTTCATAACCTGTTCTCATATTCTCCCTATCCAGCAATTTAGGAATAAGGGAGAAAAAGGTGTGGGTAACCTTAGGTATGGTACCTTAAAGTTACTGAAAATAACCTTTGGTGATCATAGAATCATAGAATGGCTTGGAAGGGACCCCAAGGATCATAGAGCTCCAACCCCCCTGCCACAGGCAGGGCCACCAAGCTCAGGCTAGCTTAAAGCTGTTGAAATGCTGTTCCCCAGCTCTATGAGCTGACTTGTAGACAACACAGTTGGCTCAATTTCACCCTGCCAATATTTACACCCTCCACTTTGCCCAGAGAAGCAGCTGAACCAAAGGTGCTTCCTCTGACTGCCTCACACTTTGCACCTTTACTGAACATCTCCAAGGGCACATCAGCTTTGTGTGAACAGGGGATTCACAGTTTTTAAGCATGTGCCTGAATGCCTTGCTGGGTCACCACTGGTCACATAGTTTTTTAGAGCCTCAGTTTCCCCTTTCTGTAATGAGAGCTTTCCTACTTCATGGGAGTGTAGGGAGGTGAAACATTAAACACTGTGAGGTTGCTCTGGCACTCAGGTAGCCACATTATGAACACTTTTAAAAGAACTCTTCTAGACTTCTGTTTTTCTAAAGAGATGATTTCCATCAACCTTTAAATCTTATTTCCATAATTGTTCTGCAGCTGATGAAACACCAAGTCATCCAGTAGCATTGAGAAATCACAAGTCCATCAATGATCCCCAAATCACTGCTATTTATGAACTTGCTCATTTTCCTAGATAAAAGGACAGGCCTGATGCATACCTTTGCTTTGGTTTAGTTTTGGAAGTAGTCATAAAAGGAAGAGAAAAATGCTCACAGATAGAGAAGCCAAGACTTCTATATAGGTAAAGGCAATTTTTTGGGGTCTGACTTTAAGAGTGCATTTGAATTTTGTCCTGTGAAACTCTAGTATGTCTTTCTGCAACCTCTACAGAGAGGAACACAGTGCCTTGTTGATATCCACACTGCATTTTACTCTTCAGACTCTTAGTTTTGTTAGCTTTTTGCCTGTGGAAAGAGACTGTGTAAGTGTTGCCTGACAGGTGGTGAGAGGAAGAAGATTCCCTCCTTGGTCTTAATTCTGCTGCTGACTTCCTCTACAGCCAGCAGTGCATCACTCACACCTTCCTGTGGTAAGTCACTTGGCCTCTCAGCCTCTGCTTTGCTCAGAAGTATGGCAAGGTTTCTGTGACCATGCTCTGTACATTGAGGCAAACTGGGATTCTGCTACTGGGGCACTGCATTCGGCTACCTTCACCTGAGATCACCCCCTAAGCACCAGACACTGCTGCAGCTCAGTATGGATGTGAAGAACAGAGGACAGACTGTGCTTGGGCAGGAGAGACTTTGCTCAGTGCTGTTCTGTATGAGCCAGAGGTAATACAAACAGCCTGGGGTGAGGCAGGTAGAGACACACGGATCAAGAAGTCTGATAGCCTGATTCAGTCCAGGTAAGTTCTGGGGATAGAATTCTCTACAGGAACATTAGGACTGGGCTGGAAGAATCCCAGCCATAGATACAGCCTGGGAGAAGAGCTCCTGGAGAGCAGCCCTGCTGAGAAGGACTTGGGGATTGTGGGGGATGAGAGACTGAACATGAGCCAGCAGTGGCTCTGGCAGCTCACAAGGCCAATGGGATCCTGGGCTCCATCAGCAGAGGGGTGGCAGCAGGGACAGGGAGGGGATTGTCCCTCTCTGCTCTGCCCTCCTGAGGCCCCATCTGGAGTCCTGTGTCCAGAGCTGGGGCCCCCAATACAAGAAAGATGTGGAACTGTTGGAGAGGGGTCAGAGGAGCCACGAGGATGCTCAGAGGGCTGGAGCAGCTGCCCTACAAAGAGAGGCTGAGGGAGCTGGGCTGGGTCAGCCTGGAGAAGAGAAGGCTGTGGGGGGACCTCATTGCAGCCTGCCAGTCCCTGAAGGGAGCTTATAAGCAGGAGGGGATTCAACTTTTTAAAAGGGCAGATAATGGCAGGGCAAGGGGGATGGATTAAAACTAAAGGAAGGAAGGGTTAGATTAGATCTTAGGGGGAAGTTTTTTCCAGAGAGAGTGGTGAGGGGCTGGAACAGGCTGCCCAGAGAAGTAGTGGATGCCAGGTTGGATGGGGCCCTGGGCAACCTTGTGTAGCTCCAGACCTGGAGGTTGGTGGCCCTGCCTGTGGCAGGGGGGTTGGAGCTCTGTGATCCTTGGGGTCCCTTCCAACCCAGACCATCCTATGATTCTATGACTGAGATCAAAGAAATTCTCAGCTCCTGTTTGATGGATGCAGTGTTCAGAACAACTTATTTTGTGCAAGTTTTTGTACACAAAAATGCATAACCAGAATAACCCACAGGTTTCTGAGTGCTCATCAGCTGCAGGGGTTAAAAAGTCAGCATCACCAATACCAGAAGAGCTGTGGCTTGACCTAGAGCAGTATCAGTCATCTTCAGACCCACCAGCTGTTGGGTGCTGCACAGGGACAGGATGATGTAATATCAACAATGTTATTGAAGCCATGCTTAATAAGTCACAGCCTGGGGAAGATCCTGCAGCTCTCTTTCTATAGGTGTCCTCATCTCCCAATCTATTACCTTGTTGAATGTTAGTTTCTAAATGGATTGAGGCACTGGTGGATCATGCATGGCTATTTCTCATAATACAGCCCACCTGATAGGACAGGGTACTCATCAAAGCATTACTAGAGAACAGCAGTAGCTCTGCCACTGGGGACTGTTGGGTCCATCCCCACCTAAACTTTGCCAAGTTTTGTGGTGTATGCCATTGCACAGGACTTGGTGCAGGCACCAGATTGGCATTAGGAACCTAAGAAAGAGAAATCCTAGAGGTGCAGTGAGAAAGGGGCATTCAAAAGGGGTTGCCAAAATACTTAGAAGGCTGTTGTTAGGGTTCCCTCAACACTGTGTGTCTGGGGATGTGGCTGAGATCCTGGCTTTAGAGCCCAGTCTAGGTTTAGAGTCAGGTTTAGGGCTCTGAGAATGAGAAATTCAAGCCATACAATTAAGAGTAGCATTCAAAGGGGATGCCAAATTAAAGCAAGGGCTTCTACTAGGGCTCTCCTCTGAGTGATCCTTTGTTTGGGGGACTGGAGTGCCCCTTGCACTAGTGCCAATCTAAGAATAGGTGAGGGATAGAGTTGTAGAATATCCTGAGTTGGGACTCATAAGGATCATTGAATCCAACTCCTGGCTCCACACAGGGCCAGCCAGGTCAGAGCATGTGACTGGGTGCATCGTCCAGGCACTTCTTAGGTCTTTGATAGGCCTGAGTGGCTCTTAGGCTGGATTTGTAGCCCTCTGGCTCCTCCTGAGATGTATGGCCTCTGCATATGCACCAAGCCTGGCACCACAGTACACTGGAAGCAGAACCAGAACCAGAGGTATCCTGTGGCTGCACAGCAGCCCTCAGTGCCCTGGAGGACATTCACCCAAGCTAAAAGGATTAGGGCTGTCATGATTCTTTTCCCTTAGCACAACCAGGGTTAACACAATACAACCTCAACACCCACTCATTTTTTCTTGGGACAGAGCTACTCTCCTATGTAAACAGAGATTAAGTTCATTGCATCCTTATAAAGGGCCCTGCTATCCAATTGCAGTTGGAATTGCCCAGAGGTCTGGGGAGAGGGCAGGGATCTCAGTTTCACTAAGGAACTTTGCTTCAAGCCTGTCTGCCTTTTTTTTCCCTCCTTTTAAACCCTTCTCTTCTTCCCAGAAATGGGTTCTGCTTTTCAACTTTTGGTATTAACACCTCATATAACCCTGCAAGTCCAGGTCTCTGCTGTTTACATCCTGTCCCTAGGCAGTTTAACCTCCAGGGAGTGACGCTGCTTCACTGCCATCCTCGAGCTGTAGCTCTCAGATCCCTTGCCTGTTGCTAGCCATGTCATATGGTTCTCTGCTGCTCTCTGAGTATTTGGAGTTGACTTTCCTGTAACTTCTAGTAACAGGATGTGACTAAGCACCAAAGGAATAAAAACCAGAAGGAAACCCAGAAGAGGTGACTCGTTTTGCAGCAGATGAGTACTGCCAGAGAGTGCAGAGCTGCTGGAGTGCTTGTTCTTCAGCATGTGTGGCCACGTGTGTTTCTCCTTGTGAGGGAGTTCCTGGAAGTGGCTTCAAACGCCAAGAATCCCTTTGCTTTGTCTGAGTTCTGGCCAGAGCATAGGTCATTCAGCCCTGAAGAATGCCACATGCTTTGTGGCAGATCAGAGATGCCAAATGACCACTTCCAGAGGAACAAAACTTGGGTGCTCTTACAAGACCAATAGTTGCAGGGTGAGAATCTGTGCTGCACAGCTCAGAACAAGGAGACTGAGGGAAAGGTCCAACTTCTGTCCTTCTTGTTGTAGCTGCTACTGTGGCAGTAGTTTTAAAAGTGTTGACACCTGTTCTCTGTAGTCACCATCAATCCTCTCTGTGCTGAAGCACTGAAGAACCACTGATGCTTGGACTCAAAAGCAAGTTTCTTCTTTAAATTCACATGGAAGCTGGCTGTTATGGAAAGGAGCCCTTCAACTATAGTCTGACCTGAATCTTATTCTCTGCCATGTTCTCTGTTGGAAATGATTTTTAGTCCATGATGTGTTTTCAGTGACACAGATATGCTGTCACTGCTGCTGTTGTGATTGCCTTAACTCCTTTAATCTCAGCTGACACCAAGTGTGGCAACATAAATACAACTGGGATAGGAATTGGCTTTGGGGTTTCTAGTGGGTCATGGGAAATGAAGTTTACCATTCATAAGCTGTGATTTGAGCTGGTTCTCAGTCTATGTTGAACTCTGCTGTCACAGCATATTTCCATTTACCAGGAGATCCTGTTTAACTGGTCAACACATCCATGAGGCAGGTTTCTTAATTTTCAGATTGACAGTTTGTATATATTCAGTATTTTGCCCTGAAAACCTTTGGCATCTAGTATGTCAAAGCTGGACAAAATCAGAGAAATTAATGAAACTAACTTACCAAGGGTTACCAGCTTGGGAAGTCTGAGTTGTAAGTTGGAGGCTGGGAGAGCAGTTAGGGGAAAAATCACTAGACATTTATTGCTGTGCTCTTCTGGCTGTAGTCTTCCCTGGGCATCCACTGCTGCTGTCAGAGGCAGGATATTGAGCTGTGGGTCTCTTAGTTTGACCCACCTGTTGCTTCTGTGTCCCTATGTACAGACAGTGAACATCTAAGCCTCATGTATAGAAAGGGTGGAAACTGAATGGTAGCAAAGAAGACAAAAGTTCTTCAGATGGAAGAGTGTATCTATGACCATGAAACCAGGACAGGCCTATGCTGGATGTCTTTACATTTGATGCTGAACTATTTCAGTTTCAAATATCTGGAGAGCAGAGAACTTTCCAGCTCTAAGCACTTTTGCTTTTACTGAGTTTGTATTTTCAAACTAGCTGTTTGTTTGGCCTTGAATAAACAAGCTTCTAAAACACTGTGTTGGGCAATCTTGGCCAGGAACGTGTGTCTGCCACATGTGTTTATGTGTGTGTCTAACCCTGTTAGTCCGACTGCAGTGTCAGGCAAGGAAGTATAAAGCATGTACAGTCTGCCAAGAGCCTGGGCTTGGTATGCTCCTGGAGCCCTGCACAGATCTGCTCTTGACTTGGGGAGGAAGCAGAAGAGGGGAAGTCCAGCTTGGCTTCAGACTGGTAAGTGGCACCTTTTTAGCATTTGACCTGAAAACAAAGACTGACATCCAGGAACTCAGTATCACTTGTCTCTTCTTACTCACCCCAGGTTGTGGGGAGTGCAAGCAGGCAAAGGGAGGCAGGAAAGAAATGTGCTCTTGGGCTTTTGGCAGGAGTAAAGGGCCTGCTGAGGACTGAGTCTAGAAGAAGTGATACTTATGGACTTGAGGTACCCCTTGGTGATGGCTACCTGGCTTTGAAGGACTAAATTCCCTCATTCCAGGAGGTGACAGATGCTGGCCAGAGCTGCTGAAAGAAAAGAAATGCCCTTATAGCAGAGGTATGGTGAGGCTCTGCCATGTCAGGAGGGAGTTACCTGGGAGAGAGTGACCGCAGGCACCAACTGATGAAGCAAAATGAGGGATGAAGCTTTAATAATAAGGCACTGGCCATGCTTTTGGGCAACCCAGATTCACTCTGTGATCAGTTATGGATTCCACATGGTTTGGAGACTGCATGCTTTATGGTGGTTTTGTTGTGCAGCACTCAAGAGGCTGAACTAGGGATTGCCAGCTGGGAGGGGTGTGTGAACTCAGTGTGGGTCTCAAGAAAGCAAGCAGCATGGCAGAGGATAGATGTTGTCTATGTCAGGGGAACACCTGCAGTCATGTGATGGGAGAGCTACAGATCTCACCCCTATTCAATTCATACTGGGGCCTTAAGTGTCAGAAAGGTTGGTCACTACTGGAGTACAGCATCCAAACCACTCTGCCTGAACAAACTATTGTGAAAGCTGCTGGTGCAGACAGGGAAGGAGAAGAGGGACAGAAAGGAAGCCAAGATGCAATCAGCCCTGTGGTTGTGGGATCTGGAGTTGGGCTTCTTGATTTCCCTAGAGGAGGCTGTGTGAGGCTGAAGGACTGAGTCCTTTTCCTTTTTGTTTCTGTGCTGTGCTGGCTGCTAGGATGAAGCTCTGGAGATGCTCTTTCTGTGCTCCAAAAAGCTTTCAACTTAATTTTGATTGAAGAGAACACCCTGAGCAGTCACTGCTGGTAGTCCTTTAATCTGCAGCAGACAAACCTCAGATGTTCCTGTGTGCATTATTGCTTTCATTTCATTTCTACACCAACACTGCTGCACCATGTAGAAACTGGTCAGTTTCTGTTATGGAGAGCAGTAGCTCTGCTTTTTGTATTCCAAAAAACATTTTAAAAAGAATCACAGAATCACAGAATCGTAGGGGTTGGAAGGGACCTCCAGAGCTCCTGGGGTCCAACCCCCCTGCCAGAGCAGCTCCCAGCTCATATTGCACAGGGCGGCGTCCAGACGGGGCTGGAATCTCTCCAGAGAAGGAGACTCCACACCCCCTGGGCAGCCTGTCCCAGGGCTCCCTCACCCTCACTGGGGAAAAGTTCTTCCCCATGTTGGTGTGGAACTTCCTGTGCTCCAGTTTACAGCCATTGCCCCTTGTCCTGTCCCCACAGACACTGAAAAGGGGCTGGCCAATTCCCCCTGCATCCCATGCCTAAGATATTTATAAACACTAATTAGGTCCCCCCTGAGTCTTCTTTTCTCCAGGCTGAACAGCCCCAGCTCACTCAGCCTTTCCTCATAGGGGAGATGCTCCAGGCCCCTAATCAACTTTGTTGCCCTTCTCTGGACTCTCTCCAGGAGATCCCTGTCTTTTTTATCCCAGGGAGCCCAGAACTGGACACAAGAAGAACATTTCAAGGTTTTCTTGAGCCAACTTTGTTCCCTCCTGCCCCTACCTTTCTTTCGATGGTTTCTGTGGAAGGCTGTGCATCAGTGGTTTGAATCCAGGGAAGGCTTGTGCTGATAAATTAAAGCACAGAGATGAAATGTACTGTGCTGGTGTAGCCACTGCCACATGATTTGGAAAGGCCTTTGTTGAGAACCTTTATTCCTTTACCACAGCCCTTGCCCAAGACTGTGTTCTCTAAAGCTTTCTGTTGCACCTTCCCATTTCCCAAGAGGGAACGTGCAGGACATGGCAGGCACCAAGCTGTATCATTTAACTGCCCTAAGGATTCCTGTTTCCCATTTCTACACTTTGTAGTTAACAGGTGTACAGGTTCTTGGTGTCTCTGAAAGAATACTCAACAGTCAATATTCATCATCTCAGGTATTTCTGGGCATGTTCCAAGGCTGTAGTACTATCCATATACATCCCATACAGCATTCACCAGCTGAAGTGTTGGGCTGAGTAGCTGATTCAGATTTTGGACATAAAAAAAGGAAAGGAAAAAAAAAAAAGAAAAAGGCTTATGAAAATTGTGAAGGTCTAGAATTCATTGCTGACAATAACTTAATTGCATCTTCCAATTTAATAAGCTGGAAATCTGCTATTTCAATATGGAAAGAAAGGGCTCAAAATTCAATGCACAATGGAAAAGAGAAGGGAAGGATATGCATGAAATTCTGAAAGCTGCTTATTCTCTGTTGAAATAAAAATATGTAGCACTCATCCAGCTCAGCTTAGATATTCTTACACTACATATTTAACAACAAAGATTAATATTCCAATTCTGAATGCAGGGAAGCAGGGGTTTTTTCCATTCCCATTGCTCATTCTCATGCTCATGAATGAGCAATAGTTGCATTTTTGCAATTGCTACCCCATGTTCCAGCTGAGTAAACGTTGGGACTGTAATAGCAGCATGTCCCTAGAGGAAAGGGTGTCAAATTTTGAAGGAAAAAAAAGGAGCCATTCACAGTGATCACTGTGTGGGAAAGTGGTTAAGGATAACACATCAGCTCCAAAGGGAATTGTGCAAGAGCCTGGAAACACCAGCTCTTGAAAGGATTTGCACACCAGGGAATTTCCAAAGTAAAGCAGCAGTGAAAGATGAGCAGGGGGAAAAGGACAGAAAATATACTCCAGAAGACTGAATTTCTCCCTCCCTGCATTCTGCTGCTCCTCTTCTTGGTGAAGAAAGCAAACACTTTCTTGTATTCTTGCACAAGAAATGGGTTGTTTCACACCAGCTCCCAGGGCCATTCAGAAAGGAGGGAAGTCATTATGCAACAGTGCTGTTATCCCTGGGACCAAGAGAGAACTGGGACCCTAAATCTGCACTTGCACAATCTGGCACCAGGATGTGGCAAGGTCTGTTTGTAGAGTTGCTTTTTCCCCTGTCAGGTTCTCCACAGCTTTGCTTGGACAGTACATGAGGATGATAAGTTAAGAACCAGCTCTTCCCCCCTTCCCTTGCAGAGAAACTCAGCTTGCACTCTGTGTGCTTATGTGCTGGTTCTCTGGCCATCCTTACTGCCTTGCAGCACTCACAAACCTGGCTTTTATTTCCAGGCTTTACCCTTCCCAAAGAGCTGGAAGTGCAGCAGGGAGAGAGAGCAACAGTGCTGAGTGCTTTAACTGTGTTTAAGCTGTGGTTAAGAGTGGAGTCAAAGGCTAGTGTGAGGGAGTCACTCCAGCAGCTTGTGCCTTCCCAGAGGCACGTCCTGGCCCTGCACATCCTGCACCAGCTGCACATATTCTTCCTCCCTCCCTCCCCATTTCAGCACCAGCTCTGTTGCTGGGGAACGTCACTGGATTCCAGTGAGATGGCAGGCAACTGCAGAGCTCCATGCAGATGCTATGTCTGCACTTTTGTTTCTCAGAAATGCCTGTGGGGTTAGGCAGAGAAGTGGGATCTGGTTGTCTCCATTTCTTCTCTGACTGAGCAGTCCTGCTCATTTTGGAGATGAGATGAAATGCAGATGCTGGTCCTCACCTTGATTAATGACTTGAAGGTTTCAATGTGATTTTGGAAAGGCTCACTGTGCAGCAGTACAGCTCTGTCATTTACCTGGGAATCCCAGAAAAGACTGGGCTCCTTTTCAGTTCTCATTTAGGGGATTTTTAAAAAGTATTTCCCCTCCTTGCTCTTCTTTCTAAGAGAATGAGGTTTTCACACAGAAACACAGAATGTTAGGAACTGGAAGGGACCTTGAAAGCTCATCTAGTCCAACTCCCCTGCCAGAGCAGGATCACCCAGACTAAATCCCACAGGAACACATCCAGGTGGGTTTAAATGTCTCCAGAGGAGACTCCACAACCTTTCTGGGCAGCCTGTCCCAGTGCTCTGTCACCCTCACAGGGAAAATGTTCCTCCTTATATTCACATGGAGCTTCCTCTGCTCCAGCTTGCACCCACTGCCCCTTGTCCTGTCGCTGCCATCACTGAGAAGAGCCTGGCTCCATCCTCCTGACTCTCACCCTTTACATGTTTATAAACATGAATAAGGTCACCCCTCAGTTTCCTCTTCTCCAGGCTAAAAAGGCCCAGTTCCCTCAGCCTGTCCTCATAAGGAAGGTGTTCCACTCCATCATCTTGGCAGATGGTCTATTAAGACAGAAGTCCCTGTTGCTTCCACATACCCTTAACTAACATCAAGAACTTAAAAAAAGGGAAAGGGAAAGGGAAAGGAAAAGGAAAAGGAAAAAGGAAAAAGGAAAAGGAAACGTTGTACCAGGTGCACAGACAGCCTAATGCAGATGGAGCTGCTGGGGGCTCAGTATGTGCAGCTAATGGAGTGTTTGCCCTCTGTGTCCTGCACGGTGTTCGCATGTATCGCCTGACTGTGAGAGGCAGACGCATGGACCAGGGGCCCAGAGTGTAGGGCATGGCAGGGTATTGGAGATGGGTGGATGTTTGGTGGTGGAGGAGCAGGTAGAAAGCTTAGGATGTGATGCACAGGCAAGCTTGTGGGTTTTCTCAGCATTTAAGTAGTCATTCACATGTATCCCTCTCCTCCATGCAGAACACAGCCCAGCTCCAAGTCCAGATCTTTCCACCTCCCCTGGCATGGGTGTATTGAGACCAGAGTAGTTTCCAGAGCCTCTGTGTGAGGTTAAAGAGGACAGCTCAAGCTGACTGAAGGATTCACCACTGCCTAGGCAGGAAGGCCCCTCTGTATTTCCCCTCTGTGCTGGTTGCACCTCCTCTCAGCAGGAATTTGACTTTTAACAGGCGCCTTTCGTTCAACTCCTCCTGAGCTCCCAGGGCTTAGCTCTCATGGCAGATCACAGTATTTCAGGTGCTGCCTGGAAAAGAGGACAATAATTTCCCTTGATTTGCTGACCACACTCCTAAAGGAGTCTAATATCTGCCAGCCAGGTTTGCAGTGTGACCACGTTGTGGCCCAGGGTCAGCCTGGCCTCTGTTGCAAGCCCAGGCCCTTCCTAAGAGAGCCTGTGCTGAGCATGGTGTTGCTCTGCCCAGGTGCAGATCCTTGATCTCCTTTTTACCAGACTTCATGAGGTTTCTGTTCAGGTTTAGCAAGGTCCCTGTGGATGATTCTCTGCCGCTTGTCCCATCAGCCACTCCCCTTAATTTAGCCTTAGCCAGAGATTTGCTGAGTGCATGTTCATCATCATTGCCCTCTCTTTTGACTTGCCAGCTGTATTTGAACTGGTCCACTTTTTCTGAACACCCTTACAGGGCTTTGGGCATTAAAGAGTTCAACATTTGTGTATGTTGTTTTCTTCACTCTACAAAGATCCCTGGCATAATCACACATCAGGTCCCTCACCAGATCTGCTTCCCTTGTACATTATGAGTGGCTCGTGCTGCCTTGTGCTGCGCTCTCAGCAGACTCTCAGGGACCTCCAGGCTGCACAGGACTTGGTGAGCAAACCCCACAACCCCACTCAGGGCAGCTCTCAAACTGAGCATGGCAGTGAACTGTTACTCCACTGACTGGGGCTCACTGAGATCTTATAAAGAATATGGCAACAGCAGTACAGGTTGTTACATATAGGTACATGTGCATTGAATTATAATGATGCTATATTTAGTATTTTCACTGACTTTAGTACTTTCATGTGAGTTAAAACCTTCCACTGATACTCTTTGGAGTCATTACCATAATACTCTGCCCTAATTTAGTCAATACAGAGTTCAGACAGAGTTTACTGTTGGTGTCTTGGGATGTACACAAGGCTCCCTTTTGTTTTCTGGTGTCCTTACTTTCAGCTGCTGTAGTTAATTGTACTAATGAGGTTGAGTCTTTAAGAACACTGCTGGATTTTCTCCAGGAGAGCACTCAAGAATTAAAGACTGACTCAGAAGTGTTCACTATTAATCTAATCTTGAGCATGGCTGAACTGTTACAGACAGAATTAAAGGCTGATGCTGTGTAGCACACCATATGGATATACTCCTCAAATAAACTTAATGGAGAAGTGTTCCCCTTGGGCAGTGGTCTGTGCCATGCAGCCCACTAAGTAGAGATGTGCAAATGATTGACTTGCAATATGTTGGTTGAACTGTAGAATAGAGGATGCTCAAGTTTTGGGTTTGACAGAGCATTTCTTTCAGGCATTGCTTTGTAACCAGCAGGAAAGGAAGGAGGAGACAGCAGCTCTGCCTTTAACCTAGGAAAATTCCACGAAGATATGGGAGTTCCTGAGGTTCTGCTGAGTCCCTTTGATTTCAGTGATGTGAGAAATGGCACATCCTGGGACTGTCCTGGTCAAGTGCTTTCCTTTTGTTCATGCTTGCAGCCCACAAAGACAGATCCCTCACAGTGGGTAACTGAAGGTTAGAGTGGCTGAGGAAAAATAATGCCAGAGTGATGTTGGACCGTTGGTGCAGGATGTAAATTTGCCCCCTCCCAGTCATCCTTCACTGCTCTGCTACTGCACTCCCCACACATGGGCTGCTTGTGATTGCTCTCAGACCCTTTTGGAGCTGATGGGAATCTGTTTAACTGCTAGACATGCAGCCAGAAGTGTGTTTTCAGGACCTGAGATGAAGTGCCACCATGTTTCTTAGCTAGATCCAGGGGAGCTGTTCCCTGGCAAGCATGTCGACTAACAGGAAAACCAAAAAGCCATGATTCAGAAGTTATTTAATCTCAGTGAAATATTAGGTCAGTGAGTAATTTTACAGCATATTTCCCTTTTCTGATTTCAAAAGGAGCAGAGGTTGCATTTTCTGAATCAAAGGGTTTTACAGATTTAACTTTTATCAGGAATTCTGAGAAGCAGCAAGGAAAGAGAAACATAAATTAGAAGTTCTTCAGTACCAGAATTTCCAGTTACTGAGCAGCTGTTTTTCCAGCTGTCTCAAAACTATACAAACTTGATTTTAGAGAGAGCAAACATGGCCTTCAGTACAGAAAATGTGTTTGTATGCAAAGGAAAACAATATGCAAAGGTTAGTGTGTCTCAGTTTCTGAAAACCTCTACCCAGACAAATGTATCATGAGCACCAACACCTATGGAACTCACAGCCACGTCTCTCAGAAGATCTGAACAATAAATTCCCATTGCCTATGTCTTTGTAATTTGATTAGCATATATAGACAACTAATATGTTGTCTGGGCAATAAATAAAATATCACTGGAGGAGATGAATAGTGTATGAAATATATTCAGTTTGGGTTTTGGTTGCATGCTCTTGGAAACTTTCCTAGACTCTTGTCCAATGGTTTAAACTTAATTTAGAGTTGGGAAATGCAAAGTACACCCCTTATTTATTACAGTAAGAGCTTGGTGACTCCAGACAGTGCTCTGCAAGCAAACACCAGCAGAAAAGAGGCATCCTCTTGAGTATGTTATAATGTAGTGCAAAGACAAAGCAAAGGAGCATATTTAGGACACTAGCATAAAAATGCCTCATGAGTTTGGTGTGTGGTTAGGGTTCTTTTGGTTTATATTTTAAAAGATGAGATGAAGAGTGATAAATGTAGGGTCAATATCTTAATCAGCTTTTCTTTGCTGAGTAGAGATGTCTGTCTTTTTGTTCAGTGATGTACTTTTCTTCCCCTCAATCTGTGGAAAGCAGCACTGAGGAAAAGGAGGCATGGAGAAAACACAATGCTTGAAAACACCATTAATGCCACAAACCAACTCTTCTGCCACAGACAAGGCAGCAATCTTGTTGTCTTTAGTCTGACTGTCATGAATCCTGCTTCAGCATAGAAGTCTCATCTTCCTAGAACATGGTTTGATTTGTACCTCCAACTCTATTTTGCTGAATGAAAAGCATGCATATAGCATGTGTAGATGCTGGACCTCCTTGGGATTGTCTCCTCACCTCCAGGATCCTGAGGGCTGGCTTTCAACCAGCATCTAGTTTTCTTTTCTTCAAACTTGACTGGTACCAGTCATCCCCTGAAACCAGCTTCCCTGTCTGAGAAGCAGGCTCTACAGCTGGTAGCTCAGTGTGTCAAGAGTATGTTGGAGCTTGCTTAGTGCAATACACTCCTGCTAAAACAAGCAAAGGTGCATGCTGTCACCAGCAAGGCTGAAGGAGAAGCTCCTGGTGCCCCCAGTGCCCACACTGGTACGTTTGGTCACAAGATCATGGGATTAGACTAACTGCCCTGTGTATTGTCCCCACCAACTCAACCCAATGGCCAAGACCTTCAAGGCCTCTGCAACAACCTACTTCCATGGGGAATTTCTTCCCAACTCCTTCCCTTAGGATTTAGGCTCCACTCTTAAAATCTGAGGATTTCTATCCCATGATGATTTCTTACCCTTCATAGGGTAGCTGTTGTGTTCATGTCACCCTTTACTTCAGATGTGAAATCATTTTCCAATTTGGTCTCTATTGAAGATTTGGGAAAAAATGTAACAGGACCCCAACAATGTAACAGGCAATTTAATGCCTGTTTATTAGTTAATAAATAGTGATTCTGTTAATAATGACAATTTTAATTAAAGTCTCCTGGAGCATATCTTGGCCTGTAAGGCTCTTTAAATACCTGAACTGCTTTTCATGCAGCATACAAAGCCGGTCACACTGGCAGCAGAGGGCCAGAGAGTCCTTGCAGTGAAGTGCTATGTGTGGAGATTTATGCCAAGGCAAACTGCTCCCAAAAAAGGAAGTTTTGAGAAATAAACAAACAGAGAAATAGAGGTCACAGTCCTGAGCCCCAGCACAGGAAGAGCTAAAAAGCCTCTCGCCTGGGAGGAACAGTGCAGACTTTGTGGCATAATATGGTTAAAGTTTAGTGTTGCACTAACAAGACTGTAAAGATAACACATTGAAAGAAGGAGGCTCAGATTTCTTTATGTATCCAAAAGACAAATGGGTTTTCCTATGGGAGGCCTCTGTTAGTTGGTATGGATCATAACCATGTCTTGGCCTTCCCAGGCATGGCCTGGGAGAGAATGCACTCTCTTACCTTTCTTGCCTCTTCCAAGTCTCCTTCTTGACTGCACAGAGGTAATTCTCCAGCTACAGATGTTTGATATGCTGAGTTGGAAACCAAATTTGATGGAAATCTGGAGACTGCATATGGTGACCAGCAGAGAGCAACACACAATTCAATATGAATTTTAGGTGAAGCCATTTTATTGGGTGCAATCACCCAGATTCTATACCTTTATCACTGCAAACGTGGCAAGCTAAAAACTGCTCATTGCTTACACACACTGTTCACACCCTATTGATTGGTTAGTAATTATAACGAGTTCTGATAAAGCAAAATATTGTTAGTTTACCTTTAATGCCTAAAAACATCCAGACACCTGCTGGTTTTGATCATCTTATTATGGTTGGTTCCTAACATGTTCCGTTACTCCCAAATACCTTCCCATAACTGCTTCTGGGTTTAGGGCAGCCTGTACCCCTATCAACAAGGCCGCTGTGTTTTGAGAATGGGATTATCAGGATCCTCTCAGCATGAGGAACTTCTCCTTTCTCATGGGAACAGAAGAATATTGTCAGGGCCTAAATCTTGGGAGAAGAGAGCTAGGCTGCCAGCAGGCCTGCTGTCTGCCCTGACAACTGCAGTTGGATTCTCTGTGGCATTTTATGGAAGCAAATGGGCAAAATCTACTTAAGCTTTGAGTCTATTGGTACCGAGTGGTCAGGGTTTCCAGCCCTGCTATGAAGTTACAGGGAAGAACTTTCCCCCCAAAACCTCCAGAATGATGATTCTTTAAGTGTTATAGAATAATTTGTCAAAAATGAAACATGAAAGTCCTGGAGGGATTGAGAAATTTTACACCATCAGCAGAGTTTTGCAATGGGGTGACATGAAGAGGCACAGTAGAGCCGTGGAGTCTTCTTACACGTGCCAAGTGTATTTGCCAAGTCAGGCAGAGATGTGGAGACGAAGAAATTATTCCCCAGAGGTCATGATTTGATCTTGGACAAAACCCACATCTTTTTCTTGGACTGTTCTCCCTTTCCCAAGATAACCTTACGGGAAGATAGAACTGCAAAAACGACAGTGTGGCCTATCAAAGCTGGTTGGTGAGATATGATACCTGAAGTAGCGTTACTGAACTGGTATTCTGGGCTCCCTGGGATAAAAAAGACAGGGATCTTCTGGAGAGAGTCCAGAGAAGGGGGACAAAGATGATTAGGGGTCTGGAACATCTCCCCTGTGAGGAAAGGCTGAGTGAGCTGGGTCTGTTCAGCCTGGAGAAAAGAAGACTTAGGGGGGACCTAATTAGTGTTTATAAGTATCTTAGACATGGGATGCAGGGGGAATTGGCCAGCCCCTTTTCAGTGTCTGTGGGGACAGGACATGGGGCAATGGCTGTAAACTGGAGCACAGGGAGTTCCACACCAACATGGAGAAGAACCTTTCCCCAGTGAGGGTGAGGGAGCCCTGGGACAGGCTGCCCAGGGGGTGTGGAGTCTCCTTCTCTGGAGATATTCAAGTCTCATCTGGATGCCTATCTATGTAATATGAGCTGGGAGCTGCTTTGGCAGGGGGTTGGACCCCATGAGCTCTCGAGGTCCCTTCCAACCCCTACGGTTCTGTGATTCTGTGATTCTGTGAACTATGAGAGAAAGTTTCGGGGGTGCAAGTTCAAAGTGTGTACTGAAATACAGGTGTAAATCTGCACAGGTGACTTCCCCTTCTCCCAGTCTGGCTGAAAAAGGATCGCAGATAACATCTTTTAGAAAGACAGCAGGCAGCTGTGGAGCTGTATGTGTAACTTTTTAAGGGCAAGGAGGACTGTAGAATTAGGATGCACTTAAAGAGGGAGCTGGGGCCGGCTGCACTGCGTAGCAATTCATGCTGCTGGTTGTTGATCTGCTAGGAATCTGGTTTTGTCTCATGTAGCAACCATTCCCTTCCTGGGTGCTGTGGCTGCTGACTGGTAGAGACTGGACCCCAGGGCTTTTAGCTCTGATGTTCTGGAGTAGTGCAGATGTGTGGCTTTAATCAAGTTATTCCATTAGGCTTTTACAGAAGGTGTATGGTGTGGATGCTGGCAAGATTGAGTGATGTAAATAAGTAAGTAAGATTATAATAAACTACAAGGTAAAGTCAGAGTGAATCTGAAGGTTCCAGCTGTGTGTGTTGCATTCAGCTTTTACTTCTTTGAGTAGCTTGATGGAAAAAGTTGACATCATGATTTTCCCAGTGATTCACCGTGCACGCTGCCTTTCTTTGGTAATTTGCTCTGTGTGGCAATAATACTCAGGCAGGAAGGCTATGTGAAGCCAAGAGGCAGTATAGAAGTTTCAGTGTGAAGTGCTCTGGCAGTGAATGTGTTAAGTGTTTTCATCAGAGACTCCAAAAAAAAAAAAAAAAAGCCCCAAAAAAAAAAAAAGCCAACGGTGGATCTGCCAGAAAAAGTTGACTTTATAAACCAGAGTGAAAAGCTTGAGAGCAGGAAAGAAAGAATGCACAGGGTCCATTTTAGCAGCTTTTAAAAATAGCTTAATTCTCATTCACAGGGGGCAGAGCCCACTTCAGTGTGAACTCCCTCCCAAAGCTGCCGGAGCCTCTGCTTCCCCCCTGAGCAAAGCAGGCGCCTTGCTAAAGGAGTGGAAGCTTCCCAGCTGCCTCCAGCGGCGTGGGAAGAGCCATGGCTACGGGGAAGATCTGCTGCCTGGTGCTGCTGAGCCTGGGGGTGCTGGCGGTGGTGGTTGTGCTCGTGGTCATCATGACTCAGTCCAAGTGCGATCCTCAGAGCTACCTGCACGGCGCCGTGGCTGCTGACACCGAGACCTGCTCAGGCATTGGCCGGTATGTGTACGGACCCCTCGGGCTTTCAGGTGACACGTGGCGTGTGTTGTGGGCTCGGACTGACAGACAGGTACATGCACTAACTGTGGGGGTGAGCGGGGGTCCCCGCTTCTGGGGCTGAGCAGCAGTGCTGCTCCCTGGGTGCTGATGAGAAGCTGATGGAGCCCTGGCTCTGCCGTTGAGGCTCACTTTCATTATCCAACGTCACAGAACATTGCAGCTTTGCAAAGCCATGGCCTTTTGGAAGGTACAAATATTTACGGGACCCAAATAAACACAAGGTTGTTTTGGAGTGGAAGTGGGAGTGTTTACTTTGTGGTGGGCAGTCTGGCAGAGAAGTGGCTTAGAAAAACGGTCAGGGAGAAGTGAGAGGAGCTCGGAGCGAGCTGCGGCTGGGCTTCAGCAGGGGCAAGGAAGGCTTGCAGGCTGAGAAGGTATGGCAGACTGGCCGTCCCTGCCTTTAGGGTGTGTGTTTCTGGGCTGAAGTCCACAGTAGGTGTGTCTCCTATCAAGAAAGACACTATTGGAGAGCAAAGAGCAGATTTAATTGAGCCAAGACAGTGTAAGTACAAATGACATACTTACATCACTTGGGAAGAAAGATGTGGGTTAAAAATATTCTCTGGCAGCCCAGGTTGTAACACTTGAGTTTGTGTAACAACTTCTCTCTCAAATATTTGGACTCTTATGTTACTGTTTTACTATTCCAGTTACTTCAATTCTAAAACACTTGTATACATGAAAAGTAGGAGGTCAGACCAAACAAGCTATCTGTGATGCTGGATGCTCTGGCAGTGGATGCTGGAGCTGCGTGCTCTACCTTGTGGCTGGAGGCAAGTCATGGTACCATTACACCATGCTTACTGTGTTGCACATGCAATGATGTGCTGACACACCATTTGTGAGAAGCTGGAGAAAGTGTACTATGGCTGAACATCTGTCAAGGAATGAGATGGGTTTTTTTACACTAAGCCACAGGTTAGTTCTTCAGAGAGCAGAAGTATCTTTCAAATCAATATTAATCTAAATAGAGGAAAATACATTGTTGGATTACCCAAGGAATCTGCTGGTGAAACCACAGCACTTGTTTTGCAGCTGTTGTAATTTTGAACTTGAAGTAGTGTGGAATTAGTTGGAGGGTACTGAAATGAGAGGCACAGAAATCTGTGATCAGGTTGACAACTGAGAAGCTTTGACTAGCTGCTGGGCTGTCATCTGTTTCATTCCCTTCTCTCCACAAGAAGCTCCACTTCATTCCACAGCCTCAACCATTGCTGGAGCTGCATCTGTAGTGCACTTGCTGCTGTGGTGTCCCTCCAGTCTGACAGACCACCTTTAGATTTCCTACAGATAGTTTGCCAATGATGTCCCAAAATTCTTCCCTTGCTCCAACCTCCCATCACACATTTTCCCCCTTTTCCCCAGCCTGGGGCATCTGCACATCACATCCTGCTGCTCCAAATGTATCAGCTGTCTCCCCCTGCCCTGCCAAGCCCCCTTGGACCTTCGCAGCCCAGACTATTCTCCTTCACCTTGCCTCTCCACCGCTCACCCTCTGCCCAGTGGTCAGCTGTACTCCCCTACCGCTGCGTGCTCTCCCCTGCTTTCTCTGGTATCCTTTGCCTCCCATTATTCCAGAAGAACTCTGTACTCATTTCATGCTGTCCTTATGCTTGGAATGAACCAGACTCCTCTGTTGTTCTCCTAGCCTGAGCTATCTGCTCATGTTCTTGCAATAGATTGTAATGAAACCATTATTTAAAACGTTCACCTGCAACAGAGCTAATGGTCAGAAGCTTCATATCATGTTTACCCTTTTCTTTGTCACTGTGGGATTTCTCTGTGTCCCCACTGGCCCATTGTGGTAGCTTGCAAGGAAGGAACATTTCTTCTTTGGAGGAAGCTTCCTGCATGCTCTGTGCTGCATGTGAACTCGTTTTCTCCCAGACACTTCTGTGCTGCTATCTCTGTATGTCACATTTCAGCTCTTTGATATCAGTCACCACTGAGTTCATTCTCACAGCAATCTGTGACGTGGGAAAGTGATGAGGAGAGCAAACATGGCAATCACACACTGCATGGGTGCCACACCAGTATCACTTAGAACAGGGTGTCTGCCTGTCAGAGCGATCTGCACTGCTCATCTTGCCCTGACCTCCTGTGTGCTGAGGGCTTCCCCGAGCCTGACCCGAGCATCAGAAGCTGAGGGGCACAGAGACCTCCTGCCTCATCTCTGCTGAACAGGATTTTAGCATCACATAGGGATTTTGTCACAGCAGTTGCAATAAAATCCAATTTCTTTGAGTACTCTGAGCCATCAAACCCTGATGTCCCCAGCTGCAAGCTGCCACTTCATTTGCCAGTTCACTGCAGCAACAAAGGAAGAGTTGGGCAAAGCCCCTTGATGCACAATGCTAACTGCTTCCCAGACACTGCCCAGCCAGTCAGCTGAGTGATTTTGAGATTATAACAATGGTGTTGACTTTTGCTGTTGAAAAAATAATTAAACTCACAAATTCATAGACTTAGGAAAGAGGAAACAAGGAGAAATGATTGATCTTGGGGTTTTCTATTGCTAAATTTTGTATTTAGGTCTTTGCTCTTTTTCTGCAGCTGTGCAAACATCTGCAGATTGTGACACTGGCTGTTTGGACTTGGAATATTGTAAAGAGTTGAGGAGTCAGGCCAGCAATCATGAATGGTGAGATTCCAAGTGGCATGAGAGCTGGGACCTGTACTGCTGCTCCCAAGTTCTTGCTGGGCCCTTTGCTGCCCGTGCTGCTGCTCTCTCATCTCCCTAATCACCACCTCACCCCCAGCTCTGTGGCTGCTCCTTCCCACATGTACCCCTCTCACTGTACTGGTGCTTGAGCCTGTGCAGTCACCAGTTCTCATCTCATCCTACCATAAGGAGCCTTCTTGACCTCCCTGCTCCCAACGTGCTGAACCATAAGGGGTTTCCTTCTGCCCTCGCCCTGCCTCCACGACTCAGTCACCTCACTCCTCTCCCATTTCCTCCGTGTTTGAGGCAGGACACGGCCACTCTCCTTGCTCAGCATCAGCAGGGGAGCACTAAGGATAACAATTTCCTTGTTTTTTCCATATCCTAAAGCCGTGGCTGTTACCAGATGCAGGGTTTTTTTTGAGGAAGCTGAGCTTGGCCTCTGCCCCTCAGGGTGGGAACAGGCTCATTTCCGTGATCATTGTTTAGAAATCACTGGGAAATTAATGTACCAAACATTGATGACCATGTACATACACATTTTTGTGTATCTAGAAATAAGTTAAAAACTTATATATATATATATTATGATTGGGTTTGCTGTGGGGTTTTTTACCCCAAAGGAAACAATCTAGCCCAATTAGGGTGAATTGTTTGAACTGGAGGCAGACTACATCTATCTTTGTACTTGCACATTGCAGAGATTCATAACAGATTTTCTAGAGAAGTTCAAACAGGTAAATTAAGATCACAGAATCACAGAATCATAGGGGTTGGAAGAGACCTCGAGAGATCATCGGGTCCAACCCCCTGCCAGAGCAGCTCCCAGCTCATATTACATAGATAGGTGTCCAGACCAGTCTTGAATATCTCCAGAGAAGGAGACTCCACCACCTCCCTGGGCAGCCTATTCCAGGGCTCTGTCACCCTCACTGGGGAAAAGTTCTTCCCCATGTTGGTGTGGAACTTCCTGTGCTCCAGTTTACAGCCATTGCCCCTTGTCCTGTCCCCACAGACACTGAAAAGGGGCTGCCCAATTCCCCCTGCATCCCATGCCTAAGATATTTATAAACATTAATTAGGTCCCCCCTAAGTCTTCTTTTCCCTAGACTGAACAGTCCCAGCTCTCTCAGCCTGTCCTCATAGGGGAGATGCTCCAGGCCCTTCATCATCTTTGTAGAAGATGAAACACCCAAGTTCCTCAGTCTTTTTTTTTTCCCCTCGTGATTGCTGACTGCATTTAGTGGCAGCACACAGCATCAGGAGGGGAAAAAATATGAGGATTAGTGGCTTGGAGATGGCAAAGCTACAACCAAATGAAAACCACATGTTGTGACTGAACCTGTGAGCCTGCCTGCCCGCCCACTGCAGAGAGCCCCAGTCATTGCAACCAGTCCCTAGAGGCACAGCACGGAGAGGTGGGGCCTGATTGTTCCTGCTCCCCCGCACTGACCCCGCGGACCTTCTGCTGCACCCTGGGATGTTCCCCCCAGCCATCCTTTCCATCCTGCAAATGTCCCCTGCCCTGAGCTCCTGGGAACTGTGCTGGGGGGAAAGATGGTTGAAGAACTTCCAGTGCAGATGAGCATGAAACTAATTGCACTGGTCCAATGCCTAAAGTCTTGGAGGCTCAAAAGCAGTACCTAATCTCTGACGTACTTGTAAGTTCTATTCTTTAATTTAAAAAACTTGTTTCCTTTTAAAAAAGTAACCCAAACCACATGTTCTGTGAGTTGTCATTAGCAGTAATGAAATTCCTGGGGCATTACATGACACTGTGTTTGTTTAAGATGCTGCTGTTTGAGACAGAGTCTGAGTGCTCCTACTAGAACTTCTAATTGAACTTACTGAGAATAACTGAACTGGAACACTTGCCCAAAGAGTTGGTGGTTTGGGAAAGACACCTCAGGGCCCTTCTGTTTCCCTCACTGATAGTTCAGCTGTGAAGGAAGGGTCAGTGAAGGAACAGTGTGGCTCTGTAATTGATGTGAGCAGGATATCAGGGAGAGACTAACAGCCCATTTGCTGCTCTTTTCCTTCAGTTCTGCTCAGCTGTCATCTTCCAGCTTGGGTTTTCCAGCTCTGGAGGTGGTCATTGTATGTTCTGGAGCTGTGTAAGGTTGGATTTTCTAAAAACTTTGTGCAACTCTGTCTCCCTGCAGAAAGTGACCAATCTCAGTGAGCCTCCAGCATCCCATCATCCTTGTTGGCATGCCCTGGACTAGACTTGCTCCTATCCACCAGCACCCAGTTCTCAGTGGTGAATGAGGCCGGGTCTTTTGCTGCAAATGGTTTTCCTGCTGGAGCCAGGACTGAAGGCAATATTGTGCACCTGTCTGGTCCAGAAAACTTGGCCCTAAATGGTGTGAAACACTGATGAAGAGGGATGGGAAGCTAAAAGGAGAGTCAGAGCAGTTTTTAGCCCAAGGATGTGGCTTTGACACCAAAGTCCACCTCAGTGATTTGCCCTCATGTCAGGCAGCCATGAGGAGACAGGAGGGGATTGCCTTGGCAGTGAGCAGTACCCAAACCCACCTTCACCTCCAGCTCTGAGCCACTTTTTCCCTCCTGGCAATGAAAAAGGCTTTTTCCATCAACAATACAAAACACTTTACATTGTCATCTCCTGCTCTGCATCCGTTTGTTTCCCAAGTGGCAGAAGCAAGAGTCAGCATAAGGCTAGGGAGAGAATTAGGAAAATTGCTCTTTCCCAGAGATGGGATTTGCTGCAGCAAGGGGAGCTGACCTGGGCTGGTGCAGCAGCCATTTCTGATCCTAGTTCTTCAGTGTAGCCTAGCATAAACCCTGGGAACCAAACACCCGCCTGGGGGGCAGGATGATGGGGAGGGTGAGAAGTTAATGTTCAAACAATGTCTGTGGTCCTGGGAAGTTCAGTTCTCAGCAAAGAATCTGCTGAAAAAAATCCTTTTCAGTGGTGGCCCAGCAGCATTTCTGAAGAACACTTAATACCCCAAAGGATTTGCCCTCCCTTCTTGTATTTTAAGAGCTTTCAATTTGGCAACTGGCCCATTTTTACAAAAACATCTGTTGCTTTTGCTCTTCATAAATCTTAAGCAGGCAGCTCTGTATAATAAGTGGTCTCTAACCAGTCCCCAGCTTTCTTTTAGCAGGAAAAAACCCATCTATGCAATGTAATACCTTAGTATTTCCAGGGGTTTTAAATGGCTTCATGGCTCCTTCTAGCCCCGAGCAGAGCAGGAGGCTTGGTCTGCAGCCCAGCACAGCCCATCTTTGCTGTGAGGATTGTGTCAGCAAAGTGCCACCCACCTTGGTAGGGCAAATCCCAATCCCTGTTTTGCTTCTGTTGGTGCAGGACTTCATTACTAACATCCTCTTCTGCTCCTAACTTTAAGGAAACTCCATTAATAACCAAACCCTAAAGCTGAACCTGTGTTGCAGGAAGGATATAGGACAAAACATGTTGTTATCAGCTCTTGTCAGCTGTCGCGCTAAGGCGTCTCTAGAGTGACCTGGTGAGCTACCACATTATGATTGAGGAGTCATGTGCCTTATAATTAAGCCAGTTGTAGCAGTGACCCATATAAAGGGAGCAACCTCATGAGATGGTCTGGCTGGATGAGAAAGACATAACGGCCTTAAATTCCCCAGGCAGCACTGCCAAGGAAGTAGCAGAGCTCTGGCTGAAAGCGAGTGAGCCCGGGCACGGGGAGCTGAGCGCAACACGGGATGAGTCAGCTCAGAGAGTGTTTTTGTTGAGCTTCAGTCTCTGGAGAGGCTGGAAGGAGAGCTGTTGAGACTGTTGAGATAGTATAGAATAGCCATGGGCCCTGCGTTGATGATGGGGGACGCATGTCAGGCCTCCTGGGTAGAAGAGGAAAGCAGTGCAAAAGAAATCTTGTTAATAGGCCTGATCAGGATTTGGTTTTAGCGTTGCTGGGTTCAGTTGTTTCTGAGCTTGAGCTAAAAGCCTGACTGTAAGGCTTTTCCCTGTGCCTGTCCTGTGTCATGGGACACCCTATGCTAGGGTGCAAGTGAAAAACCTGGAAGGCACATGCACCCCCACAGAGCCAAGGAAACTACATCAGTGTGGTGTGAGAGCCCTCCAAGAAGTGCCTGTAAGACTTGGGGCTGGGAGCACTTCCTGCCAGGTTGGGTAGAGCCAAGATAATGCCTAGTTTTGGGGAGAAATCTCAGCTTCCCTTTCCCCTAAGTCCCATCCCCTGAACAAAAGCAGCTGGCAAAGGATCATGCCCAGCATCACACAGCAGATCCCACATGGAGATGGTCGTAGATGCTGCACACTGTGGAGTGGGTGGGAAGCCTTAGCTCTCCACTCACTGAAAGGCAGCAGGCAACTGGGAAGCCCTCCTTCCCTTGAGCAAGAAACAGGTTTGACTATGTGCTCTTGGATGTGGTATTTGACACCAGAGGTGACAGTGACAGTTGCCACCAATAGAAGTAAAAGATGGGCATGAAAAGCACTTTTAGATTATCTGGAAATTCTGTCTTTCTTGTCATCTTGTGACAAATGTGATTCATGAGAGCAAGTGACAGAGGATAAAGCAAAACACACTTTGCTTTTCAGTGAAAAGGTGTCCCTGTGTTGGCTGCTGGTGTTGGTTTTGCTCTATATTGTGTTGACACCAAGAAGTCACAGCCAAGAATCTGGGCACCACTATACTGGCACAGAGCAGGAACAATAAAGACTATCTCTGGCTTTCCTGCCTTCCTGAGGCATGCACAGCATCCTGGGCATAACTTAGTTGAAACCCATTGTGTGGACTAGGATGCTGGAGTAATCAGTGCTCATAGATATGCTCACTTTTTTGGCCTTGGCCATGCCAGGCAGGATGTGTCCATCCTGCAGTGCTGCTGAAAGCCTCTTCGCTGGCCAGTGAACATCCTCCTCCCACTTGTTCCTTGATGCTCTCAGGAAGTGTGTGTCCCTTTCACCAGTGGCAGTCACAGTCCATGTCTCAGCTCCCTGGAGAAATTTTCTGTTCTCTTTAGCGGTTAGATAGACCTTTTATGCTGAGACTGAGACCTCATTTGTCCTCCCTGGTCTCAGGGGGAGCCAAGGGCACAGCTACAAACTGGAGTTTACATGGCTTGTATTGTCCTTGCTCTCTGTCTAACTGGGAGTGTCAGAGGAAGGGAGCATCACAGAATCACAGAATCGTAGGGGTTGGAAGGGACCCTGAGAGCTCCTGGGGTCCAACCCCCCTGCCAGAGCAGCTCCCAGCTCATATTACATAGATAGGCATCCAGACGAGACTTGAATATCTCCAGAGAAGGAGACTCCACCACCTCCCTGGGCAGCCTGTCCCAGGGCTCTGTCACCCTCACTGTGAAAAAGTTCTTCCCCATGTTGGTGTGGAACTTCCTGTGCTCCAGTTTACAGCCATTGCCCCTTGTCCTGTCCCCACAGACACTGAAAAGGGGCTGGCCAATTCCCCCTGCATCCCATGCCTAAGATATTTATAAACACTAATTAGGTCCCCCCTAAGTCTTCTTTTCTCCAAATTAAACAGTCCCAGCTCACTCAGCCTGTCCTCATACAGGAGATGCTCCAGGCCCCTAATCATCTCCATAACCCTTCTCTGGACTCTCTCCAGGAGATCCCTGTCTTTTTATATAGCATGGGTAAGGTCACGCTAAGAAACACGGAGGTTTGTATGCTTTCTGCATGTGGCACTGCCTTTGTAGTAGTTAAAGTGTTGCTTTTATAAACAAGAACTTGGGGGCACCAGAAGAACTTAGCATCATCCTAGAACAGGCTATCTAGATGGACAAATATTAAATTAATCAAGTGATTAACTGTGGTCACCCTTTAGAGCACGCCACGTTAATGCGGTTCCAGCGCAGGGCATGCTGGCTTGGTGCAGATCAGTGGGGGGTGGAGGGCACTGCTCATCTTTGGAGCAGGTCAATGACCATTACCAGGTGACACAAGGAGGGATGAAGATGTTCATCGAGGAGTGCTCCTCCCCAGGCACAAGTGTTTCTGGGGATGTGGTGGGGGATGTGGTGGGGGGTGTGGTGGGGGGTATGTAACACCAGCATCAGAAGAAGAGTGGCAAGAGCGTCTCGGGACAAGAGGCAGTGCAAGATGTGCAACTTACCCATCTGTGAAGGTGGCTGGGAAGCTGGGTGAGGATTGGTGCTTTTTGGGGAAAATGACAGAAACATGGCTGATCTTCCACCTTCAGGGCTTACTGCATCAACCTGAAATTAATACAATGTAAACATTTCTTTTTATAGCTATTTTCCACAGCAGATTCTCTCAGAACATGGTTTTTCCTGGCACCAGACTCTGTGCAAGAGCTGCTTCATTTCCCCAGGGGCTCTGAGGAGCACTGTCCCAGACCAGTGCAGTGGTCCTTCTCCCCTCCTTCCCCAACTTTCTAATATGCTTCCTGGGCCTTTTACCAGGATTACTCCACTTCCATGAAGCTCTCCTGGCCCTCCCAGCCACTGTTAGCAGTTTAAAAGCTCCGGTTTTGCAAAACCACCACCCAGGGCCATTTGTGTGGTGAGCTCTTGCCACACCCTGCTGCCAGGAGATGAGTGGGCAAGCCTGGGCCTTGGTCTCCACTTGCAGAGCTGCAGCCTGGGAGCAGCTTGCTGCTCTGAGTCTCAGCACCATGCAGACCCCAGACAGAAAGCCCGGGGCTTCCCTACCACTTCTTTTCTCCCCACTTGTCCACATGCCATTTCCTCACAGGCAGCTGTTCCAAAGGCATTTACCGAAACAAAGGAAAGCCACAATCAGAGTGCTTGGGGCAGCATCCTGTTCCCGGCCCCAGCAGGACCCAGGCACACAAATGGCTGTAAATAAACACCAGCCAGCCCCTGTGTGCGCTCCCAGTTCCCGTCCCAGCCTCTGGGAGCAGTTAGACTCCAGCTAATGAACTCTCCCTCCTGGCTTCGCCTTATCTAAGCAATACCCCAACCCAAACAGTCAGCAACCTTCCCGCCACACACCAGTGCTGCCCACGGGCAGGCTGAGCAAGGAAACCCCACCCCACCCCATTTCCACTGCAAGGGAAAGAGAGGGGTGGTTTTTTTTACAGCTGAACTTGAGGGAAACATTTGGTGAGCCCCGTTTCTGTAGTGGAAACCTGTGGCTGTGAGCAGCACAAGGCAGCTTTGAGCAATGCCTGTGTGTTCCTTGGCCTGGCTGTGCCTAGGTAGAAACAGTGAGGGGGTGGGGTTGCTTTTTGGGGGTTTTGTTGTTTGCTTATTTGTTTGCTTATTTGTTTGTTTTGCCTTTGGGGATATGGGGTGGGGGTGGGGGATTTTTGTGCTAATAACACATGAGCCCAGGAAGGCATGCTGTAGGGGCAATGCAGTAAGGCCTGAATTTTGTGCTAGTTGACATGTTAAGAAGTCTCAGGAGTTTGCATCACATGGACCCATCGTTGGGGCTTGCAGTGGCCCCATCGTGGGGCTTGCAGTGGCCCCGTCCTGCTGACCAGTGTGTGCCTTTTTCTTAGAAATGGTACATGGGGAGTAAGAAATCAGTTGTTTGGTTCCCAGCATGTGGAAAGCTCTCTTCTGTGCTGAGAGCATCCATCTCCACGTCTGGGAGGTACTTGCTGTCCCCCTTTGTCAACAGCTTTTGTGAGCACTACAGTTCTCTCTATCCCATCAGTTCTTGCCCAGAGGAAGCCCAGCCTCGCACAGGTCTGTCTCAGGCTGCTCTTTCCTCCTGCAGACTCTCCCTTCTTTCCCACTATTTTTTCTTCTCACTCTCACAAAGGAAGGTTCCATTCTGCGCTCTCACACCCGGCGCTGCTGCCAATAGCTTTCTCCAACTG
The DNA here is from genome assembly GCA_013400835.1 of Zapornia atra. NCBI lineage: Eukaryota > Metazoa > Chordata > Aves > Gruiformes > Rallidae > Zapornia > Zapornia atra. The sequence continues at coordinate 36,225 of VZTU01012943.1, forward strand.
CTGGCTGCTCTTGACAAGCTGGGACTGCCTTGCAAGGGAGATTTTGATGTAGCTCCTCCATTCTGTCACCCCTGGGTTTTAACATTGGCTTTTTTTGTCCATTTCTATCACAGGGACATCCTGAAAAGCGGAGGCACAGCTGTGGATGCTGCCATTGCTGGATTGATCTGCACTGCCGTGATGAACCCTCAGAGTTCGGGCCTAGGTGGTGGGGTCGTATTTACCATCTACAATGCCAGCACAGGTATGGGCCAGCACTGGCCTCTCCATGGTGCCCCATCTCCCTGCAGACACCCAGTGCTGTGGAGAAGTCAGAATCCTTCATGTTCTTTTTTAATAGTGTTGCATCCTCTAATCACAAACCACGTTTGGCTCTTAACCTGAAGCATCTGTCACAGGGAGTGCATCTTTTCACACCGAGAACACATTGCAGGGAAGGAGCTTTGCATTTAAAATGGGCTGACTTTGCCTCTCCTTCCCCCTTCAAAGCAATCCCAATTATATTTCAAAGCCACAGAGCTGACTGCAGCAAGGTGTGAGGTGCTGCCTGAGCTGCTGCTGGGCTGCCGTGGCGGCAGATGGGGTAGGGTGAGGCACGTGTGCTGGCAACGAGCACAGGAATACGGGGCTGTTGCTGGCTCAGCTGAGCCTTGGGCTGGGGCTTCAGGGGCTCGTCCCACACCAGCAGCTCAGGCAGCGCCTGCTGACATGGGGGCTGCACCTCACGCTGCCCTTGCTGGTGTGGGTAGAACTCCCCAAGGCAGCAGTGAGCCTTCATGTCCCAGGAGATGCATCTTCCCTTCAGGAATCTAATTCTAGCAATGTTCAGGAGCTGCTGGGAAGCTGTTGTGTGTTTGGCTTAACCTCCAGTGGCGTGTTCTTGCTTTTATGTTCTTCCTGGGATTTTTTTCCCAAACTGCCTTTGTTCCTAAAAGCCCCCAGAGCTTATAGATCAAAATAGTAAAATCAACAATGAACAAAATAACAATATTGTAGTTTCATAAACCCTGCCAAGTAGTCTCACGGAGTCACAAGTCTGGAAATGATTGGGCATGTCTTATGCAATAGCAAAAATTGGCAAAACACCTATATTTTTTTCTTTTTTCCCTTCTGGTAGAGCCTTGTAACTTTATCTCCTATCAACAGCCCTCCTCTGTTACCTGAATCATCCTGCTGCACTGGCCATGCATGGCCCGGATAGCTCCTGCACCACAGCTGGCTCTGGGGACTAGGATGGGAAAAGATAAACACAGGGCAGAGAAGGAGGTGAAATAATAGGCTAGACATGAAATATGAGTGTATACAAGCTTGGGGGTTTTGGTGGGGTTTTTTTTTATACCTTTCAAGCTTCCTGATACATAGAGAGTCTTTCAGTTTCACCACCCTGCTTACAGACATGATGGATGTGCCTCACCATTCCTTGGCAAATGGCCCACCAAGGAGCATGAGGCTCATGTTACGTCTCTGACATGTCCAAACTGTAGAGGAAGTGCAGGAACCTGCAACTCAGATGTGAAATACCATGTCCCAGCCTGCATCCAGGCCCAGGAGCCCTGGGGAGGGGACCATAGCTGGTTGGAGATAGGCCCTAGCCTTATCCCTGTCCCTTCGTTGCCTCTAGGCAGACCCAGCTCTGTTTGCTCTTAAATAAAAGCACAGGAACAAATGGCAGCATGTGCTGATTTCAGCCTGACCCTGCAAGCGTGCTTGACACACTGGCAAAAGGCTTCAGGGCAGGCCTGCATGGTGCCAGGGGCTCTGGGCTACAGCCTGCGAGGTGCTCAGAGCTGGCTGGAGCGTGCTGGCCCCCTGCTTCAGGAAGACATTGTTATGCATTTCCTGCTTCTCCTTTCTAGGAACGGTGGAGGTGATCAACGCCCGGGAGACAGTCCCACAGGTGTTCCCGCCCAATTTGCTGTCTGACTGCAGAGCCGGCTTCCCCGTTGGTAAGGACGCGGGCTGGGCCCTGAGGGCCATGCGGGCCGTGCGCCCTCCTGGCCTGCAGTGCACAGAGCTCGGGGTGGGGGAACTGAGGGCCTCACTGACTTCATCTGAAGCGCTCTTCAGCTGCTCACTGCATTGACTTGTGCAAACGTAAGATTACAAAAAAACCCAAACTAGGTCTATGAAACTCCCTGCTTTGGAGTAACATTGGCAGCCTGACCAGTGAGGGGGTGGGGAGCAGAGCGTGAGGAGAAATCACAACGTAATTTCTCTTCAGACAAAGTCCAGACCAGATTTCCCAAGGCACTCATTTCCCAGCAGTTCTTACGGAGAAAAATAATGCCAATAGCTGCTCAGACTTTCTGGAAACAGAATAATCTAGTGCCCTTGCCTGTATCTTTACACTGGGGAAGCAACCTGGTGGTATCAGGGATTGAGTTGCTGGGCTTCGGTTTAGCTCAGCTGCCTCTCTGCCACCTTGCTCCTATCTGAGGAGGCTCCACATCCACTTTATGGTACCAGTTTGGAAGCAGGCGCTCTCGCTTTAGCAGCACATCTTGTGTCTCTCCACAGTGCCTACTGCAGTCATTCTCCTTCCCTAGCACATTTTCTTTTGGGGTGTGTCCTAGTTCCTGGAGATGTTCTTATCCTTGGAAGCAGAGCCTGACAAGGAATCATGAAACTCTGGTTGGAAGGGACAGTTGGAGGTCTCTGCTCCAACTCGTGCTCAAAGTATGGTGATGTCAACATTAGTTCAGGCTGCTCAGCACCTTAGAATCATAGAATGGTTTCAGTTGGAAGAGACCTTCAAGATCATCAAGTCCAACCATCTGTCCAGCCCTACTAGGTCCAACCCTCGACCAAGTCACCGGATATAACATCTGCTCTTCTTTTAAACACTTCCAGGGATGGTGACTCAACCACCTCCCTGGGCAGCCTGTTCCAATATCTGACAACCCTTTCAGTAAAGAAATTTTTCCTAATATCCAGCCTAAACTTCCCCTGATGCAACTTCAGACCGTTTCACCTTGTCCTGTCACTAGCTACCAGGGAGAAGAAACTGACCCCCACCTCACTACAACCACCTTTTAGGTAGTTGAGGAGAGCAATGAGGTCTCTCCTCAGGCTCCTTTTCTCCAGACTAAACAATCCCAGCTCCCTCAACCACTCCTCATAACATTTGTCTTCTAAACCCTTCACCAGCTTTATAGCCCTTCTCTGGACACGCTCAAGCATCTTGATGCCCTTGTAGTGAGAGTTCCAAAACTGAACACAGTACTCCAGCTGTGGCCTCACCAAGTACAGGGGAAAGATGACTTCCCTGGACCTGCGGGCCACACTGTTCCTGATGGAGTGGATGCCATTGGCCTTCTTGGCCACCTGGGCATGAACTAGCTCATGTTCAGCTGGTTGTTCAACAAGTCTGGGTCTCGCTTCTCCAGACAGCTCTTGAGCCACTCCTCTCCAAGCCTGTAGCTTTGCATGGGGTTGTTGTGACTCAAGTGCAGGACACTGCACTTGGCCTTGTTGAACCTCATTCAATTGGCCTCGGCCCGTCGATCCAGCCTGTCCAGGTCCCTCTGTAGAGCCTGCCTACCCTCTGGCAGATTTACTTTGTGTGATGCTGCCGTTCTGCTCTTCAGGTCCCAGATGGATTGCTGTACCAGGAGAACTTCGTGGCTATGAAGAAGCCCACAGGCGATACGGCCGCTTACCATGGAAAGCCCTATTTGAACCAACTATCAAGCTCCTTTCAGACCCACTTGTCATTTCCCAAGTTATGCACAGGGTGATCCATTACAAAAACTTCTCCAGTCTGGGAAAACGCCTGTGGTAAGACCCACAAATTAAAAGCACCGTGTGAGGACCAGTTACCTCAGCTTCAGACCCTTTGTCCAACATACAGATATGCCACACAGGCAGCTGCTGGGGATTGTGCTTAGTGAATACTGGCCTGGGAGAGGGAGGGAATAACAGAAGTGGGGTTTGTGTTTGTTTTTTTCTTGTTTTTTTTCTTTTTTTTTCCTGTCAGCAGCATTTTTGTGTGGTAATTTAGAGTGGCTTGGCACAGCCAAACTGTCTGCTGAACACATCTGCTCACGAGGAGGAGCTGGCTGTATGTGGCCTACAGCCATCTGTGTGGAAATAGTCCCCTGACAGCAGGGCCCTACAGCAGACACCAGTTTGGAGAAGCCCCACTGATCTGAGCCAGGGTCACAGTGTTAGACCTGGGGGTGGGGGGGCAGTGCTGGATGCTCTGGGTGGCAATCAGCTGAGAAACTTTTCTCCATGTAGCCCGCAGTGTAGCGCTGGCTTGGAAAGTATTCAACGTGCATAAACCCAACCAGCTTTGGGGTGGAAAAAGAGATTGGCACTGTTGGAGAGGGGTCAGAGGAGCCACAAGGATGTTCAGAGGGCTGGAGCACCTGCCCTACAAAGAGAGGCTGAGGGAGCTGGGCTGGTTCAGCCTGGAGAAGAGAAGGCTGCGGGGGGACCTCATTGCAGCCTGCCAGTCCCTGAAGGGAGCTGATAAGCAGGAGGGGATTCAACTTTTTAAAAGGGCAGATAATAGCAGGACAAGGGGGATGGATTAAAACTAAAGGAAGGAAGGGTTAGATTAGATATTAGGGGGAAGTTTTTTACAGAGAGAGTGGTGAGGGGCTGGAACAGGCTGCCCAGAGAAGTAGTGGATGCCCCGTCCCTGGGGGTGTTCAAGGCCAGGTTGGATGGGGCCCTGGGCAACCTTGTGTAGCTCCAGGCCTGGAGGTTGGTGTCCCTGCCTGTGGCAGGGGGGTTGGAGCTCTATGATCCTTGGGGTCCCTTCCAACCCAGACCATTCTATGATTCTATTCTATGATTCTATGATTCTATGACAGAACAAGCACATGTTGTAAACTGATGGATGTTCCTCTTTAACAGCCCACTGATATGCGATGGTCAAAGGTTCTTGAAGCATGGTGAGACCTTCAGGTGGCCGGCGCTGCAGCAGACGCTGAAAGCTGTTGCGGAACAAGGAGCTGCAGCATTTTATGAGGGACAGATAGGAAAGGCCTTGGTGGAGGACATTAGGAAGGCTGGTAGGTAACAGCTAAAGTTAATACTTACCTTTTCCTAAAAATTGGCTAGCAGTGAGTGTTTACCAGGGGAAGCCAACACATGCCATCTGCTTGCCACTCGGGGTGATACCTGGCATGGGAAGGGACCGCCTTTCCCCACTTCTTGTACCTCAGGCTGAGGGCTGAGAGCCTCAGCCTGCTGCTCTGAGCAGAACCTACTGCTCTGGCATTCACCCACATTTGGGATTTGTGATGTCCTGGGCTTTGGCAGTAGATGAGGACGCACAAAGACATTGCTGTGCTTGACAGAAGAAATTTGGAGTAAACAGAGATGACTCTTGACAGGCTTTACCAAGGCTCTGCTGTAGCCAGCCTATAGTACCTAGTAGAAGTCAACATGCTCATGCCAGCTACCCATCTGTTTTTCTGTTGAAGGGTCCAGTATCTCACTGGAGGATCTTCGGGCATACAAAGCAGAGGTATCCTCAGCTCTGAATATTACCCTGAACAATCACACCACAGTGTTTTCTCCTGGACCGCCCATGGGAGGTGCTGTGCTCATGTTCATCCTCAAGATACTGGAAGGTAAAGTCCTGAGAGAAAAGGTGCATCAAGAAGTTTGCAAAGTGTTGCCCTGGATCAGGAGAAAAGTAATGGGCAGAAATGGAGATGGCAAGCAGAATGGGCCCAGAAACAGCAGTGTGACCATGCTGTGCAGCAGGATGGTGAACTGGCTCATTCTTACAGTGGGGTCAGCATCACCATAGCTGCTGCAAAGGCCAACTGATACATGATTTTCCCAAGGCTTCAAGAGTAATTGTGGAAAGTCACAGTGGAAAGGAGTACTTGATTGCTCTTATGTCCACAGACTTCTAAAGCATAGGGGGACCTTGACAAGCACTGGGATGGGGAAAGGAGATTCCTTTCAACTTTACAACTCTTGAAAAAAAACACTGTCTTGGGTCTACTAACAGAACTATTTTGTCCTGCTCTGTAGAGTATAAACTCCATGAAGCATCACTGGCAACACCCAAGGAGAAGGTGGAAACCTACCATCGCATTGCAGAGGCCATGAAGTTTGGCAATATGCTAAAACCCCATATGAGCGACCCAGCCTTCTCTGAAGCTCAGGTGAGCTGGCATGGTGCATCAGGGCAGCCACAGGCACCCACAGCTCTTCTACACTGCTGCCTGATAGAGTGTGAGCAGGGAATTTCCTGCTTTCTTTATAAAACCCTGCTTTGTCACCAACTCATGTTAGCCTCTGTGCGAAGCCCTCAAGCAGGTGACAGACTGTCCTGCCTGCCAGGACAACGCTACGACCCTCAGGCACCCTCCTGGTTTGCAGCCATGGAAGGAAAGAAAAAAAACACTTAGAACTGCTAGTCAAGAGCAATGCTGCTCAGCTGGCCAAGGCAGAGGCAGGATTAGGCCACTGCCTTGGCTCTGTTCAGCTGCAGGCTGGTGCTCACTTGCCCGATGAAGGATGTGCACATGTTCCTGCCAGTGCTGAGGCGCCTCAGCACTCAGCTTGTTTCATTTTCTGTGGTGAGAGCCGCCTGGGGATTCAGGTGGGGTTGAACACTGCCAGTACCAGTCCCCCAGCTCTGACTGTTGAGTCTGAATGCCCCCAGGCTTCCTCTTACCCAAAGACATGCCTGTGCTTTGGTGACACAAGCTCCGTGTCCTTGCTGTGATTGCAGGTGACTGTGGGGACCGTGCTGTCTGACAAGATTGCTGAGCTTGCCAGAAGCCGAATCGATGATCGTGGTGACCATCCACTCAGCCACTACAACTTGTTGGAGTCCATCTACAACGACAGATACAAAAGTAAGGGCACAAGCCACATCTCTGTGCTCGCTGCAGATGGCAGTGCTGTGTCCGCCACCAGCACCATCAACTACCCGTGAGTAGCCAAGGGGTTGGTAATTGAGTCACACAGGCCTTGTATCAGGTTCACAGGGTACCTGCAAGGGCAAAACCCTGGGGCTTCACAGAGTTAGGCAGTCTCTTGGTTACAAAAGCCTTTTTCATGTGACAACAAGGGTCTCAGCATCAGCCCAAAGGAACATCACAGTTCAGAGAGATGGAACAACTTGCTGAGCTCTGCAAGATGGGTAAATTCCCACTCCCACTCCCAACAGGGAGCTGGTCTCTAGCTCCAGCACAGCACCACAAACACCTTTCAGACACCCTGGCTGGGGCAGCTGCAGGCTGGGAGGAGTCAAGGTAACCCACAGGGTTCAGTTGCTGTCATGCACAGCAGGAGAGCAGCAGGCACTGAAAGGGTACTTCTTTCCCCCTGCAGGTTTGGATCCTTTGTGTATTCTAATCAAACTGGGATCATTTTAAATAACGAGCTCGCTGATTTCTGCATAGCAATCAGAAGCATTAAACCAGGTGAGCATCCTTACCCTGAAAATAAAACACAAGGTCAGGAGGTGGAGATGCAGGCCACATGCAGCTGCACAGGGTCATTCTGTCAATGGTAGGTATTCTTTCCTTTCCTAGAGCTGGATGGATGCAAGCTTGTTTCAGACTAACAGATGGTGAAGCGCTGTAGTGAATTGGCTACTCACATACACCTTTGCATGGAAACACAGGAGTTTTGGTTTCTGGACAGAGAAATCAGAGATTAAAAAAAAAAGAAAAGCTGAAGCTGACCATTGATGGGGAGGGAAAAAGTGGAGAAAGTTCCTCTAAGACCAGCTGGGTGATGTTTTAGGCTCGTCTGTGAAAGACTGCACAGTTGTGTGCACAGTCAAATGAGTAATGCTGTAGGCTTACACCAAGTTCTGTAACACAGTAGTGGTGATGCAGAGCTGTTGCTTTGTGAAATAAGTTACCCCTGATGCAAGAGAGAGGACAGCACTGTGATGGCACCTTGGCTGGGTTGAATGAGCTGCAGCAAGTCCTGAGTGCTTGCAGGATGCCCTGCACCAAGAGGTGCTTCCTATTTACCCTGTGCCATAAAGGTCCAGTTTCTTGTGAGAAAGGTCTCAGCACAAAGCAGATGCTTGTCTGGAAGACCTGAGCTTCTTGAGGAATGAACAGCAGCTTGGTGTTCCAGAGGAATGCCAGAAGGGTGAGGTAAATAAAACATGCATGTCCCTCCAGCCACATGGGAGGGATAACACTCTGCCTCTGCTCTAGGAGAGAAGCCTCCGTCGGCAATGGTGCCTTCCATTCTCATCTCCAAGACAGGAGACATGCTGGTGATCGGGGGAGCAGGCGGCGCCTGGATCATCAGCGCCACCACCATGGTGAGTGAGCAGGTACCGCACAGCAGCGCCTTCCACTGAGCCAGGGCAGCACACGCTGTGCTGAACAAAAGGAATTGAGGGTACTGCTACGAGGAGGGGCAGCAGTGAAGAGGGCCTGCTGCAGACTCAGCCCATCCTCACCTTCCTGCCTCTAGCATTTCCACTGGTGACAAGTGCCAGCTGCCTCTCCCAGTTCTTTTTTGAAAGGGAAGAAGTCAGAATAATCAAATGGCAAGTGAAGGGAGTTATTAGGAAGAGAGGTATTGCCCAAAACCTTGGGGTCCCAAAAATAAAATAAGTTATGTGATGGAAAGAATAAGAAAAACAAACCCACCACATACAGAGTAACACAGCTGAACAAAAAAGAGCTTGCCAAAGCATGAAATCTAACAAGCATCTTGTTCAGCACAAAAGAAATAAACACAGATAACACCACAAGGAGAAAAAGAGGACTCTCTTTTAACCCTGCATCTATCTTCAACTGGAGAGGAGCCCAGGAAGGAGTTCATGCTGGTACCTGATCTGAAAACAGAAGGAATAGAAAGATACAAGTTCTGGAAGTAGCTGTTGAATTCAAGGACACTTGGGCTCAGGGAGAGCGTTCTGGGAAGTATCCTTACGTGCTCACCCTGTTCTGGGAAGTATCCTTACGTGCTCACCCTGTTCTGGGAAGTATCCTTACGTGCTCACCCTGTTCTGGGAAGTATCCTTACGTGCTCACCCTGTTCCTTACGTGCTCACCCTGATTAGAATACACAAAGGTTATATTTGTCCTGAGCATTTGGTATCAGTCACCACAAAGACAGGAGACTGTCGAGGCTTGTAGGTCTTCTGGGCTGTGCAGCCACTCTTACAGGCCAGGTTTGCACTGTCTGCAGGCAGGATTTACAGTGCAGGTCTGGCTTAACACCAGCACAGAGGATGGCAGCATGCCCCTCAGGGTCTCATTCGGTGTCTCCAGCCAGTGAGTGTGGGATCTGTTTCATTGCAGGCGATTATAAACAAGCTGTGGTTTGGCTACGACTTGGAACACGCCATTTCAGCTCCCATCATGCACACAGAGGGTGCCAACATCCTGTTTGAGAAAGGTTTCAGTGAGGTATGTAGCCTCACTTGCATCTTCTTGTCATCTGCTTTTGGGGAGATCGCTTCTGTGACTGTCCTGACTGAGCTGTATTCTGTTTCTAGCTAACCTCCTCCTTGCTTAACTCTCCCTTTCTCAACCTCACCCCACATCCTTCATTTTCACACCTGGCAATGCAGAACCAGCCCTTGGGTCCCTACCCCAGTCACTGTGTTTCTTCTTCTCTCCCCTCTGCAGGAGATTAGGAGTGGTCTGCTGAAAAGAGGACACAGAGAGGATGAAGTTAAACTTGCAATGAATGTTGTGCAGGGTGTTTCCAAGGAAGGAAAATGCATCTCTGCTTACTCTGATAAAAGGAAGATGGGGAAGTCAGCTGGATATTAGCATGAGATCCCATCACAGCTCCCAGAACCCCAGGAGATGACTTAACTCAGAACATGCTTTGGCTTGGACATGCCAACGGTGCCTGTTCCCATCTGGATGCCTGTTAAGAGTACAGGCAAAACTTGTGATCACACCTAATACCAGTAGACTGCAAGTCACCCTTGGGCAATACAAGGACGTGTCAGCCAGCACTGGTTAGAGCCATACCCTCCATTACTTATGTGATATACAGAGAAACATATTTCTTCAGCAGACTGGCTATTCAGAATAAGGAAATACAAAGTGGGAAAGGAAAACTGGTCCAAAACCCCACTGGGAACACTGTGAAATGACCCAGCAATATATTCCATTCCTGCTGGAGAGTCAGTCTCAGTTAAGAGTAGAATCTTTCAGGTTGTTGCCACAATAAGCTTCTTATTACTGGGGCTCAGTGATGTGAAATAACTCTTTTGCTCATGAGGGTTACAGGAAGTGTCTATAGGGTCAGGATTTTAAAATCTTAAGCACCCAGGCTTAGAGAGTGGGTTGGGCAAGGGGAGAGAGCAAAACTCCATGGTCCCCTCTTGGTTTTCCCATCCAAAGAAGCCCTACTTGTCCCCACAGTGGCAGATGACATCATAGCACAAGTTGGCTGCCCCACTTCTTTCTGCCTTGGGGATGTGAAGGCCCCCACAAGCTCAGAGGAACTGCACTGGAGCACACTGAGTGAGAACAGGCCCCCCGTGGGGCCATGTGAATTCCCTGCTGCTGGGATGGTCAGGCTTCAGCTCAGCCCCTGGGGGCACCTCTCCCTGGGGAGGGAGGAGTGCCAGTACCTGCCAGTTCTCCCTCCAGAGGGCTTGCAGAAGGTAAGTCATTTGGGGAGGCAGGTGAGGATTGCAGTAGAAGAGGTCTTGATTTTGGAAGCTTTGTGACTTTCTTCAAACTTCAGAGGATGCTTCACTTGTAGCCACGAGCTCAGGCAAACACCAGCACTGCTGGGAAGCCATGCAGCACTATCAGACACTGGCAAGATGCTTTTCTCCCATAGCCTCAGGCTATGCTCCAGCTCCCTATTTCCACAACTAGTCTCTAGTGTTCCCCCTAAGATCACAAGGAGGAAATTGTAGGGCTACTTAAGAACTATCACAGAGGGAAAACCTGGAGGAGAGACCTGAACTCACACACCAGGATGCAGAAGGTCTTCTGCAGTTCCTCCATAGCCCTGTCCTGCTCAGGGGCAGGGACTCAAACATTTCAGGGAAAAAAAACCAAACCAAAATGTTGCCCTCAAAACCCCAAGGGCCTTTTCAAATGCCATGGGGCAAGTCATAGAATCATAGAATGGCCTGGGTTGGAAGGGACCCCAAGGATCACAGAGCTCCAACCCCCCTGCCACAGGCAGGGACACCAACCTCCAGGCCTGGAGCTACACAAGGTTGCCCAGGGCCCCATCCAACCTGGCCTTGAACACTTCCAGGGACGGGGCATCCACTACTTCTCTGGGCAGCCTGTTCCAGCCCCTCACCACTCTCTCTG
>VZTU01012943.1:55540-126963 GCA_013400835.1 Zapornia atra
CCCCTCCCAGCTCTGGATCATCAGCACTTGCTGAGGGTGGATGCTGTTCCCTCAGCAAGGTCGTAACCTTGTGCATGCCTTCCTGACACTAGGAACCCAGTGCCACACAAGTTCATGCACAACCCAGACTCTATCTAGACAAACCTCCTCTATTTGCTGCTCAAGCTCTGTGATATTGGGAAACAGCTGGTCGTGAATTCTGGGCTCTTCCACTGCTTTCTTCACATCATAACCAAACCAGATGGAATTCATGATCGTCTAGGAGAAGCAAAAAAGCCTTAACGTTAGTTACTTGTCTTCAAGGAGGCCAGACCCTTGTAGCAACATAGGCAGAGATGTCTGAAGTGTGGACCAGAGCACATAAATGTGTAACTTCTGGTTCCTGCTGCTTTCAGCAGCCCTTCTCTTGCCTAAGCAAAGCACAGGGACGTTGCAGCAAGTCAGCTTGTATGAGCTCAGCAGGATTCCCACACAGAGAGACTGTGACTTACTAAAATTAACATAGTAAAAGGGTCAGATCCTCAAGCTGTTGTAGTTGGGTTTGTGCTGCTGTGATTAAGCAAGTGCCAGTTAGACACACAGCTGTTGCTGCAGCAAACTTCCAGTGACAGCTTCCTGTGCAGCCAGTTTCAACCTGGCTCATAGCTACATGTTAAACTGCAGGTTGGAGACACTGGCAAGTGAAAACAGCCTCAGGATCAAGGGCTTAGAAAGCTGCTTGTGGTGGTTTTTACACAGAGACTTCTCCCCTACCTCAGCCAGGAAGCAAGATCCAGCCTGGTGCCCTGAACCACAGTGTGTGCTGGCAGAGGAGACAGCTGTCTCCTGCAATCACTTTTGGTCTTGCTGGGCCTTTGAGTGGCTGTCACAGCAGCTCAGAGAGCTTGCTTGTCAAATGGCCTGATGCAGTGCCTGGCCTAAGTTCTTCCTTAGCTTCTCTGGGTAACTTTCATCCAAAGTTTAGGACGTTGGATGAGGATGGCTCTAAACTAGGTAAAGAGACTAGTTCCTGGAGATCCAGGGAACAGAAGTCAAAGCTAAACTCAAGTCATAAATCTTCTGCAAGTGGTAAGGTCAGCTGGCCAAAGGAAAAGACCTGGAGTCACTGAAGGAAGTAGTTCAGGAGACCCTTTGTGGCTCTGTCAGGCATTGCTGTTGGAAGTCTGGCCGTCCCAATGCCAGGCAGGAACTGCCCTTGCAGGCCCCTGGCCCACACCTGGGAACCACAGCCACAGTCACCTCACAGGTGGAGACTTCAGCCCCTTACCCCAAACACGGCCGCTTCCCCACGTTGTTTCGCCTCAGCCTTGCATCCCCCTCCCCCCACTTGCCTATACCATCACATACCAGTGCTGTTGCTGTCGTTATTTTTGTTCCACCAGAAGCACCAACCACCATCTTGACCTTTTTCGTTTTATCCACCAAGATGGAGGGGCACATGGAGGACATGGGCTGTTTACCTGTTGGGGACACAGATGCAACAGAGGCTCAGCTCTCCACCTGCAGGTTAGAAACTGCCAGCTCCTGCTCCACATCTAAACTCAGAGCCCCAGTGTCCACATTCCTGGCTCAGCTCACTGAGTCCTGTTCAGCCCTTGGGGGTCCCACTATCCCCTGTACCCATCTCCTTGCTCCTGCAATGCAAAGCTTAACCCTGCTCCTCCACAGTCCAGCCCCAGCCAGGGCAGTCTGCTTCCTGTACCCCATGGGACTTCCCTTCCTGCTCTTTGCGCTTCACTGTCCCTCTCCAAAGTGTAGGCCACAGGAGAGTGGCAGAATCCCAGCCTGCCTTAGCAGCAATGAGATGGGTCTGCAGGAAGCAGTGGTGGAGCAGGCAGGGTGCTTGGGTTAGGGTGTGGGAACTGGATCTATCCAAAGGTGCCCCGCAGCTCCCAAAGCAGCACAGGAATAAGGCTGGACAGTGCTATGTAACACAGCAGTCAGCTCCTGCTTCTGCCTCCCTCTTAAATCAGTCAAAAGAAATCTTTTGCAACCCCAAGTCACCCCATTTGACATATCTGAGCTCCCTGGGAAAGGATTTCTGCTTGTCAGGAGGAGGCATGCACAAGAGTTTTTCTTCAGACAGGCTCTCCGCCGGGGTGAAGGAGGGGCAGCTGGCTGTGTGGTTTTGACAGGGATACCAGGTGACTCACTTTCCTCATCCCTGTCCTCTGCAGAAAGCCCCAGACCAGTGCTGCAGCCTACCTTGCAAACAGCACAGCATTAGCATGCAAAATGCAGCCAAAATCTGAGCCAGGAAGGGAGTTTACATCTACCTGGTGCTATGAAATTTGCTGGGGAAGGAGGGATGCCAAATCCATTGATGATGTAAGGTGAGCTGAAGTCGTCCATCTCATCGTTAAATATGATGCCACTCGTGGTGGATCGCACATCAGAGCCAAAGCTAAACAAAACAAGTTGGTGCAGACATGTCAAAACCAGAATAAATCCAGGAAGAGCTTCAGGTGAATTACTGCAGTGTGAAACCTGGGATTTGATTGGAGTGAATCCCCACTCCCTCCCTGTTGTAAAGGACTTTTTCTACCACGCCTTGGGGGAAGGAAGCAGTTTCTACGGTGAGCACATGGCTAGAGAAAGGAAAGGCAGCCCAGAGGCCTGCAGCAGCATCGCTCCCCTGCAAGGACCCCAAGGCAAAAAGCAGCATGGTAGCTAAATACAACAGATTTCCCTCCCAGCCAGGCAGAGCTGTGCTCCATTTAGATGTTAAGGAAAGAATTTTCACTGAAAGAGTTGTTGGGGCCTGGAACAGGCTGCCCAGGGAGGGGGTTGAGTCACCATCCCTGGATGTGTTTAAAAAAAGGGTAGATGAGGTACTTAGAGATATGGTTTAGCATAGGACAGGAATGGTTGGACTCAATGATCTTAAAGGTCTTTTCCAAACTTGTGATTCTGTGATTCAGAGGCAGCTTAGCAAAAAAGCTGGCATACTTAGGAATGATTTGGGTTTTGCTGAGAAGCATCCATCTGGAGACATTTTCTATGGACAAAAAGAACCTTCACCCCCCAGCACAGAACACAGCTCTTCCTGGCAGCACTCAAAGCCAAACACTCTGCTTCCAGGCCAGCTGCACGGGCTCAAATTCCTTCCAGATGCCTGGGAAATCAGAGGCAGCAGTGATACCACTGCTTATGAGAAGACCCAGATGCAGGGAATGCTTTCTTGACTGGTGAACGCACCATGAGAGAGGACACATCTTGCCCTCAGACCCAACCACCCAGGCCTCAATGTGCAGAGCTGACCTGCAAGCTCAGCAGAAGCACCCATCAACAGCGCTACCCATCACTACCCCGCTACAGAGATGCCAGTTCAGTGATGCTTTATACCAACCACAGAACCACCACTAGGAAGATGGGGAAGGCCTACATGAAGTAATGTCTGAGCTCATACTATTGGTTGATGGTGCTGGTGGCGGACACAGCACTGCCATCATCAGCCACAACGGAGAGGTGGGAAGTACCGGCATTATCTCCAGTGTAATATACTGGTTCGTAGTAGTCAACTGGATGGGAAGTGTTGTCTGTGATTTTCCTCCGGAGACTATCCGCAAAGAACTCGGATGTCATGTTTCTGATTGCCTGTCAGAGAAATCCAATGCAGTTACTCAGCAGATAAAGTTTAAGAGACATGTAGTTGTGAGGCTGATATCCAATACTTGAGGCCACAAAAGAGGGGCAAATCCCAGCAGTGAGGCTATAGTTTTCCAGCAGGGGCTTTCCTCTTTCTTGAAAGATGGACATTGTACCCAAGAGCATTTTAAGCAGTCACAGAAGTAGCTGCTACAATGCACCCCTCTGTGCAGGAAGTTAATCAGCATCTGTTACTGTAGATCCATGGAAAGCTGTTCTCAACGCTGCTGTAAAGCGCAGGCAAGCAGAGCTATACTTGCTTCAGAGATGAGAGGAAAGGGATTGAGTTGAGAGGACGAGGCCAAGGTAAGCTCTGATCATTGCCCTTGAAGCTGTAAAGTTGTGTCCATCAAGCTAGGCTGGGCTCAGAACCTTCTGCTTTTGCAAAGCCACAGAGGTGAAAGCACAAAGTGTGAAGCTGGGAAGAGCAGAGTTCTGCCTCACCCCTTCCTGCCCTGCGGACCCTTTACTATAGGCAGGTCTGTGGCTAGGAAGCCACAAGGATATTGGGAATGTCATCTAGTGAATAAGGCTTCAAACACTATGAGAACAGGGAGGGTTAGCCCTAAATGCTAACTCAAATGCTCTGGGTGAACTGAGGATTTTGCTTTTCCTTACAGTGGGAAGGTTTCCTCCATTCATGTCCCTCACAGCTCAGCCATGAGTCACAGGGACTTCACATAGCGATTCAGAGATAATTCAGTGCCCGTCAATAGCAGGGGGCACAGAGCATCCCTGACAAACTGGAGTCACCCAAAAACTTTAGGTCATGTTCCAGTCAACCTTGGTGTTGCAGAGAGAAAAAGGCTTTTGCTGGGTACCTCAGTAATGTTGACAAATTTGGGATCTCCCAGTAAAGTCCTCTTGGCGTAGGCAAAGCGAAAGGCCTCCACAATGCGGTGGTAAGTCAGACCTTTCTCCTCCATGGTTTTGATGCTGTCAGCAGAGAAATTATATCCTGGCAACAGAAGACAAACAATTGTGAACACAAAGGAAGACACATGGTCAATGGGCTGCCAATAAACTTGTGTCAAATGGTATAATGTGGAAGCCCAGTCTCTACAGAGATGCAGTCACTGGTCTATCCTAACTCTCTGCATGGAGAGCACAGGAGCTGTGGTAGTTTTGGACACTGTAGGAGTCTTCAGCAGGATTTGTACTTGCAGAGATGTTTTCCAAAGAAGTCACAAGTATGAGTTAGTTTCCACCAAGGAAGTGCCTGGTCAGGAATGTATTTTCCCTCTCATACCTTTCTTTCAAGCAGGCAGGTGATGTCCCTGAGTTTACAGCTATAAAGGAATGCTTCTGCATCTTCAGTCCCTCCCAGGGATTGAGAGATCAGACTTCTCACCTGCTGGAGGGCTACCAAGGGAGGCCCAGCTCCCCAGACAAACAAGGCGCTGTCTTTGGAGCTCTCCCAGCTCCTGCTGCCTGTAAGGTGCTGCTCAGTGGCACCCTCACCTTTCAGTATGTTGAAAATGAGGGCTAGCACTGGGCCGCTTAGGGGGGCACTAGGTGTGTAGAGGGTGTACTCCCCAAGTGTGATCTGTATGGGGTCTTCGATCACTGTGGCATTGTACTCCCGCAGATCATCCAAGGTGACAATGCCCCCTGGAAAAGAGAAGCAAATTAGAGATGTGGGTTTCTGTGATCTCTGGCAATACTCCATCAACATGTACCACAGCAAGGATGGGAGGGAACACAGACAAATCCAAAGTTGCAAGGTAAAAAGAGTAAAGATGGGTGCACAGGATATGAATTTGTTCCTGGGTAGATCCAGCTGAGGCTCAGATAGCCTAAGCTTGATGTTGGGCTGACTTAAAGCAGCCAAAAATCTGGTGATCCATCTTTTTTTACAAAGGACACCAGCAATTTCAGGTAACAAAATGTCCTTACAAGTCTTGTTTACAGGAGGGGGATGCAGCTTTGGAGTGCAGATGCTCTGTGCTACCCCACAAGCAGAATAATCTGTGTTCCGTTGCCTTGTACCGCAAGGAGGAAGACTAATTACCCACCACACACAAAACCTCATGTGAGTCTGGCTGGAGCTAGCCAACGCCAGCTAGCAAGGATAGGGTACCGCCACCATCTAGTGGCACCGAGAGATTCAATAAGCTCAGCGTTCACAGGACCATGTATGCAATCAATGCTTTAGGTAGGAACTGGTTGGATTCGGGCACTGTAACCAGCAGGCATCTGCTAAGCCCTATCTAGACGTGCCAGGCTGTATGGCACAGAACTGCACACTATATACCCTGCCTTTCTGACTGAGCTTCAGACGCATCCATTAAAGCGCTAACGGCTTCTCTTGGGTGTCCTGTTGCCGCAGATCTCAGAGGCAGCATTTCAGGCAGTAGGCTTGACCCCCTCCCAAGGCTTCTGGGGGTCACTGGCTCCTCCCTAGATGCTGAGCTGCAGCAGTCAGGTCACTCGTGCTGTTTTGGACAGATGTCCTGTTTCTCACCTACATTGCGGATGTCATCGATGATCTGCTGTGCCAGGCTTCCTGTGTAAAAGGCATCTGCTCCTTCACGTGCTATGGTCTCATACGTGGTGGCTAGTTTGGGCATCTTGACAATATCGCCCTCTTGCAGAATTTTCCCTCCTCTGCAGAACACTTCGCTAGCAGAGAAAGGAGACTGGGATCAGATCTGAGAGTCAGGTTCAAAACAATGCATACCTGTACCAGCTGACATGGTGTTTGTGTGTTCATGCTAGAGAGAGAAGAGAAACTGCCTGAGCCATGCCCCAGGGGTCCTGATATCTTGCATTGGGACATGAAAGTGACCAGTGGTTTCTGACATGGGATTCCACATTGCTCAGCATTTGCTCAGTGAAGCCTGCAGGAGAGAGTGTTGATCTTTTTCACCAAGTCAGGCCACCCTCCCTACTTGCCCAAGGGGCCAACAACTGCCTCAAGATGACTGGGGGGGGGGGCCACAGTCCCTGAACTCAAGCAGTTCAGTTCAAAGTACAGACTGTGAAGCTATGAGGCTCAGAGCTTCCATTGAATCCAGGAGAATGAGTTTTGATCCCTGATTGTCAGGGGACTTTGAAGTAGGCAGTTTCCTCTCTAGCTCCCTCATGACAGATCATGAATGTGCTGCTGTGGACCTGCCAGGTGGAAGTACAGGAGATAGGCCCAGGCGATTGGAAACCAACCTGCAGCTGGCAGGGATTTTAGGGAAGAGAGAGGATTAAGCATGATCTTCTGTAGGGCTGGACATAGATACCAAGGGGAAGTAGAGGAGGATTTAAAACCTTTCATGTTCACAGCCATTGCCAGAAGTGGATGGTCAGAGGTACTGCTTGAGGAAGGCTGACAACAGAGTAAAGGATGACCCAAATTCCCACTGCATGACAGCAGATGAGATGTTTGAGGAGATTCTACAACTGCCCCAAATTCACGTAAGATTAGCTTAGTGTACTTCCAGCATGGGGAAAAGCAGAAAATGCATTGCCATCTAACAGATTTGTCTCAGCATGCACTCTAATTCCACCTTTGCTCTGGAAAGTAGACTTTAAGAGCAGAATTTATCTCCCTGTAAAGGTCAGGACATGCCTAAAATTGGCCATATGATTTAGCACCTTCAGGTAGCTGGAATAACATCAGCAGGTGCAGTGAGTGCAGGCACACTCCTCACAGACACTATATTACTCAGGGACAGAGATGTTTTACCTAGGATGCAGTTATCTCAAATTTCTCTGCACAGAACAGTGACTGCTCTACCTACCACAGTGAAGGATTGTTTTCAATTGACTCCTCTCTAACTTTGATGGCTGCTGCAAGGCCTTTCCCAATAGGGAATCCTTCTCTTGCCAACTTGATGCTGGGCAGAAACAGGTCTTTCCACGCCAGCTTGCCATGACGTTTGTGAGCCAGCTCATACCCACGGATTTCTCCAGGAACAGCAATGGACAGTCCTCCTGGAGCAGACAAGGAATGTGGTTAGTCTTCCAAAGCAAGAAAAAAAGGATTAATGAAGTAGGAGGTTGAACAGTCTTCTCTGTAAGCTGTTTTTAGGCAGGGATTATGTACACTATGATCAGCTCAGCTTATGCATGTGATGGCGACAAAATCCTTCTGTATGACATTTATGCCTACTGGACTGTTGAAACACCCCTGCCCTCTTGCTGGTAACTCAAGCTTTTGGGTCATTTCCCCTCAGTAGGGTCTGTACCAGAGAAGAGCTGCTCAGAACACAGAAGTTATCTTAGCTGCCTACAGCTTCCAATCCTTCAGAGAACACACAACATGAAGAAGCTGCCTACAGCTTCCAATCCTTCAGAGAACACACAACATGAAGAGGACACAGACTACATACGTACTTAAGCCGAAAACTTTATTGCAGCACTGTAACTACAATTGCAATAGACTGATTACTACATTGCACAGTGATACAGCACTTTGGTCAATCCTATTTTTATTGGCATCTCTCAGAAGTTCATTCAACACACTTCTCGAACCCCTTTCAAGGTGCTGTTCCTCCTCAGTTACAGAAGTAACCATGGAGAGAACTAGGTAGTATTTATTTCTACTTTGGATTAGAAAATACTTCCCTGAAAGGAAATCACTTCTTCCCTGGAACCCCTAAACTTTTAGTTAAAGCGACCACAAAAGGTATTTAGGGAGGACACTTAAACTCACAAGAACTAAGTTGATCCACAAAGATATATTCAAAGAGCTGGAAGGGAAAGATGGCAGATATGGAACAAGTTTTACTTAGTGCTTTGGAGTCCCTTCCATTTTCATGAAGTGAAAACCAGAAAGTGTTGAAGTGATCAACTACTCTGAAGGACATTATTTTTAGCCTCCTTGTCAGGACAGAGTTTGCAGATTGTGTAAAGTAGAGTACTTTCTAGATGAGAAATCCTGAAGATATGAAAGAACCTAATCAGAAGAGATGTTCTTTAATCTAGACCTGTCAGTAGCAGCTAATATTGGAGCTACGTGGTCCCCCCAAAGCAGTGAAACCGCCTTTGCCATACCTTTCAGGGACAGCTGTGTGTTGTTCCCAAACATGTCCTCTGTTGCTTTTTTTGGAGCCACCTCTCTTGCATTAATGATTTCCACTTTTCCTTTAATGACAGAGCAAGGAAGATGATGTTTAGCTCTGGACTCAACACACAGGCGTGGTCTCTGCTGAAGAAGTCTGATCAACGTAAGCCAGTTCCTTGGCAATTACTCTGAAGACATCATGTTCCCCCAGAGGCTGTCAGAGTCAGTCTGTTACCTTCCTTCAGGTAGGGTAAATCACCTGCTTTAGATAAAAGTTCTCAAACTGTTCCAGATGTGTACGGCCCTGTTCCTTACCTGTGCTGCTGTAGATGGTAAAGAAGAGGCCCCCTCCAATGCCCATGCTGTGAGCATTCATGAGTCCTACACAAAGCAGAGCTGCAATTGCAGCATCCACTGCTGATCCACCTTGCTGGAGGATGTCCCTGTGCAGCACGAGAGAAGACATCATACAGTGACATGTTACAGTGTCTCAGCTACCTGTGAGCAGTGGATTCATCTCATCAAAACAGCTATGACAGACTGTCTAATGCATGTGTGTCCACACCCAGTCTATAAGTTCCTAAGGAATAGGAAGTTTTGAGCTTCTGTCACCATTCAGGCACTGGAATGCACTGCCCAGGGAGGTGGTGGAGTCACCGACCCTGGGGGTGTTCAAGGAAAGACTAGATGTTGTATTGAGGGACATGGTTTAGTGGGAGCTAGTAGTAATAGGTGAATGGTTGGACTGGATGATCTTTTAGGTCTTTTCCAACCTTGATAATTCTGTGATTCTGTGATTCAAGAACAGATCCTAATGGTCTAGGTGCAGACCAGATGTGCCTCAGTAGAGACACATCCAAAGTAGCTTGAAAACACTGAGGTGTGTCAAAGTATATGTGGGGACAGGCATCCCAGGCACATTCATTACACATGAGAAAACTCTCTGAGGAGCCTGAAATTTGCAGCGTTTGCATCTACAACTGGAGGACAGCTTGATAAATGTCTTTTAAAAGGAGCTTGTTTTCCTTGTTCATGCACCTAGGGAATCTTCACCTGCTGTGCTGTCCTTGAGCAGCTGCAGTAACACTGGGCAGGCTTGGTAAAACCCCAGGTTTGATTTTGACCTTCTCTTTGTACAGGGAGATTAGAGATTATCTGTGCTGGGCGACTGCCAGGCTTGCACCTGGACAGCAGGAAAGCAAGAGTTTAGCCTTGCACAAGAGCTGTCAGAGCTAATGAGAGTCACAGCACAATGAGCGGGTACCTGCCGATCACTGAGCACTGCCCCGCGTCGGTAGCCACAGCCGCCCTCCTGTAAGTGTGCGCGTCCCCTGAGTCAGAGCGCAGCCCGAAGAAGAGGCCCAGGAACAAGATGAGCCCCAGCAGGGCTGTGGCCAGGACTCCAGCCACCACATAGCGCTTCTTCATCTTCCTGGGGGAAGAGACAGGATCATCAGCTTTGCTGCTTCTGGGCACACAGGAGCTAGGGAATACATGATCAGGCACAAGAGCAGTCTCATCATCTACCTTCTTTTACATCCACTGTTCCCACCTCTGCCCCCAGCAGCCTGACAGCTTTGCACATGGAAGGGCAGTTTGGGAAGGAGTGGCCAGGCAGGTGTGAGCCCAGTGCTGGCCCTGACAGTTACTTCAGGGTGACGTCCTGTTTTGAAGTGAAGTAGAATATCAAGAGAGGAGGAGGTGTATCAAAATTTCCTGCTACTCTTACCTTTCAGTAGCAATAGGACAATCGATTGTTCTTGCACTCTGAAGATTTACTGCTCTGCTTGGGAGAACTGGACTCGATCTAGTTCCCAAATCAAGTCAGCAATACCAATCAGAGAGTCTTTACCAGACTCCTCCCTCCAGGACCTGCTGGCAAGCCCTTTGCCTCCTTTGTAGTGTGATGGAGTCAAAGACTGCATCCTGCCCACATCCTGGAGGCAGCCTGGCTTTGTCAGCTGAGCAACCATCTGTGTTGACCTCTTCCTCCCTACTTCATAGCCACACAGTGAGGCTGTATGTATGACTGCTTCCCATCTTCCCAGTCCTTGCTTTTTCACAGGTTTCCATGAGTTCCAAGATGTGGGCAGTGAATAGCTTCCTCCTCTCCTGCAACTCTCACATAAAAGGCCTCTCAAGGATTTTCTCACTCAGATTGGACTAGGTGATCTTCCAAGGTCCCTTCCAACTCCTAACATTCTGTGATTCTGTGATTTGTATCATGGCCTTTCCTATGGGCACTGCAGGTACCACTTCTCCATGCCCCTGCTGACTCTATGCACACAACTATTCTAACAACTCCAAAGCTTTTACCAGCTTCCCCTCTGGCCATTATTTCCAGCCTATTTGCAGAGTCACCTACTACAGTGAGCACCTCAGGGACTCCTGGAAGCCCTTTGGTAACAGCTCTGTAGTGTTACGGTACCAGCAAACCACAGGTCTCAAACCAGTAACTATCACTTGGGAAAGAACCCGTCTTATAGCAGGCAGGTAACCTCATACACCAAAAAAGGAGCACCTTCATAGGTGAGAAGGGAAATCCAGGGGCCAGAACATAATTGGAGTTAGTCATGACTCACATCATCTTCAAAGGAAAAAACCTGAGCCTTAACTTTGTATGATCTGCTTTTAAATACGATGTCTGTTAAGGACTTCATCCAGAAGGTAGTCAAGGACCTGTGAAAAACACATCTTAGTCACTAGCAAGTAACCTTGGCCAAATCTATTTGGCACACCCCAGCAGTCCTTGGTCAGACCACCTTTACAATGAGCCTGCCACTTCTAGGCAAGGATGGCCAGTGCTCATGTCTCCACGAGCCCCACTCCTGCATACAGCTGTTCTTGGGGCACGCAGGATTTCTGTTCACCCGTGAGCAAGCACAGCATATTCCAGACACACACTGGGATGAGTCAAAAGCTACTGAGGGGATGGAGAGTCACTGCCACCTTGTTCGGTCTGCCAGTTCACGAAAGAAAGCTTGAACAGGCTACTCACTGACCCATTTCCTTTCCCATTACAGCCCTGCTCCAGCAAAAATGACCTGATTTCAACAAATCACCTCCAGGGACCAATTCCCCCCACCCCGTGTAGTACAGCTTTGTGTTTGCCCCGTGACTGCTGCACTCACACAACAGCCGAGATACCCTTTACCCTACCAAAGCCTCCGCCACCCTCAGAGACCAGCCAGCCCGTGGCATTCCAGCCAAGAGCGGATCCACCAGCCGCCCAGCCTGCGGATGGTCCCAGAGCCCGAAGCAGAGCAAGGCCCAGCGGTCAGAGCGGCGCTGGGTGCCTTGCAGCAGCGGCACACATGGATCAGGGAGCAGCCAGCGTGCCAGCGCTGAGCTAACCAGAGGAAACCGGCCAGGCCAGCCCAACCAAAACTTTTCTCAGAGGGAGGAGATTAGCAAGCACTGTCCCCTCAACCTCCCCCCCCACCCCTCCTGTTATTTAAATTAGGAGATATACACTTGCTATCCAAGATCTGTGAATCTCAGTTTGAGCACTGAAGATGCCCATCTCTGAGTAAAGCAGGGAAACCCGGGGTGTAAATCTACTCTATGTGCTGTTCTGTAAACAAATGTAACTGAGGGCAGTAAAGGTAAATGGATGAAACCTCTTTCCAGGTTCTAGAACTTGATTTACACTCAACTACTTTTAAAAGAGACCGGTGGCGTGTTTGCAGAGCAATGACTGTGCAGGGAAACAGAGGAGCCATTATGTCCCCAACAATAGCTCACACACAGCCTCAGAGTTTAAAGACAGTTTTTTTTGTTGGCAGGGAGAGTTCAGCTTCAGCACTGGCAGTCTCCTCCAGGCTTCACAAGAAATGCCATGGGATCTTTTATCTCCGCCCCAGCTAGGCAGAAGGTACTTTGTTTCATCTGAAGGCTGCTCTGTGCTGGGCTGTCCTACAAGCCTGGGGTGACTCAAGCCCCACGGCTGGTGTATTAACCCATAGGCTCCTGAAGTTTCCTCCCAAACTGCCTGCCTCGCCACTGGGCTTCTGTAGCGGTTTACGGCCCAGTCAGGCACAGTATTCTGAGAGCAGGGGAAACCTCAGATGGAACCCCTGCTCTAATCTTTCACCTCCCCTCTGGATTCAGATGACACTTGTAAGCATCTCCTGGACTCATAAGAGCTTCTTACCAGCTTCCCAGTGCGTGCAGAGACCTTGGAAAGAGCCCTTCAGCTCCCCTCATATGCTGAGGCACAGCTCCCAGCAAGCTCCCAGGGTGAGGTGCCACCGTGGACAAGCACACAGGCTGCTGTGAAGAAGACACACGGGTCACTGGGCACTGCTCCTGCACTGCATCGTGGTACTACCTTGCCCTCTGTGCCAGGCCTCTGGGACCCAAGTGGGGCCAGAAAAAATGAACACTAAAAGTGGCTCTGTGCAATCCCTGAGATGATCAGACATCAGATTGATCCTACTAATAAAGAAGCAAATGTACACACTAAATATCTGCAGCTTTCTCTTCTTCAACAGTACAGAGCAAACCCAGCTGAGGATTATCCTCTCCACTTTAACTGCCAGCTCAACTCCCATAAGCTCCTTAACCTAGGGTCTGACCCTAGAGGGAAGCATCCCTGGCACTGTCCTTGCTGGCAGTGGCACAGCAGAGAGCCAAACAGGCATCTTGTTTGCTGCACAGTCATCAGGAGAGGGATGAGGAGCCTGCAGGTATCCATGCTCTAACCCACCTCTCCATACCTGCCTTCTGCCCTGGGCAGGCCCATTGCAGGAGCAGCCGAGGTTTGGTGTGAATCCCCACGGGATTTACTGCTGGGAGTGGAGCAGCAGCTGTGGGCTGCCACCTGAGCTGGCCTCCCAGCTGTTGTCTGCTGAGGCTGGCTTTAACCTCCAGTTCTCTGCCAAATCCAGCTGTTTGGAAACTTGGCTAGCACTGTGGTTCCACAGTGCTGCTTGGCAGCAGCAACAGGTCTCCAGGAAAGAGGAGCTATAAAACCATTACAAGCAATAAGATCATTTCTCACTGTCATAAAGGTCCAGCAGCCAGTCTCAGCCATGAACTTAAAACATAGCCTGATAGTCTCTCTAAATTCATACTGGGAGAGGGGAAGGACCAGCAAGTAGCAGAGTCCTACTTGTACAAGCAACCCCATTGAACTGTATGCAGATGTGTCGTGGCACTCATAACCTCACGTAAACATGACACTGGTTTTGAATTAAAAGAACCCCAGTACAACAGCCTAACTATCAGGCAGGGGATACGGTGTCTGACATCTCTGCCAAGAGGACTGGGGTGCAGTACAGAGATGAGGAACCTGCCATGGTCAAAGGAAGCACCAGAAGAACTGAAAAAGGAGATGTACCAGCCAGAAAGCAGGGGAGAGAGAACTGTAGCATTCCAGAGGATGACAAAGGAGTCCAGATACAGTCAGGCACTGCCTTGTTCTTGAATAAAGTAGTGAAGGAGGCATCCATGGACAACACCTAAAACTTTAACCCAACAGGTTTCTGCTTTAAACCCATCTTGCAACAGCTGCATACCTCAGCACCCACTCCTGAGTTCCTTGTGGTCCCAACCCCCAGCCCAGTAGCCCATACTTGAGACATCCATCCTTACTTTCCCCAGGCAACACACATCATGCACACACAGACTGGGCATCTTGAATCTTGTTGCAGGACATAGGCTGTGCTCTTCTGATAAAAGTCCAAGTTTAATCTGCATCAATAACTGACAGGTTTAAATAGTTAACAACAAAGAGTTGAAAGAATGTTTTCACATTCTACTGTTGTGTAAAGTGAACCACCAAAGCGACCTCTGAGTGACAGTGTATGGAAAATGAACAGCTGCAGGACTTCCACAGGGCTCCCAGGAGCATAAGCCAACTGAGGCCTCAAAAGAGCAGAACCCAGTTGCTAGCAGAAGCCGGAGGGCTCTTCACAGAAATATCCTGTCACCCATGCAGTGTTAGGTGACAATGTAATGAAGGTGCCTACAACTGATCACGCAGGTCAAAGTGGCAAAGTCAATCTCAAAAATGCAAGTTATTAACAGAAAGTTTTAGAAACTATTTCAGAACATCCCTGTTATATCTAGTCCTGATTGAAAGTCAGAATGTTTCACTAAAGAGTTCTATTCACCCAGCTGTTGCAAAACATGTTTTTAGATGCTCTTCTGCCATTAAACTCGAAGTTGCTTGTTAGACCTGAGCTTATTCAGACTGGTTAGTCAGGTCCTATCATTCTCTTTTGGCAGCTTTCATCTGATATAGTAACAAAAAAAGTCACATTGTTCCATATTCTGTTGAATAAGAAATGGCAAACAGCACTTCCCAGGCTGAGAGGAATGGCTTAAGGAAGGTAATTTCTAATTCCCCCTTACCTCTGGAGAGTATTTGCAAGTCCTTCCTGTCCTTCTGCACAGATCTTTGTGTACTGATACCCTTTCTCAAGCAGTGAACCCCTTTCTAAGGACAATACATCCTTGTAGCAGTAACTGTTTCTCTTCCTTTAGAAGCTCTCTGAAGTGTACCAGGCCATTTGATATTTTACTGCTCTGCCCATGGATGTTAACCCACTGAAACTCATTATCTTTGAATTCACAGTACCAGAGGAATGCATAAGTAATCATTGACTAGGTGAAGAGTCAAGAACCCACACCTTTTAACATGCATGTTTTAGCATCCACAAAGGTTGTGCATCACCAGAAGAATCATTCTGTGTTCCTGGACTCAGTTACTACATGGTGCAAGTGTGATTTTTTCCACAACTCATCAATAGCTTTGAAGTGCTGGTCAAGGAACTGAGCAATTACATGGTCACCCCAAGCAGAAGCGTTCCCATCTCCCTATGGTCATGTATTCTCATACCCCTCTTGATTGAAAGTCAAAATGTTTCACTAAATAGTTCTATTCACCCAGCTGTTGCAAAACATGTTTTTAGATGTTTTGCAGAAGTACTCCCATCTCCCTGTGGTCATGTATTCTCATACCCCTCCTGCCTAAACAACTAGCACTCACATGGTTCAAAGAGAGAGTGGGTTTTAAGCGTGTCTCTACTTTGCAGCTTAACCCCAGACACCCTGACAGGTTCAGCTGTGACTACATTTGGTGGCAATAACCCCTCTGCCAAGTCTGAGCAACTGCCTGCAGTGCAAGGACACCTGATCTCCTCACATACCCATTCGTCAGCAATCACAGCCACATGCTGCCTTAAACTGTCTCTGGGTTTAGTCCACATTAACACTCCAGCTGCAGCAAGATTTGATGCCTGTTCTACCACCCCTGCTCCCATAGCAGCACCCTCTGGCAGGAAGGATGGCAGAGCAGCAAGGTAGGGATGAAGAAACTCCCCCTCCATCATCATACCTCACTGAGGCTTCTAAGCAACAACTCTACCTGTCTGCTTGCACCAGGCCTGGAAGTTCAAAGGTTGCAGCTCACCTGCCATTGAATGGTCTGTCTTGGGGTCTGTCTGGGGACCGGTGCTCTTTAACATCTTTATCAATGACATGGACGATGGGATTGAGTGCACCCTCAGCAAGTGTGGGGGTGACACCAAGCTGGGTGGTGTGGTCGACACCCTAGAAGGACAGGAAGCCATCCAGAGGGATCCTGACAGGCTGGAAAGATGGGCCCAGGGGAACCTAATGAGGTTCAACACTGCCAAGGGTCAGGGGCTGCACTTGGGCTGGAAGAATCCCAGACACAGATACAGACTGGGAGAAGAGCTCCTGGAGAGCAGCCCTGTGAGAAGGACCTGGGGATTGTGGTGGATGAGAGACTGAACATGAGCCAGCAGTGGCTCTGGCAGCTCACAAGGCCAATGGGATCCTGGGCTCCATCAGCAGAGGGGTGGCAGCAGGGACAGGGAGGGGATTGTCCCTCTCTGCTCTGCCCTCATGAGGCCCCATCTGGAGTCCTGTGTCCAGAGCTGGGGCCCCCAATACAAGAAAGATGTGGAACTGTTGGAGAGGGTTCAGAGGAGGGCCACAAGGATGATTAGAGGGCTGGAGCACCTGCCCTACAAAGAGAGGCTGAGGGAGCTGGGCTGGTTCAGCCTGGAGAAGAGAAGGCTGCGGGGGGACCTCATTGCAGCCTGCCAGTCCCTGAAGGGAGCTTATAAGCAGGAGGGGATTCAACTTTTTAAAAGAGCAGATAATGGCAGGACAAGGGGGGTGGATTAAAAATAAAGGAAGGAAGGGTTAGATTAGATACTAGGGGGAAGTTTTTTACAGAGAGAGTGGTGAGGGGCTGGAACAGGCTGCCCAGAGAAGTAGTGGATGCCCCGTCCCTGGGGGTGTTCAAGGCCAGGTTGGATGGGGCCCTGGGCAACCTTGTGTAGCTCCAGGCCTGGAGGTTGGTGGCCCTGCCTGTGGCAGGGGGGTTGGAGCTCTATGATCCTTGGGGTCCCTTCCAACCCAGACCATTCTATGATTCTGATGGTGTAGTATAAACCCCAGTAGCAACCCAGGCTCAAATTGATGAGCTGCATGAACTCTTTGGACTCAGCTACTAAAGTTTGCACCACTGCTGCTGCCCACAGCTTGTTAGAAACCTCAGATGCAGCTTTGAACACAAGAGCTGAATGCCTGTCCAGAATGCAGCACAGGTGAATCACAGCTTGCCTGAAACTTGGGCACAGCAAGGATTCAAGCCCACATGTCCTAAGCCTGATTTTTAGCCTACACAGGATGAAGCAAAGTCTGCTTGGATGTCAGTCAGCACTGCTAGATGCTATCTTTTGACCTTCCAAGATCAGTCAAGTGATTAATGTCTCAATTCCAAACCTGCCCAGTCCTTCTGCCCTGCTCCAACCTTTGATACACTGGATCTTTACTTACTTCACAAGGATGGTAGCTATACTACAATGACTCATTAACAAAGTTTTACTCTTGGAGCTAGGTCAAAGTTTCTGGGAATATGAGCCATTCTTCCTCTGTTTAAAAAAGCATCTTCTTTTCTGTAACAGCATCCAAATGGAGTTCTGTTTAACATCTACATTAGGTAAAATCTGTATTATAAAACATGAGCATTCCAGCCTTGAGGTATTTGTAAGGGATTTATCATGTGCCCACCTTTCAAAGAGGACTTTCAAATACCCCTTTCAAGCCATTGCATCAAGAGAGCAGGTCCCTTCAGTTACATTGCTATTGGCCAAGAGATCTTGAGCAAAAATGGAAGTTTTCTGGAGAGCAGGCACTGGCACTGAAAATATTCTGCAGGGTCAGAAGGATTTGCTCTATCTGCAGTTTCTACAGACCAGTCTGAAGTAGACATTCAGAGTGCAGCCCATATTTAGTTAGCAACACATACTGCTCTCACTGTATCTAATTCATCAATGTGAGACCCACAATGCTCCCCAGGACTGGAGTGACAGGAGCTGTTCCAAAACAACTACCCTCTGCAAAAGTGGTCAGAGGGGAAAGGTATCTGCTCTCTGCCCCAACCAACTGCACTTTCAGTCTGCCACACCTTTAATCTGAAATGATTAATACTTTATAGGGGAATTGAAGATGCAGCCTACTGAACAGAAACCTTTGCTCTATTTACTAACCCAATAGGTGTGATGGCACCAGGTCTTATGCTTAAGAGCAACCTTAGAACTATAAAACTTATCCCTGAAGTAGGTCTAGCAGAGAAAAGCATCTCCCTGCCACCACATTTGTGTGCAAGGTGACATGGAAAGGCTGCTAGCTGTAGGGAACTCCTGTTCTAATAATCCAACCAGTACTCTTTGCCCCCCACTGCTGAAAGACAAGTTTTATAACAGTGGGCCACCAGAATCAAGCACATTCTGTGTCCTTCTACAAGGGCAATACAGTCTCATCTGTGGTGTGTCCTTGCCAGCACAGAGCTGGAACAAGTTGGATGCTCCTCACTGAGTTACTCTTTCACTTTTGAACAAGCAGAGCTGAGGATGGCATCAGTTAAAAGTTATGAAACCTGAACTTAGTGGTTCTGGTTCTAGCAGCTGAGTAGCTTGCTAGCTACACACAACTACCACATTTCAGCTGTACATAGTCTTTGGGAACTGCTGAGTATCTCTGTCTAGGCACTAATAGAATAGATAGTCCTGTTCCAACTCAGCCTTGCCTGTTTCAAGCAGAAATACCCTGGTTAATAGTTAATGCAGGTGCATTGCTGCCTGGTTAATTTGAACATGTCAACCCACTGCAAAATAAAGACAGTAGTACCTCCTGCAGGGCTTGCCACCCCTTTCTACTAGTGAAGTTCATGGCACTTTACCATTCTCCAAAAATCAGTGTGTAATGTTCCATTGAACCATGAAGAACAGAGTGAAATCTCCATTTGTTCCTCTTTCTAAAGGACTGCATCCATCAGCAATGCCTTCACAGCTCTTGTAATAGGACTTGGAGATACTGAAAGGCACCAGGTAACCCAAAGGCAGTTCTGGGTGGTTTTCTTTTGGCTTATTCCCTCACCCCCTATTGATTTTTTTCTATAGGAAATTCAGGGTGTGACACCAGCAATGACTCACACAACACAGACCATGTCTCCATTTCCTGATGCTTTAACTAATGCATTTTTGGAAGAGAAGCTGTTACAAGATGTCCTCATCTTGCATGTTGGAAATGTTTCCCAGGAGGAAGCCTTTCCCCTCTAGCAGAACAATGTTGCAATCCAGTGCTACCTGAACATAGAATTCAAACAGAATCACAGAATATCCTGAGCTGGAAGGGACCCATAAGGATCATTGAGTCCAGCTCCTGGCTCCACACAGGGCCAGCTAAATCAGAACATGGGACTGAGGGCATCATCCAGACGCTGCTTGAACTCAGCCAAGCTCAGTGCTGAGACCCCTTCTCTGGGGAGCCTGTGCCAGTGCCCAACCACCCTCTCAGTACAGAACCTCTTCCTAATATCCAGCCTAAATATTCCCTGTCACAGCTTCATGATGTTCCCTTGGGTTCTATCCCTGGTCCCCAAAGAGAGGAGATTGGCGTCTGCCCCTTCCCCTCCCCCCCTTCATCAGGAAGCCACAGACCATGATGAGGTCTCCCCTCAGCCTCCTCTTCTCCAGGCTGAACAAGCCAAGGGACTTCAGCCTCTCCTCGTAAGGCTTCCTCTTCAAGAGCTTTCAACATCCTTGTTGCCCTCCTCTGGACACTCTCCAATAGTTTTATGTCACTCTTGTACTGTGGCACCCAAAACTGCACCCAGTGCTCCAGGTGAGGCTGCACCACCGCAGTGCAGAGTGGGACAATCCCCTCCCTGGACCAGCTGGCCATGCCGTGCTTGATGCTCCCCAGGATATGGTTGCCCCCCATGCTGCCTGGGCACACTGCTGGCTGATGGGCAACTTGCTGTTGACCAAGATCCTCAAATCCCTCTCAGCATGGCTGGCCTTCAGCATCTGATCCCCCAGTCTGTATGTGCAGCCAGTGTTGCCCCTTCCCAGATGTAGAATCCAGCACTTGTCCTTGCTAAACTTCATGCTGTTGGTATTTTGTGCTATTGGTATTGGCTCTCTGATCTGGCCAGGTCTCTCTGCAAGGCTTCTCCACCCTCAATGGAGTCAACAGCTCCTCCCAATTTGGTGTCATCTGCAAATTTACTGAAGACATTCTCTAGTCCTTTGTCCAGGTCATTTATGAGAGTATTAAAAAGAACTGGACCTGAAATGGAGCCCCGGGGAGCCTCACCAGTGACTGGCCACCAGCCAGATGTAACCCCATTCACTATCACCCTCTGGGCCTGACCCTTCAACCAACTGCCCACCCAACACATTATGGTTTTGTCTAGTTGTATGCTGGACATTTTGTCCAGCATGATGCTGTGAGACACAGGATCAAAAGCCTTACTGAAATCCAAAAAAATAACAGCAACTGGTTTCCCTTGGTCAACCAGCTGGGTGACATTGTAAAAGGAACTCAGTTTGGATAGACTGGACCTTCCTCTTCCATAGAACCCATGTTGGCTGTGACTAATGACTGTTTTGTCCTTTAGGTGTTTTTCAATAACTCCCAGTAAGATTTTCTCCATCATTTTACCAGGCACTGAGGTGAGACTGACAGGCCTGTAATTACCAGGGTCTTCTCTCTTACCCTTCTTGGAAACTGGGACAGTGTTTGGCAGCTTCCAGTCAGCTGGGACCTCTCCAGATTCCCAAGACCATTGAAAAATAATTGAGAGAGATCTCACAATGACATCAGCCAGCTCCCTGAGTATCCTGGGATGAATCCATATAAGCCTATGGACTTACATGGATCCAGGTGGAGCAGCAAATCACCCACAAGTTCAGAGTACACCAGGAGTTTATCATTACTGCAGTCATGGTAACTTGAGGCATGTGGAGTCCCAGAGCCCACCAACTGTGTTGAAGACAGAAGCAAAGAAGGTGTTCAACATCTCTGCTTTGTCTATGTCCCTGTTAGTAAGGTGACTGTTCTCATCAAGTAACAGACCAATGTTCTCTCTGGTTCTCCTCTTGTCAATGTATTTGAAAAACCCCTTTTTATTGCCTGCCACAGTCTAGGCCAGCCCCAACTCTAAATGAGCTTTGGCCACATGGATTTTCTCCCTGCAATAGTATCTTGAGTGCCAAGTAACACACAGATGTTAATAAACATGTGAGGCCTTTTCCTACTAAGTGAGTTTCCTTACTGACCCCTTACTCCTCTCTTCCACATTTAGGGCAACCAGTGGAAGTTAAGTACCAGCTGCATGGGTAGCAGGCAGTCCTAATTTAAGCCAAACATCACATAAGAAATAGTGATTGGAAAAAAAAAATAGATCACTGCTGAAAAAGGTCTGAAAAACTTTAGGAACTGGAAAAGTTGCCTAGCACTGACTCAGAGCAGGGACATGACAGCTGACTCTCAGAGCTGAAAGTAAATAAGCAGATGTTTGCCCACAGCCAAAGCACCTTTTTCCCCTTCCACTGTGATGCACCTGCTCAAAGAAGAGGAAACCATGAAGGCCACATGCTCTCATTTTCTGAAGTCTGGTTTCCCATCAACACCCACAGGTGCTGTATCCTCCCTGGGGCAAAGGTAAATGAAATGAAAGATAACTGGTAAGTGGGGTGGCTTATTAACTCTTTCTGGCCAGCCATATAGCCCAGTTCTGGCTATATTCTTCTGCCCACACAGGTAGCTGAAGCAGTGTTGCTGCATGACAGCTGGTGAAGCTCCTCAGCAGTCGGAGGCGTTGATTGCTGTGCAGAAGGACCAGCAATCTACCTTTGACAGGGACAGCTGGGGTGTGTTTAAAGGGGGGAGCCTTGGTAAAGCCTTTGGAGATTGTACTTCCCTGACACTGAGGATTCATGCTGCTGGCATAGTAATAAAATTGTTAGGATCCCAATAGATTATGATTCTTGTAAAGTGATTATAATCCTAATTATATTCTAGATATAGAAGAGATAAATCTAGAAGATATGATCATTAGCCAGGGGTACAAGATACTCCAGTGGATGATGACAGGCATACTGATACATAGATCATATAGATTAGGATATCAGAAGGGTCAGTGCAAAAAGCTATCATAGAATCATAGAATGGCATGGGTTGGAAGGGACCCCAAGGATCACAGAGCTCCAACCCCCCTGCCACAGCCAGGGCCACCAACCTCCAGGCCTGGAGCTACACAAGGTTGCCCAGGGCCCCATCCAACCTGGCCTTGAACACCCCCAGGGACGGGGCATCCACTACTTCTCTGGGCAGCCTGTTCCAGCCCCTCACCACTCTCTCTGGAAAAAACTTCCCCCTGATATCTAATCTAACCCTTCCTGGGCTTGCCTGGAAAGGATGTTTCTACATCTTCCATCACCTCGTTCTGCCAGACAAAGATGGATGCTTAAAAAAAGAGTTACAGCTTGCAAGCAGCATTCTGTTTTGTAAGAGCACTTTCTTGAATTGTTAATAAAGGGTGTTAATGCTTTTTTCCTATTTTCTGCTCAAATGACTTTCTGTAACAACTCAGTATGCCAAAGTCAGCATGACAGTAACAAGG
Source organism: Zapornia atra (assembly GCA_013400835.1). Taxonomy (NCBI): domain Eukaryota; kingdom Metazoa; phylum Chordata; class Aves; order Gruiformes; family Rallidae; genus Zapornia; species Zapornia atra. Next base: position 78,139 of record VZTU01012943.1, read on the forward strand.
ACCAATTCACTAAACCTTATCTCATTTCAAGTCCCACTTGCCAACAAATACAAACCTTCAGCTCCTCCCTTCCAGGAAAGGGAGACTGTCCTCTGTTCAAGGTGTGTCTTACCACCCTTCTTCAATTTATTATCCTTCTGTTACCTAGATTCAGCCTTTACTTACAATTTTTACATCAAGGTCCACAGTTTCCAAAACCTACACCAATCTCTACCATTTATTGACCATCTTTATGAAGCCCTTTCATCTTTGCAAAGCTTTTCTGCCAGGCTACCAAAGGGACTGTGTTCTTGAAGCTAACAGACCTGCCTTTTTCCAGCAATCAGCTCAGCAACCCAGTCCCACACAGCTTCTCCTCAACCCTACCAACCTGAAATAAAAGAGGGGATAGGTCTACTGAAGTAAGAGAGGGGGAGTGAAGAGGGATTAATGTGGGGGAAAGAAGAAAACCTAAATTGGTGGAAGAGAAAAATGGGAAGAGAGAATGAGGGAGACAGACAGGAGGGCAAAAAATTGACTAAAGAGTATGAAAGGGAGAAGCTAAAGGGGAAAAAATGAGCAATGCCCACTCTCAAGGCTAGAGGCTTTCTTTAGTTTAGCCTGACTGCTGTAGTTGGACATGCCCTTCACATACATATTGAAGCTGTCAGATCACAGATGAAGTTTGGACTTCCTTGGTGCTCTGCAGAAGGATCTATTGAATGTTATGGACACAGCAGGTGTCTATTTATTTTATAGACCTTAGAGGACCTGGGCAGAGAAAATAAACAAACAGAAACCCACAATAATAAAGGAACTAAAGACTGCATTCACCAAGGAGGTTTCCACAAATTTCAGAAGAACTTGGAAAAAAACTCAGTTTCCAATTGGAAAAAATGTGTAACTACCTGCTTAAACCTACCTGCTTTTGCTAAACCAAGAGTCTACAGACAAATGAGTGTCTTAATTGCCATGGAACTGGTTTGAATAACTTTGCCTCTCTTGGAGTAGCCATGCTCTGACTCTTGCTTGCTGTGGACAGCTGGATCAAGAAATGCAGCCCAGGACTTGGACCTTGTGCTGGATGAAAGAGCCCTGACCCTGGAGAGCCCACCTTTGATGTGTTTGAAGGGCTTCAGCACAAACAGAACAGCTATATGGGGACTGAGTGGATTTTCAGTGGGGATGTTTTATCTCTTCCAGCAGAGAGGTAATGAGAGCTTTTGGATTCAGCTTTAGTAATCAGCACGAGATGGAGATACCTCAGCATAAGAAACAGCCAAGAGCAGGAGCAGGTCTTTGTTTTCCAAGCACACATAGGAGAGGGCTATTCTTTTTGTTCTGGTAATGAGCAGAGTCTGCCAGGTGGTGTTCTGGTCCTTCATGTGTCTAAATATTCATGTTCCTGGGCAGAATCTGTTCCTTCTCACACAAATACAGGTGCCTTTGACAGTTCCTTGCAACAGAAATTTCTTTACAAAGAATGGAATGTGTCCTGCTTGGTTTATTTCAGGACATTCCTTTCTGCTTCACAGGCCATTTTCCCCATACATGACAAACCCCCTGACATGCTCAGAGTGCTCTCCCTGCCCTTCCACAGCATTGCCCTTCCAGTCTGCATCAGGAGCTCTGTTCTCTTCCATAGCATTGCCCTTCCACTCTGCTTCTGGAGGACACCCCCTGTGTTGCGCCCCATTGTCCCTGCAGCTCTTCTGGCTCTGCACCTGCCTCCTGGCCTTCCTCCCTTGCATCCAGGTATGAAACCTGCCAGTGCTTGACCTCCCATCCCAATACAGCCTGTATGTTCCACGTTACCACTTCGAAACACAGAATAATGTGGAAAGAAGAGATATGCCTGATCTGTGGATTTCAGCCCACTCCTTAGACCTAGCTTTCTCTCAAGAGGACTATTTTCTAGCAGGACAATGATTAAGTAAGAACTTCTTGTCTTTAGGACCCCATGAAATCTGTCTTCCAGCAGGTGACTGGATCTGCCATCCAGCAAATGAGCCCTGACCTCTCTGGTAGCCTTGAGGGTCCTTCCCCTGTTGGATGGCTGAAGCAGGAATTCTCTTCCCAGCATGCCATGTCTCTTGCACAACATGCAGAATCGGTGTCAAATTGTGACTCAGGCTTATGACCCTCTATACCAATCTTTCACAGACCTTTTCAACCCAATAAAGAGTGAAGATATCAAGTTGAGTGGTAGATAGGGCACCTTCAAAGGGTTTCACACAGAGGTGAAATATCTCGCCCCGTGACCTGATTGAGATCCCAGGTCACTAGATTCCCAGCTCCTTTCTCTGATCTCAGCCTGGTCAGAAAATCCAATTCCTTTTGAAACCATCAGATCATGTCCTGCTCACACTATCAAGCCACATTATTAAGTAGCTCCCCTAAAGGGTGAATCAGCAGCTCAGGGACAGAGACCCTGCTGCCCGTAACCTGCTCTTCATTAATTGAGTGAATCCAAAGTCAACAGAGTAGATCAAGACCTGGCAATCCCTATAGAAGAGAAACACTTAGTCTTCAAACCTGAGCCTGAAGGTTTGCAAAACAAAGGCAGGCTTTCACAAAGTGTGATTAAAGAGCTGTAAAGGTACATAATGAAGGGAAAGAAACAACTCCTCTAGTTCACATCCCGACCCAACCAAAACATGGCGATAAGATAAAATCATGCTGTTTACTCACTACTTTAAAGCTCTGTTCTCTCTGGGTGCGGTTCACCTTCACCTAATGATATGAAAAGAAGGTGCTTCTTCCTTGCTCTTGCCCCCTTTACTCCTCAGGGGTTCTCAGAAGCAGGGATTTCAAAAGTCAGATCGCTCACAGGGAGCAGAGCGGCAGCAAGACTTTATATATGGGAGTGGTCAGAAAGGGAGGGTGATGTAATGAAGTCGTATCTTTGAGCAGGAGAGGCATGCCACCCTTCCCCCTCCTTGTCCCTGAAGAATTGCTGGATCACAGGGCAAGCTGAGAACAGAGTGGTCAAACACTTTCCGTACCGTACTTTCTCACGGTACAGGGAACAGCTTAGAGGGTGGAGAACAAGGAGAGATCAGACACAGAGACAATACTTTGATGCTGGACAGTCCCAGGGGTGAATCCATCCTGGCAGTTGTTCCTTTCCTACCCTTCATGCACTGAACAACAGTCTGCCCTGGCACAAGCCCTGCCAGCAAGGTGTCGTGGTTTAGCCCTGGCCAGCAGCTAAGCACCGCGCCGCCACCCGCTCGCTCTCCCCCCGTGGGATGGGGAGAGAAATGGAAGAGAGAAAATGAGAAGACTCATGGGTTGAGATAACAACAGTTTAATAAGTAAAGGAAAAGCTGTGCACACAAGCAAAGCAAACCAAGGAACTCATTCACCACCTCCCATTGGCAGGCAGGTGCTCAGCCACTTCCAGGAAAGCAGGGCTCCATCACAAGTAATGTTTCCTTGGGACAACAAACACCATCACACCACTGCCCCCCATCCCATCCCATCCCATCACATTCCCAAGCCTCTTATAAGCTGAGCATTGCACCACGTGGTATGGAACACCCCTCTGGTCAGTTGGGGTCAGCTGTCCTGGCTCTGTCCCCTCCCAACTTCTTGTGCACCCCTCACCTACTCACTGGAGGGGCAGCGTGAGATGCAGAAAAGTCCTTAACTTTGTGCAAGCACTGCTCAGCAAAACCAAAACCATCTCTAGTTTACAAACACATCTCCATATTAGCAACACTGTTTCCAGCACAAACCCAAAACATAGCCCCATGGCTAACAGGAAGAAAACTGACTCAGGTGGAATGAGGACACAAGGACACTCAAGTGCATTAGTGCTCCGTTGTGCCCATACCCACCCTGTTAGGGAAATGGCATTCCTCCACTCTTCAAAGTTAGCTGATGCTGGAGCCCTGCCCAGCTCCATGGCCACAGGGGCTGGGAGCTCTGTGGAGAAAGCAGCACATGCATCCCATAAAAGGTTGTGTCCTGGACACTGACCTGGGAAGCTCTTGAGAGGCACATCCTGCCCTTCTCCATCACAGGAAGTCTTGCAGCCTGTGAATGGAGAGGAAATCTCTCAAGGATGTACCACTGATCTCCAAAGGGAAAAGAATTCATTTTCAACTTCCTTCATTACAGTTTTGTTGATCTTTCACTGAGGGGCTTGTTTCACCATGAAATCCATGTAATGCATTGGACAAGGTTTGACTACTTCAGAGCTTATAAGTTATTGATCATGTATCTCTAGAACAGGTGTATAAAGGACATGCCAAGTCTAACAGAGGATGTGAGGGTATTCTCAGCTGAGGCAACTGGAAAAGGCAGGAGCCAGCCCAGGCTTCCACAATTCAGAGCTACTGCCACCTACCAGCAATGGCACCAAGGTCTGCAGGATCATGCAACAACAGCCAAACACATGTCACCAGCTCACAGAATCAAAATCCAGCACCAATAGGAAGCTCGATAGTTCTTAGGTTTGGGTGGGAAGGGAGATGTGGGAATGACTTTTCCAGTGAAGCTGCTAGTGCAGTGCATAATGAACTGGATTAGAGAACCATCATACTTCTTCCCCTTCTCAGGTTACTTTTCAGCCAGTGATCTCCCATCCTTTTCATGTAACAGTGTGCCAGCCTAAGCCAGGGAGCTATTTAAAACACAATAAGAAGTGTTCAAGAATTGTTCCTCTTGGACCAACACCAAATCTTGGTCCAAAGCTCATTTATGCTAAGGAATGTGCTAGCTTTGATAGCATCAAGGGACTCAAAAGCAGATACACATCTGAGTTAGATCCCTTTCAAACTGCTAGGAAGGATGCATGAGGGATTTTTTTCAATCTAGGATAAACCACCTTTCTTCTGTATATGTAAGATTTGCTCATTATATTTGCACTGCCCTGCAGATTACAGAAACGTGATCTCAGTAATCCACTCTCTTGTCCTGAGGGAGCCTGGCTTTGGAGCCATTGGAATCAAACCAGAAACAATGAATGCTGACTTGTTCTGATACCCTTATCCAGAGCAAAAATCTGCACCCCCAGCAGGCATTTTTGAGTATGACCCCAACTACATCAGACCTCGTCCATACTGTGGAAAGTTCCCCACTTACTCCAGGTGCAGCATCTCTTATACAGGGTAGTTTGGAGACAGCCTAAACCCAGTAGGTGGGTAGCAGGGTGAGCTCTAAAGCAAATTGTAAGAACAGCAAGGAAGAATGGAATCATAGAAGGTCCCTTCCCCTGTTTCTCAATTCATACTCATGGCAAGAGAGGGAGAGACACAGGGGACACTGCATAAAGCTGCCTACCAAATTAACAGCCTGCAGTACTGTTGAGTGTACAGAAAGATCCCCAAACCCCATAATCTGTCCAGACTGCCAAGTCCTTAACATCATCACCACACCTAGATTTGCTACTTCAGAGCATTTTAAAGCCACTGCATCAGGGCCAAGGAGGCTTACAGGCCAACATGAGAAGAAGCATTCACATCCCAACTTTAGAGACAGGGTAACAGAGACAATCTTGCTCAGGGCTTCAGAGCAGGAATTCAGCCTGGGCTGGAATAAGGAATCTTCCCCCAGACTCCTTTAAGACATCCTTAAGATGCTGCTAGACATCACCTCTCTTTCCTGCCATGTGCCTGATATTTACAGTAAATCCAGACACAGTTGGAAGTGACAAGTGCAGAGGCTGACAATGATCTAACTGTGCAGTGCCTGGAGCTCTGGGGGCTGATGTTGTCACTGTTTCTCATGGCTTTGGCATCTCCCCCACTGTAAATAGGAAATGAATAAAACATAAAGGTAGCTCTATCTCCTTGTGAATAAATGACAGCAGATTAGATTGCAGCAGAGGAGCTGGGGAGAAGTTCAAGGTGTTTGTCATTTAATGGAAAACTTGCAGATCATGATAGAAACTTGTTGAGTAATTGCTGTTAAAGCCTAACCAAAGCAAGAGGGCCCTAAAACCAGAGAACAAGAACTTCCTGGGAAGAGCCAAGGTCTACAATCCAACACCTAACCAAAGCAAGAGGGCCCTAAAACCAGAGAACAAGAACTTCCTGGGAAGAGCCAAGGTCCACAATACAGACCTGCACAAAGCTTTTTTCCATCCTACCTACAAATCAGCAGGACTTGGAGACATGAGGCTCAGGAGTCAGTCCTGAGCACGAACGAACACTGACCCTGGGCTCAGCCCCACGGTGTGTGCAGCCTGCCCAAACTTCACCTCCGGAGAGGCACACTTCTCAGGAAGCCTCACAACTTCGTGTCGCTTTCTCAGCAGTTTCTGCTGCAGGATGAGCTTTACTGCTCTCAGAGCCAACAAATGAAACTCAGCATAAAATCCAGCATGCCCTGGGAAGCCAGAATCTCTCCTGAGTTACTTTAGTATGGCAAGTTTTCAACTGCACCACTCAGCAGCTCCTGCACTGTAGCAGGGTCAGGGCTGCAACCTCCCAGAGAGGGATGGGGCAGCACAGCAGAAGCAAGCAGCAGTGCAGCCATCTCCAGATCTGTTATCCCTGCTTGTCACCCTGCATTCCTGGGCCTGTTGGTGCCTGCCTCCACCACTGCACACCACAGGGTGACAAGCTGGTGGGAATCAGCCCATCTCCAAGGGCGCTGCAGGTACAAAGAGCCACTGATACCTGTTCATGTGCTGTGTGGGAAGAGTTTTCACTATGTCTGAGAAGGCTATAGATAAAGTGTTAATTTGCACTGAATGTGCAGGGACTATGTACTTCCTGGCTACACCTTCACCAGTGTCCAGAGGGCAAACCCAGGAACAAGAGTTGCAGGGCCTGGGGAGCTCTGATGGACACCAGCACCCTTTTCCCTCCTGTGGCCAGGTGAGGAGGGTGCTCAGTGGTAGTATGGATAGTCCATACAGCACTACATGGGAAGGTCACACACCATGCCAAACTGCTACTGCTGTGAGAATCTGGGTTTACATCTATTTAATTCCAGCAGCTCTCAGCTCCTCACACTCTGTTTGCTCCCCAAAATGACAGCCTCAAAGCCACAGAGGGTGGACATGCAGCACTGCACAGTCACTGAGCCTGCACATCAGCTCTCCCCCTCCATCCCATGCGGGTGGGAAGTTCTGCCTTTGCTCCATAGCCTCAGTGTTGGGTTGGGGCAGGTGATGGACATTTTCCCACCTGCTGGGCCCACTCCTGCTGCTGTTTCCACTGCCAGTGGGAATTGCAGATCCCTTTACCACTGTTCAACCTGACCTCTGGGGAAGGCTTTGTTTGTTTTCCCACTGTGCCAAGGCTACAATTAGCTGGCGGAGCAGGCAGCAGGCCAGTCACAGGGGTATGATTGAGCAAGTGGCTTTTAACCCCCTCTTATCAACCTGGGACCCTGACCACTGCTCCCAGACAAGGGGAAATGGGAATGGATAGGAAACCACAGGCATTTCTCTGGCTCTGCATTCAAAGATCAGGGTGTCTCCCGCAGGCTGAAGAAGAGGGGCACCACAAGCACAGACACCCCATCAGTTACGAGAGCCACAGCAGCCAGCACCATCAGGTACAAAGGGACATTTGCAGAGGGGTAAGTGGCCTCCCCGGGGAAAATTCCTCACCTTTCCCTGCAGACAGAGGCAACTGGCTTCCCACAGGCTGCAGCGATATTCCCCACCCTCTTCCCCCTCCAGGTGTCAGGTGCACATCCCCAGCTTCAGCCCTCTGATGCCTGGGGAGAGGCACAACCGTGTTCCAACAGCTCTTGTGCCTGTTTCCCTCCTGGCCCCTGCACAGCTGCCTCAAAGCAGTGGGGAGGGGGGACAGCTTGCTGGTGAAGAGTGAAGTCAGCACTGGTGTGTAAACGGACCTTGGGGACTCAACTGGGCTGCTCCCCCGTGAGAGCTCCTGTGACCAGAAATGAACTTTGACCTCCAGCAGGACAGGGACAGGGCAGGCCTGTGCAGAGACAGAGACTAGATAAAGATTTTTACATTTTTTTAACTTACCTTTTTCTTTTTTTTTTCTTTTTTGAGAGCAGGAAGGAGCAGGGGAGAGAGGCAGAGCCCAGGGCTTGGTCTGGCTGTTCAGATCTGAGGCTACCAGAAACTCTGGCTGCTCTTGAAAGGGCTTCCTGCCTCCCCCCGCACTGCCCTGGCTACCTCGCTGGTCTCACCCACAGGGATCCCACCAGCCCTGAGCTAATTTGGGCTTATGGGGGAGAGCACAGGAACACAACGGTGACAGGAATGAACAGCAACAGGGAAGGCAACACCCAGGAGACTCATCCTTATCAAGGAACAACACTATATCAAAGGGGAGCTGTGAAGACTGGAAGAGCCTTTTGTAAAGTCCACAACTGAGCTAAATCCTGCGGTTTCTACATGCTGGTCCTGCAGGAACCCCACCATGAAGACTGCCCCAAATAGGGACCCTTGTGCTGGGTCAGGCCATACACTGGACTTGCTGTACATAGAGCAGTCACACACCCACTGCACGGTCGCTGCTTGCCCTGCATGTGTGCTTTTTAATTAGAGTTTTTGTTTGCAAAGCATCTCTTGTAGAAAAGACAAATTGCATTACTCTCAGCTTATTAAAATCACACTCAGAGTTTCTCAACTGCTAATTACACCCAGGCAGCAGTGTCACTATAATTAAGGCTGGGATGCACGTTTGGGGAGTTGGGAGCCCAGCTGCTGCACAGCCCCTTCCCTGCACCGCTCTAACCTCAGCCGCTGCAATGCGCTCAGGCCTGCTCAGGCCTTGACCCCCTGCGATATCCAGGCACAGCCACTGCTGTGCCATGATGGGAGTTGATGCCCGTAAGGCCACACACCTCTTCCACACTGGGGGAAGGAGTTCCCCACTCCAAATTTCCCCAGGTTACAGCTGGACACTGGCATTGACTCTGTGGCATGTGTGGGGTGAAGGGAAACATGTAGCCTTGGGGCCATGGTGCTGAGGCGTGGGGAGGGAAAGGGGCTTTACTCTTGTTCCTGCTACTGACTGCAATAAATCACACTGCCTGCCTGAGCCTCCCTTTCCTTGCATGCAAAACAGGGATTTGGGGCTTCCTGGTTAATTAAGGGGCTCTGGGGACAAACCACAGGAAGGACCCCTGCTGGCACCTGTCTCATCCAGGCACTTTGAAGCCTCTGTGGAGTGTGGCATACCAACACGCTGGGGAGGGAGCTACACTGGGAGAGGTGTGAAGCCCTAGAGCTACCTAGAGTCCCCAAGCACTGGAGCAATAAAGGAGCCTGCAGACCTGTGAGGAGCCCGGAGCTCACCAGAGCTGTCAAACCATGTCTCTGCACAATTATATATCTATATTTATATATAAAAAAGTGCCTATCACCATATTGATAAACAGTCTTTGGAACCACTCTGACCGCAGAGGTAAGAGCAGGAGTCAGCTTGTCAGTACCTCAGCGCTGGGGCTCGGGCAAAGAGCAGCTGCAGGTGTGCAAACACAGCCCCATGTCTGCCCTGGGCTCCGGGGACAGAGCATTCAGGTCACTCGGAAGTATTTATCCCTAGCCAGATATTCCAGGCACCAGAGCACACCTGGGACCGAGGGGGCTTCCTTCGGGCAAACGGGGGCTTGACACCAGCACCTCCTGCTGCCGAGGGGGAGGGTACCACCTCCGGGAAGACGGAGCGCTAATTAGGGAAAGCAGATAAACGCTGCATCTCTTTCAAGCTGAGTTTCCTTCCCACTGAAATCCTCGGGGTTTCAGTGCTCAGCAGGATGCAAACACATCCTTAAATGACTTCCTGGAGCCCCAGTTTCAAAGATCAGTCCCTTCAAAAGCAATAACATGCCAAGATCAATGGTAGCTCTGAGCTCCAATCACTGCAGCCAATTACAGATCAGATGCTAAGGGACAATTCTACCTTTTCACATTTGAAAAGGCTACTGACACTGCCTAAGCAACCAGGCTTACTTAAGTACCAAGCAAAAAAGGAATGAGTAGGAAAATTTACATGTCAGCAACAGCACGACATGCCCGTGCAATACATCCTGGAGAGGAGAACCTGCAGAGCTTCACCGGGAGCAAACCAGCAGCTACAGCTCACAAGCAAAGGGGAGCAGAGCTCCCAGACTCCTGGATGTGACCCCAAGAACATGTTTATCTGCTCCTTCAACGAGTTTACTACTAACTCCCTGATGTTGCCAATAAAAAGTTCTGGGAAGCAGGTAACAGATAATTATTTTTAATGCAGTACAAGTGAAAAACAAATAAGCAAAACTCCATGTGGAAAGAGCTGCACGGGGTTCCATGCTAGAGGCAGCATGTGCAATGTATTTACTTATGGCCCAGTAATGAAATGGCAGAAGGTAACATATGGTGCTAGCTAGTGAAGGACAGGAGAATTTCAAAGAGCTTGTGGAAAACTTGAAATCATCTGTGAAACGGGGCAAATAAGAGCAGATGAAATTCAGTATAGAGAAATACGTACTGCCTGGCTGTGATAAACTGCTATGAAGTATAGATATATACTGATGAGCCTCAGTTAGCAGCTCTTTTCACCACCACTAAATATACAGATTTGTGACAAAAAATGCAGCTAGAAGGAAGCAAGAATTTGTTAGCTCCCGATTCATCCCCTTTTGTTTAGAGCTTATAAATGAAACTGGGTCTGTAAAGAGGAAAAGTATTCCTTTGAAAAGGATAAAGAGGACAGAGGCAGAGTTAAGAATCAAAGCTGGCAAATCAAGCTACAGCTACAGAAGCTTTTTGAAAGAATAACTTAGTACAAGGAACTTACCTAAGAAACGGCGCAACAAAGATTATGCCCCACAACCTATACTTATCTTGAAAAACAAGGTCTAGGGTGTTCAATTAAGTAAAGCTACCTGTAGATCCTCTTGGAATAGCACTGAAATCTACTCAAACAGGAGAATTCCAGTCAGAGATCAGTATTTTCATCCCTTAAAACACGAGTGCAGGGTCAAGACACGCCACGGGAATGCAATGCCAGGACTCCCCAGAGCCTCAAGCCTTCCTCTCCCTACCTGGAGCCTCTGGCAGTGTAGTATCACCCAGCCTCATCTCACCTTCAGCCTCCGAACAGAGTCGCTCTCCCCGCTCCATCTGCCCCATAGACACACCTGTGCGCTGTGATCCTACCTGGAGCTAAGTGGGATTTTCCATGCAGGCGGTGCGGCATCTCAGGGATCCTCCCAGCACATCCCCGCCTGGCCCAGGGCTTGGCGCCTGGCCCAGGGAGAGGAGAGCCTCTTCTCCAGAGCAGCCGGGCTGTTCCCCTGTGGGTGAGAGGCTGGGTCAGTCCCAGTTCTTATACTGGGCACTAGATGGCACAGATGGGAGGAAATTCAAAGGTAGCCAGCCTGCAATCCGTGGCGTTTCGTTCAAAGGGGTCTGCTATTTGTCCAAAGGAGGCAGCTGCCATGGGGGATGCGCTGCCAGCAGCAGCAGCCCATGGGGGTATCCCCTCCATAGGGTGCTCCCCTTGCCACTGCCCCGGCCGTATCCATTCAGCATCCCACCCCGTCCTGTCCACCCGGTCGCTATGCTGCACATGCTGGATGGCTGTGCAAGGGCTGTGGCCTGTGACCCTGCCTTTGGACATGACCTGCTATTCCTCACCAGCACAGGCTCTCACTGCCTGAGGCACGCAGACACCTTGCCATGGAGTAGCCCTATATTTGGCTCAAACTGCGCCAAAAAGAGGGGAGAAATCCTCCCTGGGATCAACTGTCCTTTCTCTGCAACACTGCACCTCAGGCATGAGCCTGAGGGACAATAAAGACCACCCAACACCAGGGAGCGTGGGGAGAGACACCAAGGGCTGGGCACCCCATCAGCAGTCCCTCTGGGTTCAGGGTAGGACTGAGGAACAGCACCCCAGCACCTTTCCTTTGCCCAGTGGGGTGCAAAGGAGGGAGGCGTTTGGTCACCGCTACCAAAACCATTTTCCACATGATAGCTCCTCCAAAGCAGCTAAACCTTTTCCCTCTGGTTTCCTTCCTTCTCAGCCCTGCTGACTGCAATCACCGAGGCAAGACCTGCACCCCAGAGCCTTTCCAACCTCATCTTCCTCAATTTCTTTAAGGCGTGGATAAAATTCCTTCCAAGTGACCTGTGAGGCCTGACGCGATGAGGCAAACACGGGCTAGGCCGTGCAGACTCGCTGTGCTAAGCACAGAAAAGGCCAAAGCTTTTTTATTTTTTTTTAAGGTGAGAAAAAAAAGTAGGGGCAGGTAGAAGGTCGTACGTTGGCCTCTGCTGTTCTGACATTAGAAATTCACTTTACTTCAAAGGTTAACGCAGTTAGTGCATCTGGTGAAGATCATGGGCTCTGACAGCCTGTCTGGGAAGGCTGCATCCGCGGCGCTGCACGAGGGACAGCGCGTGCAGGACGGCACTGAGGCGAGCCGCTTTGTGCACAAGGCAGAAGTGGCACACATGGGTGTTATCCAAACCAAACCTGAACCTGGCAAAGCCCAAAAGAGCTTTTCTGTTGAGCAGCTCAGTAGTGCCAGGTATTAGTGACATGGCAGCGCTCCTAGGAAAAGCCTGTTTGCTGAAGGGAGCAGCGTTGGGGCTGCAGCCTCCTGGAAAAAAATGCACTGCCCTTTCCTGTCCCTCTGCTCACGTCACTGCCCTGCAGATGGAAGCCTGTCTAGGGATCACCTAAGTTCAAATCCCACAGGGCGAATCCCTCAGGCGAGAGGCAAAAATAAATCAGGTGCCAGCAGTGTAAGATCCAAATTCATCAATGGTGTAAACAGGGCAGTAACTCAATCTGGCTCGGTATCTATCCTGGCTTTTAAAGGCTGAGTGGGTGATACCGGTGACCAAAGACACATGCTGGAGGGAGACTCATGCTAGCTCCAGAGGGCAACTCCAGTCCCGTGTCCAGAGGTTGGCCAAGCAGTACAGAACAGTCCCTTCAACACTGGGCTTTCACCAACAGACTCAGAAACCTGCTTCTGGTCATCCACCTAAGTCCAAATCCTGGGTCATGGGAGTATAACCTGGCACTGAAAGCTTCCTGGGCAGAGGAGCAAATGGTTCAAGAGAAGGCTTTTATGATACAATTGCCACTTCAAGCCCTGCTTCTTGTACTCATCTACCACTCTATGTACTTGGGTGTTTTGAGTTGTCTATATTTGGATACAGATGGAGAAAAAACTAGTCAAGCTGGAAAGAAATAAAACCAGCTTGTCACTTTCCCAACCCTGCCATGAACTGCAAACAAGTTTGTAAAATTTTTTTTTAAAAAGAGCCGAGGTCTTTGAAGAACATGAGAATCTTAGCAGTGCCATCCTTCCCAGCAGGAGGACATCATCTGTGTCATCCTGATGGTTGGACTCACCTCACTCTGCCAGGGCCAGTGATGGTGATAGTATTGAGCTTCCCCCACAGACACCTCTCAAACCAGCTGCCAGCATCTTCACGCACCGTGCCTGCTCAGATCAGACCTCCACAGTCTGGCTGTCTGGCCTCCAGCACCTGATCCACATACTCCCATGGAGGCCTGTGGTTGCTCTCAGCAGTTTAGCCCTGCTGCTAAGACGCTTACAGCCAATATAATCCACGCACTTAGCCACCTCAAACTCCAAAAGCAGCTTAGCGGCACCAGGTGCTGCCTTCAGCCTCTCCTGTATGGGCTTAAGATGGTTTAATTCTTTTATGAAACTGTAACTCTAGCCCATAGCCTTAAACTGAGGAGGTCCCTTCTAAGCCAGGTTTTCTAAAAGCCCTTTAGGAATATTTTTGAGACACACACAAAAAAAGGGATCCTAGAGGGACATATTAAAGGATCAGATGTTTCTGCCTCCTTCAGGCTGGAAGTGTGAGACCCCCAGAGCAAGGCACATTTTAACTCCCTGCGGGGCTTTCTGCTGCTGTTTCTCCTGTCTTGGATCAGCTTCTCAAACGGTCTAATGTACAGTAATGCTTGGAGAGTCCCAGGGTCTTCCTCTGTGTCTTCCATCAGCCTTGTGAAAGCAGCAGCAGCAGGCAGTCACTGCTGTGGCTGAAGAGCGGCGCAGCCCCCGGGCCTGCAGGCTGCCCCCACAGTGCCCCTTCCCGCCATTTCCGCACTTGCTGCATCTGCTCAGCCTTCTTTCCCCTCACTTTCCTGCCCCCTTTTACAAGCTGATCAAAAGCACAATGTGTTACAAAGGGCACCTTGTGCAGTTGCCTTGAAAGGCCTCCTGCCAGTCCCAAGGACTCTGCCTTCTCTTTCTGTAAGGCTTCCTGAGGGTCTTGAGGGCCTGCCAGGGGAAAGCAGAGAGCTGGAGAGGGCAGAAAAGATGTCTTGAAAGCACGTGCAGGACCAAGCAGCAACAGAGAAGTGAAGAAGGTGGAGGGAAAGAGCAGGGGAGTGCAAGCCTGGGGCAGAACACAAGAAAAGTCAGGACTTCCCATCACATCTCTCTGAAAGCCCACACAGGGCTGGAGGTGTGTGATACACTCCCTAAGTGGGATGGGAGAGGAAGGATAAGGCCCTTTCTTCTAGAGCTGTGACACGTATCTCTGTTGGTGCTTTCAGAGCTGCTTGCTGTGTGCTTCTGCCAGGCACTACAGCTGCTGCAGCAGTTCAGCACAAGACTCTGTGTGTCCAAACCTCATAGCATCCAGCTTCATAGTCCGGCTTAATTTAATCAAGATAAAATTAATCTAAATTAAATTAAATGGGTGCAGCATTCTCCCAGAACAAAGGCAACAGAAATCCTCCATGTACCTCAGATACAAAATTACTTCATCATGAAAGTAGTGGAAGCTCAGAATTCCCCTGTGCTGAGAAGTCAGGTTAATGCTGTGCATCACTGGAGCGGACTGGTGACCTTCACTGTGCTGGCAGCAATGCTGTCCAATTTAACTGTGACCACAAGATCACAAGTTGTTAAGAATCTCTACACAGGCAATATACTGGCCAACAAATGTGCTTTTATGGGTCCTGCTAAAACTTGATTAATTTGCCCAATAATGAGCAAGACAAGTGTCCATAGTTACTTTTAAAGCCTGTCACTGCACAGGTGCATGTCTCAGACCCAGGCCAGCACCAAGGGGCTTCGTGGGCTGCAAAGGGAGCCTCAGCTGCAAAGAAGCAAAAGGCTTAAAACCTAATTCATATTACATGAGCTACTGCTACCATTTCTCCATCAAGTCCAGAGCCTCAGCAGTGCCTGCCTGCATGCAGTTGCTACTGCCAGCACTGATGCTGCAGGAACTCCTTAAAACCACAGCCCAAGTGATGCTGCACTCATCTTTTACCTCCCCACCTCCATGTACTCTGCACAACCATTAAGAGATTTCTTCCCAGCAACTGCGTTCTCACGGACTGGTGGACCTTCTCCAGGTCTGTGCTGCTTTGTTCAGTCAACAGTTTATAGATGTTCAGGCTATGAAGCTCCCCACATAAATTTTCCCTTGAACAGACCACGGCCAAACAGCCAATGTGTTTGCACCCAGATGTAACGGAATCAAACTTGGAGCCTGGAGTAGCCTTTTGTATGTATCTCCCTGCAGCTACAGCTCCCTTCCCTGCAGCAGGCTTGGCTTTGAGGGATCTGCAGACAAGCTCAGAGCCACAAGAAATAACAACTTGGGAGCTCAGACAAGCTGGTCTGCAGGCAAACAAAAGCTGAAGCTGTGAAAGCGCAAGGCAGTCGATGCAGCGTCTGGCAGCACAGCCTCACCCCCTCCTTAAGCCTCTTTCCCTTCTTTACTCTAAATTAATCAATTACGTTTCCAGCCCAGCAACAACAGTAAAAAAAGTAACCTTCATCACATCTAAGGCAAACATCATCAGGACTGTCATTCAAAGCCACCATGGCCAGCATACAGATCGCAACAGCCCCAGTGAGCGGGCAGGTGCATGAGCTGCCCAGCTCCTCCCGGGCAGGGGGACCTGGAATTGCAGTCACACTGTGATCACCTCTGGGGATTTCAAGGAGAAGGGGGGTGGCATGAGCTCTGGGTGCAGCAATCCAGCTCTGGGGTCTCTGCAGGGCGTGCTGGGTGCTGAACGCTACCCAAACAGGGCAGGGGTGCATTATACAGTGCAAACTTAAAGCAACTCTCCAGTTGTGTCAGGGAGGATCCCACAACCTTCCCAGGCACAGCACATGAGCCCAATCTCCCAGCTAAGCACTACATATGCCACAGACCCTATGGGGAAGAGAAGACACAAAAATGAGAGGCCTTGGCAACCTCTAACCACGGCTGCCTATGTGAATCCATAAGGGGTCAGCAATCTCTATCCCCTCTCCAGTCTACTGGTGGGCAAACTGAGTCACAGGAGGCTAAGTGTGACAGCAAGAGCAAGCCAGGAGTGTTCAATGAAAGCATCAGCCCAAGGCTCAAATGCAATCAACAATGTGACATGGTGCTAGGAGACAAACTGAAGCAAACCCACACACCCCACTGTGCTATCTGTGGAACCAGAGTGCATCTGCACCCCCACAGCAGTCCCACCAGTTCACTAGAGGCTACAGCAGGACTGGAGGAGGGACAGGCAACTAGTTGAAGGTGATCTAAGGTCTGAAACAGCTCCTGTGTGAGACCAAGGCTCTTCAGCCTGGGAAACAGAAACCTGAGAGGGGACATAGCAGGGGTTTATCATTTGACAGCAGCATAGAGGAAATGAACAGGGAATGGCTGCCTGTTGCCTCTCCCAATATTTAAGCTACAAAGCATCAAGAGAAAATAGTAAGTGACAGATTCAGAACAAAGTAAATATTTCTTCAAACAGCATGCAGTTGAACAGTGAAACTCACTGTCATAAAGATGTTGTAGATGCCCCAGATTTGCTCAGGCTCAAAAAAGGTTTAGAAAAACCTGTAAAGGACTACTAAATGCAGAGACACCCCACCACTACCACCACCACCTCCACCCCTCCCAGGAAATTCCCAAACTACAGATGTCTAATGGTGAGGAGGGTACTTGGGAACACACCAACCTGCACCTCTCTAGCACCCTCTATTAACCACTGCTAATTCAGGATCCCAAGGGAGAGACCTGCAGGCTGATCCAGTACAGTTGCTCTTTTGTTCCCAACACTGACCCCAGTGCTTCTTCCTTGCCCTAAAGGCCAGGAGCTGTGAACTTTCCCACTACTGTACACTGGGGTGGTAACAAGGCAACGTTCTTACAGCACAGCATTCAAGTGAATAGCATGAGAATCTCTGTTTGGTTTCTGGTTTTCCCACTCCTAAGCAAGATATTTTTTAGAAAACTCTAACTCAGCCATGCTGCACCAAGCTAGGGCACAGCACCATGTGTTTAGGTTAGAAGCAAGTTAATATCCTCCTGAGAGGTGCTAATACATCCATGGGGACGGGGTGAAGGAATTCTCTTTCCAAGCCTCAAAACCACAGCTGGTGGTTGCTGCAGGAGGCCCCACAGTCCCCACCCTGTCCTGCCCAACAAGCTCATGGGCAGATCTATTTCCCTGTGAAGCTTTCAGGTGCCCTTGCCACCACAGCAAGGGAAGGTGGGGACGCTCTGTGGGTTGGTACCCCTCAGGCACTGCATCCTCACCTACTGGCTCCATCTCTCCTAGGCCTGCACAGGGACAGAGGGTGCAGTCCCTGACAGACAAACCTTCTCC
Organism: Zapornia atra; assembly: GCA_013400835.1. Lineage (NCBI taxonomy): Eukaryota > Metazoa > Chordata > Aves > Gruiformes > Rallidae > Zapornia > Zapornia atra. Next base: position 95,658 of record VZTU01012943.1, read on the forward strand.
CCTTATATGCAGCAAACCTTGTTGACCATTTTAGTTATAGAAATACACCCACCTGCTGCCATGTGCCATTTAAAAGGGCACACACAGATAGGACAGGATTATCTCTTGGTCTACAAAGAGTGACCAGCCATTCATTCTCCTTCGATAAAGCCAAGCAGAGCATTGGGGTGTGTCTCATTAGCTCCTATTATTCATGCTGTCATAGCATTTCCAGTTTTAAAACACACAGACAGGAGACAGCTGAACTGCTCCTGTAACTGCAGCACACAGAGTCTCATCCCTGCCTAAGTGTAAACTGCAGATTATGCTTCCTTCTCCTGACTCTGGGAGATAAGGTGTGAGACAATTCAGCCATACAAAGCCATTGTGCTATGAAACCGATCCTGTGGTTACACACCCTGCTATCGCTGCTTCCCCTTGCAGCAGCACTCAGAGAACAGAGCAGGTAGAAGCACAGATCTAAGGCAGCCTGTCCAGTTGACAGATGATGGGGAAAGGCTGTCATGCAACCCTCCATTGACACCTTTACCCATCGCTCCAGCCTGGCAGATTTTGTTCTTCCCTTTGCTCCCAGTGACACTCCTGCAGCTGTAATGCTTCACCCCATAAAAGCGATTTTGTTTTGACCCAGCCTCTGTCAAAGCTCTCCAACAAGATCCTGAAGTCCTTACTCAGCATCTACTTCCTCCAACTGGGATTAGCCTGAGTCAGGCTCAGCAGTATCTCAGGATCTGGCGATGCTGATTTCTTTCTTGCAGGTGCTTAGATAGAGCAGGGAGGGGAATAACAGGGAGATGGACAGCCAGGGGTTTTGGCTGATCAAACACTGAGTAAAACAGACAGTCTGTCAGAATTTGGCCTAGCAAAATTCTAGACAGAGACCTGTGTAAACACAACAACAAAACTGATGCATTGGCCAGGCTGCTTTAGAGTCCATCCCTATTTCATCCCTGTCTCTTCAAGCCAGACTCAGTCACACATAGAGTATATGAAAGAGGCTGTAATGATGCAGAGCACCCACATCTCCATGCCCGTTTGTGGCCCTGAGGAACATCAAGAAGCAAAATGAACCTTGCGACCATGGCCACCCCCATTCCCCCAAAGTGAGGACCCAACAGCCCCAAGAACAGATTCTCCTGCAGCTGTATCAAATGATGGCTGTCTAATGGATGCACGAGGCACCTAAACCTGCCCTGGCACAGCTTGAGTCCATTCCCCCTCATCCTATCACCTGTCATTCGGGTGAAGAGACCAACACCCATCTCTATACAACCACCTTTCAGGCAATTGTAGGTGGTGATAAGGTCTCCCCTCAGCCTCCTCTAAGCTAAACAACCTCAGATCCCTCAGCCACTCCTTGTAAGGTTTGCTCTCCAGCCCCTTCCTCAGCCTGGTTGTCCTTCTCTGGACACAGTCCAGGACCTCAATGTCCTTCTTATGGTAAGGGGCCCAAAACTGAACCCAGCACTCGAGGTGCCACCTCACCAATGCCAATCACAGAGGCACAGTCACTTCCCTGGACCTACTGGCCACAAGTAAGCCCACAGTTCCAGCTCCAGAAAGTGCAAGGTCAGGCTGAGCCATTGGTTATACTGGGAGCATGACTTAACTGCCTGCAAAATCTCAGTTGTTGGAGATGGGATCCAGGCTGGTTTTAATCACCCTGTTGGATAGCCATGACTCTGTCTGAGCAAAAGCATGTGCTGAACTTGCTGTGCACTGCTGGAGGAGGGAGGAACGCATACATACGAGGAAGACACTGCTACCCACAGCAGGTAAGGACCGGTGCCAGCACCGTACTATCAGTTGCAGACGACTGGTGGTGGGCAACATTCCTGCCACTTAGATTCTTAAAAACACCTCCTCTGGGTCCAACTGCAGACTGGCAGAAAACACAGCCCACAGAAGCGGTGCCAGGCAGATGGCGTGTTTTGAACCACTAGCAACCTTGACAACCTTTTGCAGCGTTCGAAGAGTTTGCCCAGGAACGACAAGAAGCAGCTCCCCCAGGAACGACAAGAAGCAGCTCCCCCAGACGCCTGCACGGAGCGGTGCCGGCAGCATCCGCTTCGCTCTTTGTCTTCTCCACCGAGCATCTCCCGGCAGAACAGAGCCGGGAGGAGGCGGCGCCTCCGGGGAGAAGAGGCGGCAGGGGCTCCCCAGCCGCCGGGGAGGCGGGTCCTGGGGCAGGGATCGAGCAGATAAAATCCCCCTGGGGTGTAGCTCCACCGGGAGTGCCGGGAACGACCCGCCGGGGAGCACGGGGAGCCGAGGCGTGGCCAGCCGGGCGGGGCGGCCCGGACCCTCCGCCTCTCCCGACACCTCCCCCGGCCCAGAGCCCGGTACCCGCCCGCCCGGTCCGGAGCGCGGCAGCATCGCGGCCGGAGCGCGGCCATGGGCTCCCGGCTGAGCCGGCAGAGTAGCCTGGAGGAGGAAAGCCCCGAGGACGCCTGCACAGGCAGGCTGGAGGGCGGCCGGGGCGACTTCCACCTCTCCTCCCTGCTTCTCCACCCGCAGAAGCTGCCCGGGGTGCTGCGGAAAGCCTCGCCGGCGCCCTACGTGCGGCGGGTGGGGTGGCTGCGGGAGATCCAGGCCACCATCCGGGAGCACAAGCGGGAGCACGCCGTGCACATCCTCAGGCTGCTCAGGAAGGTAAATGCAGCGGGCGAGCCGGTCCCCGGGACCACCGCCTCCGGGGCGGTGCGGGCGGGATCGGAGCGGCGGCCAGGGCAGGCAACAAAGGGCTGTGCGCGGCGCGGGCGGTGCCGGCCGGGCCGGGGTCCGCAGTGTCCCCCACGGCCGGCGGTGTGGGGCTGGGAGCCGCGCTTTGCAAGCCTCCGTCCTCGACGGTGTGGGTCTGCAGCCGCCCTTGTCAGCGCGGGGCGGGCCAGGCTCTTTGTGCCGCTTTTCGCGTGTCCCGGTGGTGCGGGAGCCGCCGCGCCTCGCTCGGTGCCCGCCGCGGCAGGAGACACACGCCCCGGCTCCCTGCCACCGCCCCGGCTCCTGCCCGACTCCCAGGGGCTGGGGGAATGGGGCTGGGAGAAGGCTGCATGCAGGAAAAGGGGTGCCCATCAGCCGCCCCCATCCGCGCCAGCCCCTTGGGGTGATCAGGATCGATTCCACCCAGAGAAAAGCCACTGCCCTGCCACCACATCCCACTACACACACGACCTCCCCCCGGCCAGGCTGGCCCAGATCTGTCTTTGGGAGCATCCAGGATGGTCTTGCAGAGGACCTCTGGGACAGTCTGGGCTGAGAGGAGAGGTAAAGGGGTCAGTGTATCAGTGGGAGCCTGCTTCTGTCTGCCGCCATTCAGGAACGGAAAAGCCAGTGTGCAGACAGCATGGTGCCAAAGTGATGCTGAGGCCAGAGCCCTGCTGCTAGAACAGAGCCACCTCCTCCATCACTCAGTGCTACCATCACTTTCCAGGCAAATTTTGCTCCCCCAAACTGCAGGAAACTCTGCAGTCAGTAGCAGAGGAGACAAATCCTCCCTCTTATTTGCACATAAACACCATTAAGTTCTTAGCTTAGCATGTTCCTTCATGAAATAATGACCTACTTCATCTGGGGAACATACTGAGTTTCTTGCCATATGCATTAGAGCAAGGACTGGCTTGCTGGGATGCTTGTACAGCCATACTACTGGGAGCTGCATTAACAGCCCTGTGCCTGTCCTGAATGTCCCAGGGTTTACAGCACATGCAGTGGTGGTGGTCAGTGCCCTGGCTGCCAGCAAGCTGCACGCTTACGAGTGAGAAGTTACAGGATCAAAAATCACATCTCTACTTTTTCTGTCCACTGCCCTTGCGTCTACAGGAGGTTCATTGGCAGCACCACAAACTTCTTGCCATCCATGTAGACAACATAAACCCTGAGCAGAAAGCCTGTTTGTGTGCACCAGTATAGCAGACAAGGGTTGAGTAAGATTTCAAAGTCACTTTTGGAAAGGCACCGTTACAAGAAGCTTGTGAGAAGGAGAGGCAACCACTCACTTCATGAGCATGGTGATGTAACATGAACAGACTTTTGTAGGGTATGCCAGAGGCCAGAACTGCAAAATATCATTTTCTATTGTGCTCAGCACCTTTTCTTGAGACTGAAGCACTGAAATTCCCCACAGACCTTGGAGGTTTCCAGAAGGTCCATCTGCGGACAGCCACTGTTTGAATGCTAAGTCACAGGGCCATCTGGAATGGAGGGTCATGTCTAAGCCCTCTTTTCAATGTGCCTGCCAGCTCATTTCAGGATCAGCTAAGCACCCAGCTTCCCCACATCTGTGCTGAGAATTCTCATGTCCTCAACACTCACATTTTGTCCACTGCCTTGCCAATTCCCTTCATTCCTGGTCCCCGTGTCAAAACAGCACCCCTCTTTTCATCCACTCACAAGACAGCAGTGGGGCACGCATCCTGTAACCACACCACTGCCTGCCTCCAAGTAGGGAACCAATCCAGCCCCACCCCAAAGCCTCTGGTTCACTGTGTGCTCAGAGATTTCAGAGAGGGAGGACTATACCACACCCTTCAACAGCAAAACACAACTCCCAGCCAGTCTGGGGTCATGTAATCAGAACCAGTCCTCCTCACATGTCCAAACATCAGCTTCAAGGAGGACTGTGATCAGCCTTTTTTCTCATTTGCACGTTCCCTTGACTCAGCCAAGCTCAGCCCTTAGCTCAGTCCCCAGGACGGTCGTGACGCAGCCTGGCTTACCTTGGCAGCTGCGCGCTCTCAGGAGTCACGGGTTAATGTGTCCCAGGTGAGGGTCTGTTTGTTACCTGTGAAAAGAGAGATACCTCCTTCACTCTAGTGGACAGCAGGGATATTTAACACCATATCTCATCACTGTGCCTTGGACCAAGTCCAAACATCCCAGAGAAGACAGAGCAATGGTGGGACCGGAATTGCAGCCTCCCCAAACAAGTAGATGGTCTCAAGCAGACCAGAGGACATGGCTGGCCAATGCATGCCTCCTGCTGCAAGGCAGCCTGCTGCTCCCAGCAGACCCAGACCTTGTCCAGCCCTGCAGATGTATCCCACTGGATGTAATTGTATCTCCCAGTGTTTTTTGACCTGTGGCCTGCAGACCACAAAGGGCTCTGTACTGCTCCCAGGATGCTGGGAGGTTGTAATAAAATCAAGCCAGCCAGCCAGCAGCAGATCCACCAAGAGGTGCAAGATCCCAGCATCTCAGAAGACTGCACAGAGAACAACTGCAAACCATAGGTGTACACTTGCTTTGTATAGGAAAACTCGGACAGCTCCATTGCACAGCATCCTAAAAGTCTCAGAAATACACCCCTGCAAGAGACAGACCAGCTTGCTTGCTGCTCTGAGTGGGCACCACTCAGGGGAGACATTAGACTTAGACCAGCAGGATGTCTGGCACGATCGGATCTTTCCCGTGCTGAGACAACGGCCAAGGGTCCTTTTTATGATAACTGTGCTAATCCAACTGAGCTGGTGAGACTTAAACTATCCCATAGTCTGCAGCCACCCTTTGGGTGGTACAGAATTTTCCAAGAAATGAGAGAAAGGGAGACAGACACGTAAGATGAACCAGAACATGCCCCATGGCTAAGAATTTATGGGCTATCAACGCAAGGCGAGTATTTACAGCTATACTATTTATAAATCCTGCCTGCAAGGGGTTTATAATGGGAATGCAGATTCATCTTAATGGTATAGCTCCAGTTGGGGGAGTTTAATTACTGCTCTGACATACACTGCTGCATGCCCAGCCATGCCATCCTCTCAGCATCTTTCTTAATAGACACAGATTACACTTGGCGTAGGAGGCTCCATCTCCCCGAAGCCTTACGGTTAAGGGAGACATTGGCGTGATGCCTTGGTACGCTCCTGGCCCACATCCAGCTGTGGCTGTCTGTCCTTCAGCACTGATGCACTGCTTCAGTTTCTTGGCTGCTGATGGGCGTCATCTCTGTAGGCACAGTGATGGGGCTGTAAAGGATTTGTTCTCCCTTTCTCCACCAGCTCTGTGGCCAGGGTCTCTGGTATTGCACACTCTACTCTGTATATCCAGAGCAGGAGAGGGTGGGTACAGCACTGGCTTTGATTGTTGTTCAGGATTAAGATCCCACACCTCTGTCAACTATCCCACACCTCTGTCAACTATGGCTCCATCCCTGCTGGTGATGTATGTGTGCACACCCAGCTTCTCTTTCGAGCTCTCACAGCATCTTTCACTGGGTGGTGCCCAAAGCACACATTCAGTGGAGCAGCAGGAACATATGGGGCACCCATTTGCTTATTCATTTCTTCTGGCAGCAGCGTGCAGAATGGGCAGAGGACTTGTTTCCTTCCTCAGCTGAGCCCTCCTTGTCAACTGCATCATCAAACCTAGCACTGTCCCTATTACTCTTAAGGAGCTCTTTTGTTCTCCAGGTCTATTCCCAGGGTGGTTTTTCTGCTCTGAGGGGATTTTCATGTGACTACGTGATCTCTTTTCCCCAATGCTATTTTTTTTCCTCCACAGCTCTGCAGTACCTCCTGCTTGTAATAACTGTGTCACAGATTAGATCTTAGCTTGCCTCCTAGCAAGAAACAGCTTGGCTCTTTGCAGTATTGCCCATCTGATCCCTGGGGAGGGTTTTTTGTTCCCAAGGATGCTGAGGTTTTCCAGCATATCCAAAGGTGCCCTGTATCTGGTCCATACAGGTTAAGTTGTATGGACCATGAATGTTCCCCTAGCTCACACTGTGGAATTTGGGAAGAGGACTCCTTGTGACCGTTGTGGAGAGCTACCTATAAATTCACAGTTGTACCTGAAAGACAACACCACCAGTGCTTACTGAGAAGCTCAAAGCACAGCTAAACTTACACTGATGGGCAGGACTTCAGTCAGCCAGACACTACCAGGGTTCCATCAGTATCTACCTACCTGAGGAAGGTTTGATTCTTCCAGAAAAGTTGAGATTGAAGCAGCAGGTTTGGCACCAGCCTTCCTGCTCAGCCCCTTCAGCAGATTCACACTTAGAAGCTGATGAAACTGTAAGTTTTTCTGGATCTAATTCTCTTTGGGCTCCAGCCAGCCTGGAAATGATATCACTCTCACCTTCCTGTGGTAGGTGGGAAGGAGGCAGGCAGTCCCTAGACTGACTAGCTCGACTTAACACTGCATCTCACTCAGCACTCTGCCTGTCCACGGTCCCCCATCAAAGCGATGCCGGGTCACACACAGTTCTTCACCATTGTTGGATAGTTTCCTGTATTGAGCAACCAGCTGACACCTCACAGAAGTTACTATCTGGTTTCAAAGCACTTCATGGCTAGAGGTCTAAGGGACCCTGTGTATCTGATTGACTGTGTTTTTCTTCTAGGACCTGGGACTGGAAGGGACGTTCCTCAATGAAGTGCTCTACAAAAATGCGACTTTCCTCAACTTGGTGGATCCCATCTCCCACGACTTGCTGATGAGCCTTGCCAGGGATCTGCAGTGTCCTAAAAAGGTGAACCCTTCCCTCAGCTCAGTGGACATTTTGAGTCATAGCACTGATGCAGAGTGATCCCTAACAGTGTTGGGTAGCACTCTGCCTTCCTCCACGTGCCTTTGGAACGGTAGCACACAGAATGTTATACATATTTCTGTAGAAAGCAAAGCTACCTCAGACCATGAATGCAGCTGGAGGGGGGAGGGGAGGTGTTACATGCACAGAAATAAGGCATTTACTTTTTGCACCAATAATAAACTTGGTGACAGGGTACTGGCCAGGTTATAGGGTGGACGGTGCTATTAGACTGACTAGCATGCCCCAGAGGGTCAAAGCAGCTGATGGGGCTGCAGAGGGGAACAGATCTCTACTCTCTGTCCAGGCTGATGCCTCTGCAGGGGAGGGGAGACCCTCTGTCTTGCCAGGCCCTTTGCTGTATGTAACTACCATAACTCAGCATTACACCTCCCAGATCTTCAAGTAAAGAATGGTGCTGTAGGAACGTACTGCATCTCAGGGTTCATGAAGCACGTGTTGTGTGCATGGCATCCCTGCACTGCTCTGGCACTTCAGAGAATGAGGAGAGCAGACACAAAGAAAGGCAAGGCCAAACATGGACAAACATAACAGATACCACAGTCCCACTGCACACCAGCATCTACTTCTGTTGCCCTTTGCCACCACTAACACTGGGATTTGCAATACATCCATTTGCTCACCAGGCTCAGCAAGTGCTGTGTTTGCTTTATAAGGAGAGCAATGGAGCAAATGTCTTTATCTAAAGAGAAATATTAAGCACACAGAGCTCAGAGCAAACAGCAGCACCCAGGGAATACACTGAATGTCTGATGTAGCTTAGTGGCATTTCTAACCTTGTTCTGCCATCTCCTGAGGCTCTCTGATAGCAATTAACCAGACTGGGCTCAACAGCCCAACTGCATTTAGCCAAAGTTTAATCACCATCATCGGGCTGGGACACAGCCTGAAAAACCTTCAAGTGTCATTTTGGTGGGAGTTTTCTGGGTGTTTGAAGAGGGGGAGGTTGCAGCAGTACCACCTCTTAACCATATCTCATTTGACCTCATTCCCAGCTCCATACCAGACCATCTCCAGCCTCATGCTGTGCAGCACCCTTCAGGAGAGGCAGCATGAGGGGACTTTACCCTGCCCCAGTGCCAGGTGCCTACCAGATAACGCACTACAACCTCTTTATACCTGCATACACCTCCCCCTCTCTTGCCATGCCTTGCAGATGCACTGCCACATGCAGCACTGCATAGATCAGAGCTTCCCCATTGCTAAGGAAGATGCTGAGCACCTGAGCTGCTCCTCAGAGCCACAAGCAGTTTAATTAAGTGGTTGGAGAGACTCGGCACCCCTCCCAGCACAAACATCAGCATGCTACATCCCCTCTCCAACCCTGGCTGAGCATCTGGTGGGTGTTAAATGCATTACAGGCAAGCAGGCTGAGCACAGTTCCCAGTCTGTCGGTGGAAATTAAATCAGTGAGTACATGGGGAGGAACAGGAGGGCAATTCTCAGTTGTGAGCCAACAAACACTTGCAGAGCATCAGGCCAGCTTCTCTGCCGAAGCCAGGTGTGTGTGTGCACCCACTTGGAAAGGTTTGCTGCTGTAGGGGACAGCAGGGTGCCAGCTGCAGCCTTGCTGGCACAGCAATAGGCTAGAACACCCCACTTAACCCAAAGGCAAGGGTCTGTGTGGGGTGCCTAGGGGAGCTGGGACAAGGATCAGTGGGTGCTCAGCTGAGCACTGAGGTGGGATCACAGAATCACAGGGGTTGGAAGGGACCTCGAGAGATCATGGGGTCCAACCCCCCTGCCAAAGCAGCTCCCAGCTCATATTACATAGATAGGCATCCAGACAAGACTTGAATCTCTCCAGAGAAGGAGACTCCACCACCTCCCTGGGCAGCCTGTCCCAGGGCTCCCTCACCCTCACTGGGGAAAAGTTCTTCCCCATGTTGGTGTGGAACTTCCTGTGCTCCAGTTTACAGCCATTGCCCCTTGTCCTGTCCCCACAGACACTGAAAAGGGGCTGGCCAATTCCCCCTGCATCCCATGTCTAAGATATTTATAAACACTAATTAGGTCCCCCCAAGTCTTCTTTTCTCCAGGCTGAACAGTCCCAGCTCACTCAGCCTGTCCTCACAGGGGAGATGCTCCAGGCCCCTAATCATCTCCATAGCCCTTCTCTGGACTCTCTCCAGGAGATCCCTGGCTTTTTTATACCCCTCCACTTAGCACAGCAGATCAGCCACATGCTGCTGGCACATCCCTGGGGAGTTCAGTTGATTGGGTGGCTGCTTGGGAGCAGCACAGTGCAGCTGCTGGCCCACAGTGCAGCATTTTAACCACTTGCAATAAAGAATAAATTAGCATATTCCCTGACAGCTTTACTATGTGTTTACCTATCAAATCCCTAAATGCACATGCTGCACCACAGCTGGAGGGCTGAGGAGTGGGACTGCAGGTGTCTGTCAGCATTTGCAAAATATGCTAGGAGACAGAAACACCAGCCTTCAGCAGCTGCCATTCACTGTTCTGCTGCACCAGAGGGGAGAGGTGCTGTTCAGAGTCATGGCAATAGGGAACACCCTAACTAAACCCAGGAACATTGTAACCATATCTCAGTGCCATCTTCTCCGGATGAGTTACTGCAGGGGATGGCAGGAACTGCTGGCACTGGGAAGCTCCCACACTCAAACCTCCAGGAGCAGAATGCACTGCAGAGAAGGAAGATGGAGTACAGGGTCCTTGCTGGTTACCTGTCCTGGCAACTCCCAGCTGGAGCACAGGAGGGAGCAGACTCAGGCTGCTGCTGCAGGAGGAGCAGCGATGTCCCAGGGCACATCTCTCCCAGCAAGAAGCACCTGGGGGATAGGGCAAGGGTGCTGCCTGCTGCCCAGCTGGGGAGGGGTGCTGTTGAGCATAGGGCAGAGAAGCAGGGACACCCATGCTGCCCCCACACTGGACTTTTCTGAGAGCAGAGATCTTTTGAAGCAAAGGGCATACGGGGTCCTCCACAGAGCCCTCCTCATATTGTCAGCCACCCCTGCCTTCCTGGACTTGCCTGGTCTAGAGGAGGGCTCCCCACAACCACTCCAGAAAATTTAATCTCCTCTTCTGAGCTCCACTTGCTCCTTGGTGGGGCATGAAATTGTATCCCTGCTCTGGGAAGGAACATGCTGGCTGGGCTGCAGTCCTTCCTGGCAGCACAGAGCTACACCTGTGGCACAGAGACATCTCAGGTATTTTCACCATTCCTCTTTCACCTTCTTCTCCTCTTCATCTCCTCTCCAATACGCATTCCCCTGCCCCACTACCACCTCTGATCCCCCCTCATCTTCCCCCTTGCTTCTTGTTCTGCCTGCAGAGGCTGAGCTGCCCCTTTGCTTTCAGGAATACGACCCCTGGAAATCCTCGGACAGGATCTGCAGGCAGCTGATTTACCACCTGACCCCCCACTCCAAGTGGCACCGTCACGGCATGCCCCGCAGGAAGCCCCAAGTGTGGTAAGCAGCCTGCTGGGTACAGCGTGGAGAAGCACAGAGTGGGGTTTGCTGGGAGAAGGACCTGCAGCCAAGCTCTGCACCACTCTGCCCCTTTCAGAGGATGGCAGGGCTGAAAGCCTGGAGCCTCTGCTCAACCTCTTGGAAGACCCCAGCCAAGGGGCGCAGGGTCAGCGCCGCCCCCGCTCTCCCCAGTCTGCCCTGCTGTCTACTCCTTTTTAGGTAGTTTATGTGGTACAGTTCCTCACCCTAGTGTGGGGACATCAATCCCACCAACTACACAGCAGAGACAGCCCTCCTGGCAGGCACTGCAGGGTGTTTGGCCCTAAGAACATGGGCAAGGCTGGCAGCCTTACACATGCACACACCCACAGAGCCACAGAGTCCTTTAGGCTGGAAAAGGCCTTTAAGATCATGAAGTCCAACCGTTAATCTAGCACAGCCAAGTACAAGCTATGTCCCTTTGCACCACATCTACAAGTCCTAAATTCTTCCAGGGGTGATGACTCCACCCCTTCCCTGGGCAGCTGTTCCAATAACCACCCTTTCAGTGAAGAAATTTTTCCTGATATCCAATCTAAACCTCTCATGGCACAAGTTTCCTATTGTCCTGTCCCTTATTACTTGGGAGAAGAGACCAACACCTACCTCACTATGACCCCCTTTTGATGAGTTGTAGAGAGCAATAAGGTCTCCCCTCCTTTTCTCCACATACCAAGCTGAGCCAGCACCCAGCTCTGCATCCTTGTTTGTCCTTGTTTATCCCAGTGAAATTTCCCTGTCTGTGGGGAAGGTCTCCCATTGCAAGGCACTACCACAGGCTGATTGCCCCATTCAGCAGGAACCACTTTGGGGTGGCTACCTGGTCTCTGTCAGGACCAGGCAAGCGACCCAAGATGATGCAGAAGGAACCTGACTCAAGGCACATTGGCCACAGACAAGCTTCCTGCATGGCAGCTGCTTTCCACTACTGCAAACATATTCAGACACCCACACATGTTCTCTCTCTGACACTTGCTAGCTTTTCCAACCAGATAAAGAGCAATCCCTACTTCTTTTAAGTCTCCCCCTTCTCCATTTTCTTCAAGCAAAGCCTGTTTCTGTGACACAGATCATCAGTGTGGAAGAGACAGAGAAATGACTAAGAAAAAAAGGAGCTCATCTCAGCCCTGTTAGCTTAACAGGAATAAATGCAGGATTGGGTGAGGAGAAATGCAAATGCTGTCTGAGAATGGCCTTGGGCTTTGCTGAGGCTTTCAGAATCCTCCATGCATGTGCCAGCAACTTCAAAAAATCCCCCATGGGAATTGGCATTTCCATCCTACCTTTCATTCTGACTCAGAGGCACATCCCCAGTGCATCTTAAGGAATAAAATCCCTAATACCATGATTCCCAGGCCATCTGTCTCTCATACCTGAGCCTTACTTTGCCACCAACTCTGAGTGCTCTGTGGGTTCCAACACGCCCATTCCCAGCACCCCAGGACAGGGCTGTTTGTGCCAGTTTGCAGGTGGGAACCACACACAGAACAAGACTGAGGGACCAGAGACGAGTCCCATTCCAGACCCACTCAGATGACCTTTTCCCCATGGAAAATGCAGAGCTCTAGAGATGTAGGATACAGAGACCAGGTCTGGCCTCATCCCTGTAGCATCCCAAGACAGGGAGGCTTGAAGATAAGTGCTGCAGACAAGGAATGCTCTATAGAGGGCAGCTGTCTCCATTCCTTTCCAAGCTCCCTTTTGCCAAAACTCAGACTCATTTTGGTTTTCCAGCTGAAAAAACCTTCCCTGCCACTACTAACTCAACCCTCAGCCTTCATACTCCTGTTGACAGACAGAAAAAACCTCTTCTCCAGTTGGACTCCAGGCTGGAGACTCAAACTGGAGGTGTACCCTCTGATTGCACAGCCCAGTGAGAGCAGAGGGATGCCTGTGGCAAGCTCATCACTTACTCACACCCCAGAGAGGAGGTCTGCAGCCAGAGGAAGAGCACTGGGGGCCACGAACCCAAATCCCACACAGAGTCAGGCCCAAAGTATTGTGAGCAGGAGTAGGGAGAGGGGAACATGGCAACACACAGTGCAGGGAAATGCAGGTGTGAAACACAGCGCTGCCTGACAGCCAGGCCCAGCTGCCAGGCCTTACATGGGGCACTAAATAACTTTGATTCAATATTGGACAGCAAAGCTTCCCCTTTTCAGACTGGGGAGGAACTTGTTTGCAGCCAAAGGCACCTGCAGAGTTGGCATCCTGCAAGACCACAGGTGATGTCAGTCGCAGGAAGGCAAATGAAGAAACAGCTGCTTCATCTGGAGGTGTCAGTGCCTGATTTTGCTGAGCCAGGCTGTTTTTACCCCATCTGAATTCTCCACTTCCCTCTGTCTGCTACAGGGAGTATTTACTATAGCCTCTCTCTCTGAACTCATGCCCTTAGCTTGTACCCTTCCTGCCATCAAGGTCCCGTAGCAAGCATCAGTGTAGCAGCAATGCCTGGTAGGTATTTCTAAAATCCAGTGGGGATTTGGGATAGCAGGGGGGAACCAGCACACAGAGATCCCATTCAGGAACTGGAGTCTTCTCTCACTGTTGCCATTTCCTGGGCTTTGGCTTCTGGCTTTCAGACAGCTGATGCAGGACTCCCTTGTTCCCTTCTGAAATGTGATTTCTGCTTTCTGGCAGGATGTTTGATGGGTCCAGGGGATCATTAACAAGCCCAGGCATACAGAGAGCTTAGAGCATCTGCCAGGTTTTAATTACATTTGGGCCGTTACAGACATGTGGGATGGGAAATGGAAAGGATCTGCAGCACTAGAGCCTCATCTCACATCAGGTGTCCCCACCACCAGAGAGCAAGCCAGCAGGTCAGAAACAAGCTACCCATCTACTCTCAGTGGGACCCAAAACATCCAGGAAGTACAAACCTGAGGCACCCATGAACTGATGAAGAGAAAGGAGAAGATAGATTTCTTGGAGCACTCCTGTCTCGATACACTGACCAGAGCAGAGGCTGTACAGGGATGTGGAGGGAGAAAGCTCACTGCAGGACAGTGGACTCATTGCAACAGCAGCTGAACTGAGTAGGAGGCATCCAGCCCGAGCTGTGTCTAGTTTCTCTGCTTGATTGAACTGTCAGAGGCGATGCTGGCAGACAGTCCAACCCCTGCATCCATGCCTGTGGGTCCTTGACAGCAGCTGTCTGCCTCATACAGTGAAGGGTTAGCTGTGACCCAGCTGTGCAGTCATCCAAAGAGACCGTTCCAGCTGCTCAGGTGAGACTCAGTTTGCCCCACTGAAGGCAAGGGGTTCAGTTCTCCTTTCCTGCAAAAACCCATCTCAGGTCTGCAGCTTCCAGCCAACAGCCTGCACCTCACTTGCAGCTGACCCTGCTTGGGTTGGCTGCCTAACCAGAAGGGATGAGCTCTTGGGGGGNTGTAGGGTTTAAATTTTAAAAAAACACAACCTTAAAAAGCTGGAGGATAAGATTTCCTCAGCAGGGACCAGCCACACAATTTTCAGTCCCTTTTATCCTAATGGGAATTCAGGTTTAGTGCCATTTTAGCTGTGTAGATCACCCACACGTAATGAGCAGAATGCAGGCTGGAGTCTTCTCTAACTCCAGCTTTGCTTTTTCATTAAATGGATGTTTACAGCATAAAGAGTAATGGAGTAAGAAGTAGTTCTCTGCACAAAGGCTTTTTAAGGCTATCAGCCACCACTTCTGTGCAATTTTGACAGGTGCAGAGTTTTTGGGTATTATTAACTCTTGTTTTGGGAAGCCCTGAGGTCTCCTGCAATGCTGAGTTAGGGAGAACTTCATGAGCAGGGCTGGATCCAGGGAGGGCATTACTTTGAGGGCAAGACACACTGGGCTGCAATTCAGAGTGGAAAGGGAGAAGGGTATCAGGTGAGCCAACCTTTGTCTGGGGAGCTAGATCCCAGCCTAGTATTGCAATGAAGGAGCCACATAAGGTTCCATGTCATGGAACCTTATGTATCTTCCCCTTGAAGCGTCACCAGAGCTAGCTGCTTCAGTGAAACAACCTCCTTTCTTGAGTGGAAAGGATCAAACCTGAATCCACAAAACATGCAATAAACACAGAATGATCTTTACAACCAGGCTGTTCCACAGACACACCCACACACACCCCACTCCCCCCCATATTTGTCACTCAGTGCCTAGTTCTGGGAGAGCAAAGGAGTTGTGTGCATGGAGGGGACTCCCACACTCTGTGCACCTGGGCTTTACTTCTCACAAGTCCCACCACAGTTTTACTTTGCACATCTGAGTGAATGTCATCTTGGCTAATAGTAAGCCATGGAGAACACAGCCTCCCTTCAGGCTTACTGCTCCACTTCTGAGTTATTGATGTGCCCTGCTCAGCCACTGCAGCGTTAGATGTGCTTTTAAAATGCAATGGAAGCACTTGTGTCTAGAAGACTGCAAGGAAAGAGCTCTAAAGGGCTTTTGATCATCTTTGTTTTTTTCCTTGAAAACATCACTCAGGGCTGCAGATGATGGCTCTGGCAGATGAGATCCTAGCCTTCACTTGGCATGAGGTGAATATTAACTACAACTTCATGTCACCCTTATGCAACAGGGTAAATAGGCACCGTCATTCCTGCTTCAGAGAAAGGAAGCCAAGCTGGAGAATACTAGTTAACTAAAGCCACATGGTAACAGTCATACAGGAACTGCCACACACAATGTTTGCAAGAAGCTGCTGCTCACAGAGATGTCAGCTGGACAGACACAAGTGGGTGAAACTTGTGGAGAGAGGCAGGAACTGTCCCTTCCCCTCATTTTTGCAGTGCAGAGACACTCAAACACCACCAGTGACCAGGACTCCCAGCTGCATCAAGAGGCAGATGCAGCTGCAGAGGCAGTAGGTGGTAGAAGGGGTCATCCAGCAGCTTGACACTGCTCTGTCACAGATCAGAAGAACAATTCCAAGCATGGCAGGCAGAAGCAGGATGCTTTGACAGAGATAGACAATGAGTGGAATAATAGAGGCTGGGTGGCAGGTAGGAGTTAAAAGCAATCAGCAGAGACCTTTTGCTTTCATGTCTCTCCCAGAGTTGAAGGTCTGGCAAGGACCCTTACAGTGAGGAGGTAGCAGCACTCCCTGCTTTGCTAGGACAGACCTAAATAACAAGGGGAAGCAACCAGACATCTCAGACCAATCAATTGACAGCAGGAGCAAGGCCAAGGGTTCACAGCTCTCTTGAATACACCTTCAAAGACAGAGTGAAGATGACAGTGGAGCCAGGAGAACAGGATGCTGAGCTGCATCAACACCTAGAGATAACCACATCCCCCTGCCAGTGGATCAAAAGAGCTTGGGTGTAAGGATGGAGATGTGACCAAGGGACTTCTCATGGGAGTGGCCTGTGTGTACAGTACACTGCCTCCACCTTTGCAGAGGTCACCTTGGTCAGTGTTTTTGAGGATGCCCTTTCCATACTCCTGTCTCACTGGAGGCAGCTGCAGCCAGCCCTGCACAGCAGCACCCTGTGCCACAAGGAAGCAAAGCAAGCAGATTATGCTAAGCAGGTGATTTAAAAGCCCAGAGTCCATCCCCTAAATCACTGTCCAAGGCAAAGAAGCCATCCAGACATGCCTGTCACTAGGCTCTGTGCAAGGAAGAGCAACCAAGAGATACCAGACTCATGGCTAATTAGCCACTCCTGGCAGCGCTTGTTAATGAATCAGGGGATGCACAGTGATGGGAGTCTCTGGCATCAGGAAAATTTTACATCTGGAGGCAAATTGAATTTAAAAATAAGAGAGGGAGGAAGCTGGTAATTCCCTGCAGAGATGGGAAAGGATGTCTCTCCATAGCATAAAGAAAATGAGGCTAGGAGTCCAGGAACCTGAACATTCTTGGGCTGAACAAACTCCTGCAAACCCCACAAAGCTAATGAGGTCAAGCACTGCTGTGGCTGCTGCTAAGTCCCACCAAGGCAAAAATCAGGATCCATTACACCCCCTTCCTGCAGCCACCAAAGAATTTGGCTGATTGAGCAAGAAGTTGAAGGGATTCAGTTCTAATTAAAAAAAAAAAAAAAAGTGCTGAGCCCTCAGCATCATGGAGTGAAGGAGGCACCTCAAAGAAGAGGGACTAAGGGTTCCACCCCTTGGGACAGGTCCTGGAGACAAACAACTAACAATTCATTTCATTTCTTCTAATTGTTTCATCTCAAGACAGCTCTGAACTTGCTTATGTTAGCTGAGTTCCCAGGAGGCAGAAACAGTGACAGCCTTGGCAGGGGGTCTTGGAAGATGATTTTTACCCCAGAAAAAAAGCCAGGGGAGGCACAAGATGGTTTCATCCCTGTCTTGGTCCACATTTCTGACTGAGAGCAAGCTTTCTGAAGCCACTTGCAGGTCCTCAGAGCCCTGTGCAATAGGGACCGATCTCACGTGGCCAGGCTCACGTGGACTGCTGGCTAACTCTCTGAAGAGCAGAGTTGGCACCTAGGAAAGGTTAATTGGCAGTGAGGGTAGAAGGAACACTGCCTCTGTGTCAGTGGGAGAACGGCCAGACCCCAAGGAGGGAGTTGGGAACGATGCAAGGACAATCTTGTTTCACATGAGGGAAACAAGGAGATGCACTTGGAAGAGCTCTCATCCCTCAGCAGGGCTGGACAAGGGCTGCAAGCAGGACACCTTGTAAAGCAGGAGGGTGGGAGGGCACTGTTCCTCACTGGGGGCTGCATCTATCTCCAGATGTCACAGCATTTCTCACTTGCAGCCATTCCTCCAGCCCCTGAGGGAGCAGGGGTGGGGATGGGGGGGGATTGTTTCTTCTCTAAGCTCACTGCAGATAATACAAATAGAGTCTGCTCTTCTGCATCCAGAGTCCAGATCCTTGTTAGATGCAAATCCCCACATTATAAATCTGTGCACAGCACCAGTTGCAGTAGCAGTAGGTTAATCCAGCCCCCAGTGCTTTGCAGGCTTCTGCCCACGAGTCCCATGGGCACCAGGAGCCACGTCGCTAAGTAGCTGTTTTGTCTCACACAAAGGAAAAAAAGAAAAAGCTTTTGCAGCTGAAGCAATCTTTAAGCCTATTTTACTTGCAGAAATCAGAGGATAATAGATGACCCATTTCCCTGGACATAAACCTGGCATTTTCTCAGCTGCTGTGCAAGCATCTGAGAACTTGGGGTCCTGCGTAACATGCCCCCTCTGTACCCCCCAGGAGAAGCAGAGTCTAGCAGGGCTCAGTAAAAACACCAAGTGCCAGATAATTCAGACTAAAGCATCTACCAGCATCTCTGTCCCTCTGAGAGCAGATTTATTTACCTCTAAAGCAATAGAGGAGTAGTGAGTGTGTAGCTATCCTGCACCCTGCTCCAGCTACCTCTTGGAGCTGCACAGGAGCAGTGAGGAGGAGAGCTGCCAGGGTTCAAAGCATGCATGGAGCATCAGGTCTCATGCTTCAGCACTTACCAGAGAGCTGAGGGCCTGGCTGCAGCATTAGGGGCTGTGCCCACAAGGACCAGGCTTCTGCAGGCACGTCCCTGCACAGGCATTTTTATAGGCAGAACAACTTAAACACAGGAGGAGCCCACAGTGCTGAGACAGGAGGCCCAGAGTCACCCTGGCAGGTACAGCAATGAGGGCAAAAGGAAGCAGCAGAAACACAGGAAAAGAAAGAAAAACAAGCCAGCAAAGCAGGGAGGGAGGGAGGGAGAGCTCTGGCACAGGACAAGGAGGCAGGAAGGTTTAAGCACATTCAGCCAGGAGCAGTCCAGTCTGGAAAATCAATTACAGGAAAATAATTTGTCTGCTTGATTAAAGCCTCCCTGGGGTATTGGCTCGTTGCAGAGGAGAGCAGCAGAAGGTACCTGCTCTGGTCAGAGCACAATCCATGACTTCACTGCTATGCAGGGTCTGCAGTAACAGGAGGGGAGGCGTCACAGGGACAGACAGACAAGCACCTTGCTTTTCTCCCTCTGGCTTTTCCCCTCCTTTATCACTCTTGGTGCTCAGAGCCAAGTCGCTCCAAAGGGGACCCCAAGAGCCAGTCAAACTTCCTCCCAGTGAAGAAAGCTGCTGCTGCTGCTGCAGATAACGGCACCTGAGGGCTGAGGCCCCGCAGAGGGAGCGGAGCCAGCTCAGACGTGCCCTCCAGTGGTCCCCACCCAGCCTGATTCCCATCCCAAACCAGGAGCACTAAGGCTTGCTCCTTGTAGCTTGGCACTGGGAAGGTCAGAGAAGCCTTTACACAAACTCAGATAAGGCTTGTGGCTGGGGCATCCCCCAGCCAAGAGGCTGCCCCTATGGTTGTGTCTCCTTTCTGCCACCCCCAGGCCCTGCCATGGCTTGGCAGCTGCAGGGAAAGGAGTTTCCAGGAGCCACAGGCTGCGTTCACACAAAATAGGCACTGAAGCAATTCCAGGCTTGCTTCTATCTTGTTTATCCTGGACCCCATCACACCCCCAAGTCTTACCCTAAGCCAATACAGACCAGAAAAGGCTTCTGTCTCATCTCCAGTACCAGTCCCTACTGGATTTAGGGGACAATTTCCCCCCACAGTCAGGTTCTCACTCAAGATTGATTTCACCCTGGTTAATCTGACCAGTATGAACACACACCTCTGCTGGTGTGTGTTGTGATACTTTGTTTTGTTGGAGCAACAGGTACCCCACATCAAACACCCAGGCAAACATCTAGTGCAGCTAAAGATAGAACATGTCAGAGGAGACCTGAGACTCTTCCAGCTTCGAGGCCAGTCCCTGATAGGCTTTTGACAAGTTGAAACCTCTTTGGTGGTAGATTGTGCTACAGCACTGCCAATGGTTAGTGACAAGCTATAAAACAAAGTATATATTGTTTTTCCAGCAGAGTTTGAAGAAATGCAACTCCCTGGCAGCCTGGGTAGATTCCATGCATCCTTTGGATTACCAAGAAAAGGGAGGCTAGCCCAGTGCTAGTCAGAGCACAGCCTGCACAGGTCACAACTCATACTGCTCTCAGCAGCCAAGGGAACTGCACTGCTGCTACTAGCAACACAACTGAATAGTTCTTCCCAGCCCTGTCTCTGGGACTCTGATACTGGGGGGATATCAAGTACCACATTCAAGCACAGGCCCTTTGGGGAACCCACTTGTGTGTTTTCAGACCAATTATAATTCACCAGTACATCTGTCTCTGCTGTTTGACAGCACAGACCAGCACTGCTTCCCTTGCCCTTCCCAGAGGGTCATGCAAAGTGTAAACATGTAGTAAGCAATCCATGAGACTCTTCTAAACCTTTAGGTCTGAGTAATTCCATGCTGTTATTACCTCTGTACCATGAGGGCTCAGTAGCTGAGACACACACCTGGGGATACAGCGGCGGCCTCGCACGCTGCATTCCCATGGGAAGCACCAGGACACTCAGCAGTACCCTGAGCACAGCACTGCTAAACCTAGAGCAGAGATCTGGGGGCTTGTGAATCAACAGGGCAGGGCACAAGGTCTGTGCAACTCACACTCCTAAGGAACCAGCTACAGGTTTGTCAGTGCTGAATGTGCCTGTGAAGGAGCCGTTGCCTGTATCGACACACATTTATTCACGTGTGTATAGGGGGTTATTAAGGACTGATGTTTCCAGCATGCCATGAACTACATGTCTACAGCCAAGCTCTAGAGGCACCATCACATCCTCTCCATAACTGCAGAAGGATCTAGCAACACTAAGGCTTGGGCAACATTCTCACCTGCCACAGGAACTCCTGTGGTGGTGCAGCTTCTTCCAAGGAAAGTGCATGTCCCCATTGCTCTCAGGGACTGGCTTGTGCCACAGGTGTGCAGGACACTACAGAGAGCCAGACAGGAAGAGTGGGGAACCTTTAGATAGGTGGTTAATTCTTAACCCACCCTGCTCCTCCCAAGCTCAACAAGGCCCACCAAGCACATGATTAATGACACTGATGGAGGTCCTACTAGGGCTCCCATATCCTTAAAGGTAGATGTATCTGAAAGGACCAGAAGACGCTATCATTATACAAAAGGATTAGGTTCTCATCTGTTACACCAACACACATTTCTACTTGATCTTGTAACATATCCCCAGCAGCTCCTATAGCCCCTCAGCTCCCCCTTCTCACAGCACTCTCACAAGCCCATAGTCCATCATAAAACTCCATGTCCCACTCACTTTATATCCCCAACAATCCCATAGCACAGCTCTACCCTGCACACAGCTTACCACCTTCCTCCTCCTCCTCACTCCACTTGCCAGGCAGACAGCAAAAGAAATGCCTAAACCCATCTCTCCAGATTTCTTTCAGCACCCTTATGCCCTCCCCACCTCCTCACAGCTGCAGCAGATCCCAGATGATCTGCTGACCACAGAGACCCCAATAGGCAGCCACCGGTGCTGCTTATTGCCTGATTGCTGCTTGGGAAGGCTTTTAAAGGGACATACAGTAAATTCACTCCTGGAGTACAGTTTGCATATAGTTTTCCTGTTAAAATATCCATTTCTCAGCCATTTCCCACTGCTGTCCTCTGCAGTATCCCTACAGTTCCATCTGTTTGCAGCAGACCTTAGCATTCACCTAGAGAGGTGGCACACAAACAGCCCCCATGCATCCAAGCCAGCACACTTGGAAAGTTTGCTTCCCTTGGTTATTTTTGCTTTCTGTGCACACACACTCAAGACAAGACCTTTGAAGTGTGCTAGTGGAAGACACTTCAGCATCCTGTGTTCAACCAGTCCTAGCAAAGTTTATGTATAAGTGCTGAGAATATACAGGAAAGCCCCAGGACAGTCTACCCAGAGGCTTTGTGTGAGACCCTTGTGCTTGTCCCAGATAAGCTCCATTAACCCTCTGTTTAACGTCCTAGCCCATGGTCATAGTGAGCTCTCCTCTATCCCAAGTGATCTCCCACTTGGGTGAGAGCGGTCCCCTTAATGATCTCTCTCTACCCCTTTCCATCATTAGTCTGAAGACCAGCCTGCAGAAGAAGGTGAGCCAGGACTCCATGGATTTGTCAGGGATCCCCCTGACCATGCGGGACGTCCACCGCATGGCCTACTATCTGCAGAACAACGGGGACCACCTCACCTCTGTGGACCTGAGCTTCACCGAGCTGAATGATGACATGGTGCGCCTGCTGCTGCCCTTCCTCTGGGCACTACCCAAGCTCACTCACCTGTCTCTCAACGGCAACCGGCTGACGCGGGCAACCATGAAGGAGCTGACTGACACCATGAAGGACATGAACAAGTTCCCTTGCCTGGCCTGGGTTGACCTTGGCAACAATGTGGATGTCTCCTCCATGCCGCAGCCGTTGCTCGTGGGCTTGCGCAAGCGCCTCAGCCAGCAGACCACACTGCCTACCATCTATGAGGCGCTCGACTGTGACTCGGAGATCTCCAGCGGGCACGAGGGCAGCCAGCCAGAGGACGAAGCTGCAGGAAGCACCCCGCCACGTGCTTTCTCTCAGCAGGGCTGTGAGAGGTGACTGGACAACAGGCCAGCACTGGCACACTGAAGCGGCCCCAAGGAGAAGCCTTGAGTACATACATCAAGCAGAGGGCCAGCGTTACCGGCTTCCTTTGGCTCTTTTCTCTCACCTTCCCTGACATCTCCCCCCCAACTTGTTGTGAGACAGAAGCCTGTCGTCCCCCCACAACGTGCTCCACTCCCTCCCCTCACTGCCAAACCCATCACCCACGTTCCAGAGAGGAACCAGTGACTTACAGTGAACCTGGTCCCCAGGCAGGGTCTCACTGGAAGACGGGAAAAGACCTGTCGGAGTCAAGAATATCCTCCAGCAGCCATTGGGTTGTGGGAAAGGGATGGGGGGAACCTAAAACAGAAACAGGCTTGTAGTTAACTTCCTTTCTTCCTTTTCCTATGCACCTTGGAAACCTTGGGACCTGCAGCCTTGAGTGTGAAAGGAGGTACCCCAAGAGCCTAGCTGCTGTGGAGCTTAGTTGAAGGGCTCGGAGCTGGAGCCCAGCAGTGTGTCTCCCTCTTGTGTCTGGCTCCTTTTGTTTTGTTTTTTTCCTATTGTGTGTTTTGTATTAACGTCTGAACAAAGGGACTTGGTCAGAGACCATTGGATTGCATAGGCTGGGGCGGACACATGGCTTGGAACTGCAGCATCAGGATATTTGCTGTGTGACCGGGGTGAGAGGGAGGGGAAGGAGGTATGTGTTGGTGGGAGCATGGGGGATGGGATGAGTTGGGATGGGATGGGATGGGAGGAAGGGGGAGGAAAGGGAGGGGAACAGTCTTGTGGATTTGCAGGATTGGTTTCAAAAACTGTGCTTTTGTATGAAAAATACAAGTTCCAAGTGAAATTGAGGAAAACCAGACAGCTAAGCGCACAACTGTGGCACTGGAGGAGCAAGCAGTGAATATGCCAGGGATGGGCACCTCCCAAACTAAAGCGCAGCCCTTTGGCTCCTCATGGCATATTGCATACCTCATAATACAGACCTGATGTGAGCAGCTGCATCGCCATCTCCAATGCTGTCCAAAACCTAAACCACTGATGCAATTATTTCTAGTGTTTTCAACGTGCTCATGCTCTATGTAAACATAATAAAACCTTCTCTTGGACATGAGCATGAAGCACTACGCAGTGTGAGTATCTGGGCTGTGTACAAACGGAGCCAGGGGGACAGACAGGGTGAGGATGTGGACCAGCAGCCCTCATGCAGTGCCACGCAGCGTGGGGGAGCATTAGCAGGTACCATTGGCATCGGTGAGGGTGGTTCACTCCTCAAAGGAAAGTGAAACGTGGATGTTCATTGGTGTTGCAAGGTGCTGATACAAACCCCCATCAGACTTTAGCTGGTAAGACATGTCCTCTCAATTACCTCTCCCCACAGGAATTCAGAGAGCAGATATGTTTTTGGAAGAATTAAAGAAATCAGAGATATTAAAAAGCCCCTTATAAATCCTGGCCCCTCCTAAATTAATCATGGTAACTTTGCCTTCCTCTGCTGATTGCCTCTGGGAGCCTCAACACATACAAGTATCTCTCTACTAAGCCAGAGGGATCTACGTGCAATAGATACACCTTTCATGCCCTGCTGATTTTTACAAGATATTCCAAGAAACAAGTCAGTGATATTTATGAAGTGATTTATCCCCTTTGGACCAAGACTGTCAGGGCACTGGAAGGTATTGGTGTCTCTGGCCAACTGTCAAAAGCCCCAAATAAAACCCAGTCCCCAGAGGAAGAAAGCTGGGGTTAGAGCCGCTGTGCTGAGTGTTACAACCTGACGCTGCAAATGCTGAACCCAGTCCTGTGCACACTCCAGTCACCAGAGCAGGACCTCTTAACCTTCATGTTAGTAACATGCAAACAGAAATGTTGCAGTCTCTGTCCCGGTGAGCGAAAAGAGCAGACAATCCAAAAGGATAAAGGACGTGTAGCTACAGCCAGGTGCTAGCTGCCCCATCCAGCAGCTGGGGAGCAGAGCATGTAAACAGACCCTTCCCTGCACTCTGATGACCCAAACCCACTTTTTAGCCCTTCTCATGGATGGAGCCATTTCTATGGGTAAAGAAAAGTCTGCAGGGAGCAGGAGGCTGCTTTACAAAAGGCAAAACAGCTGCTCAAGAGGTTCCCACTGCTGGGGAAAAGGCCATGCTGCTTCCAGAGGTCACCACCTGACTTCTCACAGCTTGTTTTTCCCTTATCAGTGTGGTATCTCTTTCCTTCCCTGCTGTGGAAGAGATGTGGGTCTAAAATACCTTTCAGCAAAAATGAAAAAAGGCATTTCAAATGTCAGCAAGTTCTGCTTACACTTACAGCCTAAAGCAGAGCAGTGCTCCGTGCCAAGAAGAAAAGTCGGGCATGAAGCATTTAAATGGAGGCTTGGAGCTGCCTGGTGGCAGATCTGGAAAGAGGGAGTTGAGGTGGTGAGTAGGGGTGCTGAGCAGGGGTGCTGAGCATTCAGTCTTTGGCTCTGCATCAAGGTATCTTCGAGCTTTCCCTTAATGGCAGCACCCCAACTCTAAACAAGGTGAGACTCCCAGCGTGCGGCCTACCGCCACACAGCCCTTCCCTGCAGGGTCCCTGGCCCAGCCCGGGTTTGGTGTGAGCCGTGCTGATCAGCAGGGTGGAGATGAGACATTTGGCCCCTCACAAGGGAATTCTCTGCTCATCACTGGTGATGCCTGGCTGCCAGTTGGCAGCCCCGGGAGCGGGAGATAAAGCACAGCTTGAAATAGACTGGTTCAGCTGAGCAGCTGTGGAATCCGTGTTTATTCCTTCATATGCACTTGGTTGCTTTGCCATAGAAACCTCCCCATGGAGAACTGGCTGTGAATGAATACATGCAAATGCAATTATGAGGTCCTGGCCCTGGAAGCTGCCACTGCTTCTGGGATGAACTCCCATGGGCTGCAACTTAGTTGTGGAGAAATTATCACAGCAGAGCCAGCTGGGCCTCGCCAGCTCCTGACTGCGTTGAGAAGTGAGGGACTCTGCAGGGGCACAGCGGCACGCATCCGGCTCCAGACCCGTCAAGTGGCCCAGTGCTCCCCTAGAAATGAGATGTGTGCTCAAGGAGCAGGCCTGGCAGCCCCAAAGCCAAAGGAAGCTGTTTTCATAAACGCCAGAGAGGACTGCACAACCCAAACAAGCCTTTCCTTGCACCGAATGAGGAACCTCAGGGCTCTCAAAGGGGATTAAAGGGATGGGCTGCTAAATCAGGTCTCCTCGCTGATACCCAAAAGGACCAGCTTTGTAATGCTCCCACGTCAGGGACTGCCTGCCCTGCAGTGAGCCTCTGTCTCCTGCTAGATAACACAGTGGGAGAGATGGATCCCTGCCAGAGGGAATACTCTCCTCAGTACCATTCTTGCTGGCGCAGGCCTGTAACCTCAGCTACTCAAAGCAGCACACACACCTCAGTATGGAGACCCCTACACTAGGCTACTGCCACCATCTGCAGTTTTCCAGCCTCCCTCCTTCCCTGTGCAGGATGCAGCTGGCCAGCCTGCAGTGGGACCTCTTATCATGTAGCAGGGAGGAAGCTGGACCTGCAAAGGGCAGTGTCACAGCCCCTTCCTCACCCCAACCTCCCACCAGGTGACTCGTCTGATGATAGATCTTGAGACATTTAAGCACACCTTTTGAGCGTAGTCTTCTGGAAGGAGAGGTCATCAGGTGCAAAGCCATGCCCCACCTCTCCACCTTCTTATTCTTCCCACTCTTCACAAAATACCCTCTTCCTCCACCTGCAGCACCTCCACTGAAAATGCTGGTGAGCAGAGTCAGCTGGGGTCTGTCTGGGGTCAGGCAGGCAGCAGAACCAGCCCACAAAGCCTGGCCATGGAGGTGCTCACACATGGGGAAGCTGAACAGCACTGTAAGTAACGAAGTCATTTATACCAGATAACAGAGGGCAGAAGGAATAGGCTAGATCTTTTCAGTGACTTAAATAGAAATGCACTTGCTCCCTCCCTGAGCACCACCTTCCTCATTCCATCTTTTATTTTACCTCAGTCTCTGACCACAAAACCCAAGGTCACCATCTTAGCATGCTTTGGGTAGCAACATGCTTACCACGGAGGCCACCACAAGCCTCCCTCATTCCTGTGACTGTCTATCTGGCAATCGTTTTGTAGAGGTTAAGGATGAAAAAAGCAGCTGGAAGCACAGGGTCATGTGCTCTATTTTTATTTCACATGCTTTAGAACCTGTCAAGGCCCTTCTCTTCTGCACTGCCAAGGCTCTTTTTTCAATTTACAACTTGTTCCTCATCACAAGCACTTGGAAGATATAAAAAGAGTTTGCACTGTTTGGGGCAGGCTGACAGGCTCCTTAGTGGACAGCTACTGGCAAAAAAGCCAAAATATAAAATGTTTCATCCCAAGAAAGCAAACAAAAAAGAATGAAATATTTGCTTTTAGAGATCACTCTATCCACCACCAGATTACATGTGCTTCCCAGCTCAGAAGAGGTGATGGTGTGTCTCAACGTGAGCCCTTATCATGACACTTACCTTGACAGCACAGCAGGTGTGACAGCCTTCAAGGGCAGCTGGCAGAAAGCCCAGCCCCCCCCCCCCAGCTCTGAGCAGTTGGGGACCATGATCAATGGACAAGAGAATCCGTTTTGCAGTTTACTGGCATTAAACAAGGGCTCTTGAAATAGATGCAATAGCTGGTTTCAGGCTGCCAAGAGGTAGTTCACAAAACAAAATAGACCGGAACACTCTCAGCTGAGGCCAGTGCTCCAGGAAGCCATGACCACATCCTGAGCCACTTTGAGACACTAAGTACTCAATGATGAATCTCTTCTGTTGCTCTCTGACTTGATAGCATTCTGGTTCAGTGATGCTGATTCAAATCCAGAAGCTCCACAGAACAATAGCCACGCAGTAACTCTTCCCCTGGAGAAGAGTGAAGAGGAAAGTCAACTTGCCTTCCACACGTGGTCTCTCCTTTCCCCAAAGCCCTGCACTCCCCTGCTGCACCCAAACTGGCCTTGAAAGCAAGTAAACCCCAAAACCACTTGATTTCTGCAACATCAGGTTAATTCAGCTCCCATGCAGGCATGTCACAAGGACAGGATAGCTGCTTTGCTGCTGACTGATCAGTCAGTTCCTCCACTTTTTGGAGGGTTATCCCTCCCAGCCCATTTTTCAGGCTATATCTGCCTGTATATATACATACATCTCCAGATACTGTGATATATATGTATCTATCTGGATACTGTGATAGGATGCATTTAGAAAGCTATTGAACAACTACACAGGCCTAATTGAACCTGTGTAACTGCCCTGAAACACATGGGGGCTCATCAAGTACAAGTATGGCACAGAAAACTGGGGAAAAGGCACTTTCCCAGACTAGCAGCAGCAGCTGCTTTTGGGTGTCCATGTCAGACTTCTGAGTGGGGCTTTGTTCTTGATCCCCTGAAATCTTTTGGTTTGCAGAGCTGACAGTTTGGCGTGTGCACCTTTGTCTGAACTCTGCTGCAGCTGAATAACTGGATAAGTCAGAACCAAACTGCTCATTTTACCAACAGCTTTTCAGGAACTGCAGCTGAGAGAGAGTGAAATGGAGGACACCAAAGGAGCAGCTTCCACATGCAACCAGATACTCAGTGGGAACAGCCCAGAGAGTTTCCAGCTGAAAGGTCTCCTTGCTTGAGTCTCAGCCCTGGACTGACCCATCCTGAATGGATACATGTATTTTAGAGAGGACTGCCCTGTGCAAGCTGCCCCCAGGTCCCTGCCTCCCCACTGCGAGCAGCACGAGGACAACAGGGGTGATGGGAAGAATCCCAGACACAGATACAGACTGGGAGAAGAGCTCCTGGAGAGCAGCCCTGTGAGAAGGACTTGGGGATTGTGGTGAATGAGAAACTGAACATGAGCCAGCAGTGGCTCTGGCAGCTCGCAAGGCCAATGGGATCCTGGGCTCCATCAGCAGAGGGGTGGCAGCAGGGACAGGGAGGGGATTGTCCCTCTCTGCTCTGCCCTCGGGAGGCCCCAGCTGGAGTCCTGTGTCCAGAGCTGGGGCCCCAATACAAGAAAGATGTGGGACTGTTGGAGAGGGGTCAGAGGAGCCACGAGGATGCTCAGAGGGCTGGAGCAGCTGCCCTACAAAGAGAGGCTGAGGGAGCTGGGCTGGTTCAGCCTGGAGAAGAGAAGGCTGTGGGGGGACCTCATTGCAGCCTGCCAGTCCCTGAAGGGAGCTGATAAGCAGGAGGGGATTCAACTTTTTAAAAGGGCAGATAATGGCAGGACAAGGGGGATGGATTAAAACTAAAGGAAGGAAGGGTTAGATTAGATATTAGGGGGAAGTTTTTTACAGAGAGAGTGGTGAGGGGCTGGAACAGGCTGCCCAGAGAGGGNGGTCTTTTGTCACCTGCTGAACCAAAAGCTCAGGAGCAGAGAAGGCAGCAGCACCACCTGTCAGTTTTTGTGCTGCTGATGCCTGTGCTGTTTCTGTCCCTTTGCTGTGCCAGCAGCTCACTGCCTTGCTGCTAAATCAGCACTACTGCTGACTTCCCAGACATGGGCTGTTTTCAGAAGACCATAATGGAGGACAGAAGAACCCTCTTTAAGGCAGGAGGAAGGAAAGCAATGCTTGCCTCCTGCTGTCCCTCTGTAAGCAGAAATTAAGCCAAGCCAGAAAAACACAATGCCTATCCACTAACCTCAGGTGTCAGAGAGGAGAGAAGATGGGCAAGACACTTTGCCCTCATGGGACAGGTGCTCTGGAGCTGAGCAGGCACTTGTCTCCTACAAGCAGGGACAGCAGGATGTATCCCCCAGATCGTGTTGATGAGGTGTTTGCAGTTTGCACAGCACTGGGTGCTTGTGCCCTGGCTGTGGGGCAGCTGGGAGGAGAGGCCACGCTCGCCCCTGCAGCTGGTTCCACAGCAGCCCCACCTGTGCCCCATGGTGAGGCCCCACACTGGAGCAGGGCAAAGGTGTGAGGAGGAAGGAGCAGCAGAGACAACCTGTTATGGACTGACCACAACTCCCCCATGAGCCATCCCTCTGCATCACTGGGGAGGGCAGGTAGGTGAGTTGGGGATGAAGGAGCCTGGGAAGAAGGTGGAGGCTTATTTTGTCTTTGTTTCTTAACTATCCAGCCCTATTTTACCTGGCTATAGATAATTCTCCCCAAGTCAAGCCTGCTTTGTCTGTGGCAGTCATTAGTAAGCGATCTCCATGGCTTTATCTTGACTCCTGAGTATTTCCATCTTATTTTCCCTCCCTGCTGTGCTGAGGAAGGGGGGCAAGAGGGTGGGTGCCCTATGCCTGTCCAGGGAGACCTGCCACTGTATATAAACCACCTGGAGCTATTGCTGGGGTTGGGGTTCAGCAACAGCCAAGATGTAAAGCAGTACTGGGGATCAGGGTGCTAAAGCAAAGCTAAGGCTGCTACTGGAATTCTCCCCAGCATAACCCTTAGATTGGATGATCAGTGTGTCATATAGCATTAGTTTCAGCCTAAGGACAGGATCATGTTCCAGAGAGATAGTTAAAATACACACTAAAAGGAAAGCTCAAATGGGGCTGCAGAGGTAAAGTGAGGGCTGCTTCTTGGACCCTCCCAACAGTCTCTAGCCAGAGGCTTCACCATGTCCCATGGCATAAATCTCAGCCTAGGTTTAGGCTTAGACTTCATACATTTGGAGTCAACTTCTGACATGAAAACCCTCTAATGAGTTCCCTAGAGCTTCATCCACTGTTTCCATGTCAAATTTGGCTCATTAACTAGGAAAAAAGGTTGTAGTGAAAAGATAAAGCAAAGACAGCACATCCTAATAAATACCCAGAGAAAGGCAGGAGCCACATTTTCTCTAGTTGTGTTCATTCCTTTTCCCAAACCACAGCAGTCCCTCTTGCTGTATCCAAGCTGTCCTCAAAAAGCCAGTGTGGACAGGACTGCAGGCACAATGATGCAATTCTGTCTGGTTCTAAAGATGTCTCTGATGTGCACTTTTATATAGTGTTCTTCAAAGAGGAACAATATTGGGTGACAAGTGAGCTTTGGAAACAAGCAAAATAAAAGGCTTGCTGAGTACACATGAGACATACTCAGTTGTGAAGCAACAAACAGCAACACCTTTCTTCTTATAGAAGAATAAAAATCTCCACACTACAGTTCTCTTTCTCAGCTAGATATTGTTAGGGGAAAGCAACAACCAAAACAAATAACAAAAACCCCCACCTCAAAACCAAAAAAACCCAACCAACAAAAAACCCCCACCCATAAAACAAAACAAAATGAAAACCCAAACCAACCACCCTCCTGCAGTCTACTTGAGGTTTTAGAAAACTGTAAGGATACCCATAAGCATCCTAAAATGCCTCCACATGGGTCTCTGCATTGTCCTAGTCTCAGCTCCACAGCATGTTTGCTGAGGGCCATCAGCTGCACTGCTCCAAAACCTCTAAGAGGCTGTGGGCTGTGGTGGTTTTGGCCCTAACCAAAGGCCAAACACCCACCAAGCCGCTCGCTCACTCCCCCCTTCAGCCGAAAAGGGGGAGAAAATAGATATTGGGAGGGTTAGGACCTGAGATAAGGCCAGAGGGATCACTCTCCAGTTAGTGCAATGGGCAAAACAGACACAGCACAGAATAAAGGAAAGAAAAGGTGATTACTACTTACTACAACTACTACACCCCGTGAACCAGAACGAGATAAGAAGCGGCCAGGTCTTCAAGCACCTTCCCCCCACCCCTCCCTTCTTAGCAAACTTAAAACTCATCCCGATTTTACTCCCTTCTTCCCCCCTCAACATGGCGCGGGGAGGGGCAGGGAATGGGCAGTGGGGTTCCGGTGATTCCCAACAAGCTGCTTTTCTTCCCCAGATATTACCACTTCTCCT